>CM025787.1:11138636-11227335 GCA_014636745.2 Centella asiatica | reverse complement strand
AAGCTTCATTCTTCCTTGCAAACCTAGTATATACAGCTAACACACTCTGACGACAAACAAAAAGAAATAAACAGAGGAGAACTTGAGATTCTTACCTCCTGGGTTGACGAAAGAGATCAAAGCCTGTTTGATAGAGATCGTCCAAAAGAAAGAACTTGAAATTATACGGAGATGGTATGTTTAAAGAAGAACTTTGGAAAAGGAAATCTTTAGAAAAGAGACTGAAATGTTCCTCCGAATGAGGTATTTATAGGAGGCTGAGATTAAGTTTTGAAATAAGATGATTGGTTAAACTGGACGGTAAAAACGGCTGCTCATGATGATTCTTAGTAGCTACGCATATGTAATAAGCTTGTTGTCCTTCAAGCAAATAAGCCAGCTACTAAAGCAGCTTACTAATCAAATTTTTTTTTCACACGTACACAAGATGTCATCATTCCTACGTATGCCTTCTGTTCAGCAAGAAATTTATTGATCTAAACGCTTGACTTCTTCAAGCAAAATAAATTACCAGATCTTATAGTCCAACATCCACACAAGCATACTCCTTTAATGGATCAAAAATGTTTAAACATTTAAGAACATCATATAATAACCATATACATATTGATAAGAAAATAAAATAAAATAAAATGAGTGAATAAATTATTTATAGATAGATAAAATTTTCAGGTTGTCACACCAAACCTTGGTTTATGGTATCCCAAAGAATCTGATTTTAAACTAATTGGTTATTCTGATGCTGACTATGCAGGTTGCAAGCTTGATAGAAAAAGCACAAGTGGAAGCTGTCAACTTCTTGGAGGCAGACTTGTTTCTTGGTTCAGCAAGAAACAAAATTTATTTTCTAATTCAACAACAGAAGTTGAATATATCGCAGTTGGGAGTTGTTGTGCTCAAATCCTATGGATCAAGAATCAACTCCTAGACTATGGTATGTCATTATCCAAAATTCCTATCTTTTGTGATAATACAAGTGCCATAATAATAACAGAAAATCCAGTGCAACATTCAAGAACAAAACACATAGATATTAGATATCACTTCATAATAGAACATATAAGTGAAGGTAATATCGAATTACACTGGATAACAACTTGCAGACATATTCACAAAACCTTTAGATGAATCTACCTTTACTAGATTAGTTTCTGAATTAGGAATGTTGAATTATGCTTCTGAAAATTGATTAAATTTTGAAAACAAGTTGTTTAGTTGAATGTAGCTAGAATTAAATTTCTGGATTTAAGCTATTTTTTTTTAATTAAACAGAGTTTTAGAAGCTAGAATTTAATTTTTGGAATGTAGCTGTTATCAAATAACAGAATTTTTGAAGCTAATAATCATTAAACTTGATTGTTGGAAATATTTTGAAAGCTTAAAAGAAAGAGACTATCTTAGTCCCTGATAGCGTTTTTAATTAGTCCCCGACTGAATTAAAAATTGAACTATCGGAGACTAACTAGTCCCCAACAGTTGTTTTTAATTAGTCCCCGACTGAATCAAAGATTGAACTATCGGAGACTACCTTAGTCCCGGACAGTTGTTTTAATTAGTCCTCGACTGAATTAAAAATTGAACTATCGGAGACTACCTTAGTCCCCGACAGTTGTTTTAATTAGTCCCCAACTGAATTAAAAATTGAACTATCAGAGACTATCTTAGTCCCCGACAGTTATTTTTAATTAGTCCCCGACTGAATTAAAAATTGAACTATCAGAGACTACCTTAGTCCCCGACAGTTGTTTTTAATTAGTCTCCGAAGTCGTTTTTAATTAGTCCCCGACTCAATTAAAAAATTGAACTATCAGAGACTACATTAGTCCCCGACGTCGTTTTTGATTAGTCTCTGACTCAATCAAAAATGAACTATCGGAGACTAATCGGGTCTACTCTCTTATGAGTGACCTTATCAGAGATTAGGGCAATCTCCGATCAAGGGTAATCTGGTAGTTATCTTACCCACGATCAAAAAACGGTTCACTATCTTTAGAATTGCAAACGTTTCTAATACTTTGCTAAAAGTAAAATCAAACACATTTGCAATCACAATCTCTCAAAGCTTTGAAATTATTTTCTCTCTGCAAATTCTCTGCAATCTAACCCAATTTCAAGTTTCTTCAAAGTTCACAGATCTCTTCAAATGGCCGCTAAAACAGTCTGTTTCCAATTTGGAGATTTCGATTTCATAAAGACTAACCATGCAGGGGTGGCTAATAAGCATGAATTTGGAACCCAGTAT
Organism: Centella asiatica; assembly: GCA_014636745.2. Taxonomy (NCBI): domain Eukaryota; kingdom Viridiplantae; phylum Streptophyta; class Magnoliopsida; order Apiales; family Apiaceae; genus Centella; species Centella asiatica. The sequence goes on along the minus strand of CM025787.1, from coordinate 11,225,093 downwards.
CACTCTTTCGTGGATTTTCTTCATAACTTCACTCTAACATATGCCATTTATGAAGCTCTCATCCAAGCCGTTGAAGTTCTCACGGTTGTCTAGTCCACTGCTACCATCCAGGATGAGAACACTGACTCTCCTGTGGTAAGTTTCAGGTATGCAAACTCTGTTTATAATATAGATCATACCGTAGTTAATAATGCTTTACACTTGTCAATCTATGAAAACTTTGACTCCCCTGCCTCTGATGAAAAACTTATTTCTATGTTTAAAAACTTACATTATTCTGCTGAAATTAGTTCTGTTGGGTCTATTACACAACCCCATCTAAGGCAAGAGTGGTCACTGTTCTTTGATATAATTACTAAAGCATTTACGTCTAAATACAGTGGCTATGATGCTATCACTACACTCACACAACAAATTGCTTTCAGTGTGTTGTATGATAGATATCTAAACATTGGGCTTTTAATTCTACAAAATCTTTTGGTAAAACTGAAATCTGGTAATAAAAATAAAATTTATTATGCTAGGTTTTTTATGATGATTGCTTATTATCTAATTCCTAACCTTAATATTACATGATTGCAAGTTGTACCAACTGTTTTGCAAAGTAAAAGAATTTTTACTGATGTGAAGCTTAATTCTACAAAGGTAAAGGTACCCTTATTTTTCCCTCCTGTCATGAGATCTATTCTCATTGATAGGCTTCCAAATCTTTATTCTTTGCAATTTTTTGAGGATATTGAAAGCCAAAACCCCATTAATCCTCCAACCACTTCACAACAACAATCCCTAGCCCCCTCCACAGTTTTCCAAAAGACTGTGGTTGTAAAAACAAAGACAGTTAAGAAGCTCCCAATAAAAAGAAAAATAATTGAGGGAGTAAGTGAGGATGAGGGAGAACACGAAGCTGAAGTACCACTTCAGAGAAAGAAGAGTAATAACCCTTAGCCAAAAGCAATCCCTTGCTTCCCAACAAGCAATGGAGGTTATAAGGAAAAACAGTGAACTGTCACCATCCTCCCAAAAGGATGTTGACATTGAAGAAAGTTCCCAACCAGGAACACACTGTACAGAGTCTGCACAACCTCTTGTTCACCAACAAGAGGAAACCCAAAAAGAGAAAATATAAGAAAAGAGTGACACAAGGAGTGCACACACAGAGTCATCACTTGATGTTCCTCAATTTTCAATGTCTGAGGAACAGCTAACACTCAACACTGTACATTCTTCTCCTTCTTCTCCTATACTTGATTCTTTTGATATTACACATTTAAATTCTCTTTATTTTTCCCAAAAGGAGCCCATATTCGAGACAAGCTCTCAAACGCATTCCATGGATAGATCTCTAGCCCAAGATATACAAAGGGAACCCCCTATCCATGCAGTCACAAGTACTTCTCAAACCCCCACTTCTGTAGGACAGAGTGCACCTATCCATATGAGTGAGGATGTGAAAATAAATAGTGAGAGTCAGGCTCCTGACCTGGAAAAGGGAGAGGATATACACAAACAAGAGAGTCAAGCTTTACAAAGCTTGGAAAAAGGAGAGCAAGAGAAGCTGGGTGCCCCACCCCAGGCAAAAGGAGAGGATGTGAGCAAGGATGAGATCCTTGAACAAAATAAAAGAGAGAAATTTTCAGCAGGTGCATTTTTACAACCTGTTGAAACCAGCTCACAAGAAGCTCAAGTTTCTTCTGCTCCCTCCACAAATATCCAAACAGAAGAAACTGAGAACAGTTCAGGCACAGGGGATGCAGCCTTAAATATTATTACTGAAATGTCCAATGCTGATTTTGAAGTGTTATATGGTCTACAACAAAGACAAGACCACATTTCTGCATTGAAGACACGGCTTGCAGATGAACCTGTGCATGAAGAAGCTCCAGAGATAAATGTTGATGAATGGTTGGATGCCACCTATTCCAGCACACTGGAGGAAGCAGCCACCCATTTAAGGTAGGATTATGTGACCAACAAAGGGTCAACTGCCTCTGCACCATCAGTTAAAGATATTCTTGAATAAGTCACCAAGGTGGATAAGAAACATACAAAGTTTCACCACTACTTTGTTACTGGAATAAATGGTGTAGTGAAGAGAATGGTGGAAAGGATGGAGTTGGAGACAGAAAAAATAAGAAGGTGCTATGAAGGACACTTGTCAAGGAGGACTATCACTACAATTGATACTCTTATCAAAAACAAGTCCAAAACTGACAGTCGACTTCAAGACCTTGAAGGAAATATTTAACTCCTGATCCAAAAACAAGACCGAATGGAACAGCTACTGATGCAGACAATTCCAACTCTGGCCACCTCCTTTCAACCCAAAGATGTTGATGCCAAAAAGGGGGAGAGTGGTCCATTCAAACCTGTACATACACACAAGTCTGGTCCTGTCCTTCATGTTCAATTACAAGCAATGATGGACAGGATCCTAAAGAAACATTCTGATCTTGCTGCAACAACAACAACAACACAACTTCCAACAACAACAACAACAGCTTCTCCTTCTTCCTCTACACAAGCCCCTTCAATCAAAGACAAAGGCAAGGGGGTTATGGTTGAAGATTCAAAGAAGAAAACTACTACTCAACCAGGACAGCCCAAGCTACTGGGGGATGCCATAAAGACAGCTCACTTCCCCACTCCAGTTGAACTGATAGTGGATGGGAAAGTGGAGTTAGTCTATCCTCAAGAACAGAAACTGATAGAATTTGATGCACTTCTAGCTCAGAAACTTCAAGAGGAGGAGGATATGGCAGCAGCTAGGGAGGAGGAGGAGGCAAAGAAGAAGAAAATCTTTACAAGAAGATCAAGTGCACAGAAAGCAGCCATAACCAAGAAGAAAAATAAAGAGATGGAAGAGGCAAAGAAGAAATCAAGAAGGAAACCTTTGGTCCAGGAATCTGCAAAGAAACCTGTGATCAAGGCAACTATCAAGAAGCCTACCTCTCAAGATCTTCCAAGGTCAACTAAGACTACTTTGGTGGCTGTGAGTGGACCAACAAAGCCACGAACAGTTCCATCAAGGAAGTCTTATAAGGTTGAAATGGCTAGTACTGAAGAGATTATCAAGGCCCTGAAGAAAACCACAAAGAAGATTGATCTAATTAAGGGTAAAAATAATAAAGATTGTCTTCATGTATTTTTGAAAGATGGAGAGTCTTTGAAATTTGAGAAGCCAGCCTTGGAGGGACAAACTAAAGAAAATTTGGAGTGGTTGTTGACTGTTGTGCTTGAGACTTCTGATCTCAACATGGATCTTTGAAGCCATATTCAAAAGGTAATGAAGGTGAAGCATAAGGTGGATACAGTGCCGGAAGCTAATCCTAAACCTCTAGGATTATGGTATGAGACTTTTCATGGAGAGAAAGTTTTCTTCAACTACAACAGAGACATTAATAGTGTCAGTGAGAGACAGATCAAAGGCTTTATCAGTCTACTCAAGGATGCTAAAGAAGAAGTTGAATTGATACTGAAAAAGCTATTGACAGACAGACTGGAGTTGCTGAGGAGAAATAAAAAAGAAAGGTTGAAGTTGTTAAAGAAAAAATAAAAGGTTGTGTTGGAAGGTATGTTTGTTAAATAAGCTGTAATTTTTCATTTTTGAAACCAGACTTATAGGATTTAAACCTGAGTCTTGGTGGAAGCTAAACAACAGATCAAAGATCTTAGTTCTGAATACATTTGTAGTTAGCAATTCTTTATTCTTTTTCTAAATAATTATAATGTTGAGTTTTGACATCATCATCAACCTTGAAATTATGCTTATCATTCTGATATTCATAATTAGGGGGAGATTGTTAAGTTTTAGAACATTTGATGATGATTGTCTTTAGATTACTTATAGTACAAATGTATAGAGAGTGTTAATTAGTAACACTGAAGGTTTGTAGCCAGTAGTTATCTCTTTGTTTATAATTCATTCATTCTTTGTAAAGAGATATAGTTATTTCTTATTTGTAAGTAACTGCTGGAATGGAGTATCAAAGCTTCAGCAAGTCGAAATGTGTATTTGATTCGTTAGAGTTTACAAAAAGGCTTATCGGAGACTAGGAAAATTTGTCAGAGACTAAAGATTTTTTATCTATCGGAGACTAGTTTTGCCTGTCGGAGACTAAGGCTTACGTCATCAGAGACTAAGTCTAAAGGAGTCGGAGACTAAAGCTTACGTCATCGGAGACTAAAGTTAAAAGCATCATAGACTAAGCTGACGTCATCGGAGACTAAGCCTTAAAGCATCAGAGATTAAATAACTCTATCGGAGACTACACAATCTGACGTCATCAGGGACTAAAAGCACCAGAGACTAATTGATGACGTCACCAGAGACTAAAGATGTAGCATCAGGGACTAATCGTGATTTATTTCCCGAGAGATACAAAGTTCGAATTGAATAAGGATTGTCTTCCACGTAATTCAAGATATTATTGAAGACGTAGCTGGTAAGGAAACTAACCAAAAATCTCTTCCTAATCAAAAAGGAAAGATTGTATTTGATTCGAATAAGGAAGCTGAATCAATATTGATTTAGAATAGGAAAACTGAAAGATTAGTTTTCGAGAGAAGCTGTAATTAGGTTTATAGAGATTTTGAAATTTAAAGTTGTATAGGTTTTTCATCGTTTTGTATCTTTTCCTATACAAAATAGAAAAGAAGCTGATGATCATATTTATTATGATTGTTAGAATTTGTAATCAGTTGTGAAATCAATATAGCAATTGTTTATAAATTGTTTTGAGTTCTTGTTCTTTATATTTCGCAAGAAAATTTAATTTCTTAAAGAACAAGTAATTCGAAAAGTATTCAAAGAACTTGTATTCAACCCCCCCCCCCCCCCCCCCCCTCTACAAGTTCTCTGCATCTCACTGGGAAAACAATATTTCCTTCAAATCCATTTCATTGTTATTTTGTTTCACTATGTATGAAATTATGAATTTTGATTCTTAGCATTCTTATATCTTTATCATTCACAGTATTCTTAATGGGCAACCCAAGCAGATGGGCTTGAAGGAATTGCTTCAAGTGAAAGTTACATGTTCTACATATATCTTTTTTTGGTTTATTGTTTTGTTTTTCATTTTAGTTTTTTTATATGCTATATTTGTGGTGGCCCCAGAAATCCCCCATAGCCGGGCCTCAGGCACTGTCAGCAATATGGGTGACAGACCCCCAAGGTCCCCAGGCTGGAACCCCGGGCTAGCTCCCGCCAGGAAAAACAACACAACTCAAAAGTGACAGATACATCATAGCCAAGCATTTAATAATCATATGAGAATATATTCTCAAATACATCATGTACAAAACTTAGAAGTTTACAACCTCTTACAAACAAAAATCTCAAAGTTTAATAAATAGACTGCAGCGGAAACAAAAATTTAGATGGCCCATCTGGCCTTATAGCCTAAACACTTCTATGATGGCTTTCCGTTAGACTCTTCCTCTAAAAGCCATCCATATGGGAGAAATCAAGAAGCTCTCACTATGCCATTTTCTCTTTTCCTTTATTAGGCGACTCGGCCTTCATGACATAACCTGTAAAACATTTCATAACATTCCATATCAGCATTTACGCTCAGCAAGCATATAATCATAAGCAAGAAGAACAGATAATTCAAAAGCTTTAATATTCATTGAGGTTGGGCAGAGCAATGCCAACACCTCTTGATAAGTCAATAAATATGTATCATTCAGGGTTCCTGAGTGATATCAAAGGGATAACCCTCTTTAAAAATAAATCTTGATTCGCCCTCTCTTCATCAGATAATGTATCACCTGACCAGACTGATCATTATCTAACTTCCTTTAACAATCAAATTTCATCCCAGCTGGTCAGCCTAGTCATTTGATTCCATCATTTGACATACGTAGTCACTTGCAGAAATCAATTAATCTGCGTGGGTCTGATTACCAATGCCTCGGTCTCTTATTCCCTATCATCATTGGCCAGAATACCAAGCGAAAGCATTCAACAGCCCCTTAACTTCTCATATAGATATATCTTCTTGAAAATATTTTCTCATTTTGAATAGCTTTGGCATCCTAACAATTAAAAGCAGCGACTGCCAACAATATTGGCGTGCTCAACAAATAAAAGCAGTGACGGCCAATAGCGTAACTATATATCCATACGGGAGTTACTTGGGTGTGCATACAAGTTCATGACTTGCAACACCCTTACATCATTTTCATCATCTTCTGGTGTACCAGGGACTTTAAATAACTGGCAAACACCCAATAACACATAGCTCAATAATCAACATTTTTTCACGTACAACGAATCAATGATTGTACATTACTTAATCATAAAAGAGATCATCATCTTGTATAGGCATTAACATCATTCATTTACATAAATCAAAATAATGATTCTACGTAATCAGTAAGAAAGAATGTGGAATGAGTATATACTTGCCTTGGTCCTTAGCTAAATTCACTATACTGGTTGCAAAAAGGATTCTGTAAAACATCATTGTGGGTATAACATGAGAAATCCATACTTTGAAAGGATAACTATGCAAAATGGAGAATGGCCATCAGGGCATGTTTTACCCGTCAGGGGATACATTACACATCAAGGGATGTATGCCTGTCAGGGGATAATTTATCCATCAGGGGATGACTTATTCATCGCCAAACTCGTCGGGTAACAACTTGTTCAACGCCGAACTCCCCAAGTCATTGCTGAACTTCATCAGTGGATGATTTGTCCAGCGCCAAACTTCTCAGTGGATAAATGTTCAGCGTCAAACTCACTTGTTCAGCGCCAAACCTATCGGAGACTAATCATAGATGCTCATCAGAGACTAACATCATTAGTCATCAGAGACTAAGTTTTACCCATCGGAGACTATGGGTGACATCATCAGTGACTAACGTTAACTTATCAGAGACTAATGACGTCATCTTAACCCATCAGAGACTAAAGGTGACGTCATCGGAGACTAACATTAACTAACCGGAGACTAATGACGTCATCTTAACCCATTGGGGACTAAGGCTGACGTCATCAGAGATTAACATTAACTCATCAGAGATTGACATTATCTCGTCAGAGACTAACATTATCTTATCAGAGACTGATCATAGAACTTGTCTCTGATAAAAGAAAGTCTTTCATGATCAAGAACGTTATCTAGCGAAAAATAACTCAATCTAAGATACATAATCATCTTTTCATGACTCAAAACACCATGCTCTTTAACCACTTTATTCTTTCTTATAGACTTAGCACATACAGTGAATACCTTCTGATACTACGTAACAATAAAAAAAAGCAGAGGAGAACATAAGATTCTTACCTCTTGGGTTGACGAAAGAAATCAAAGCTTGTTGGAAAGTAATCGTCCAGAAGAAAGAACTTGAAATTATATGAAGATGGTAGGTTTAAAGAAGAACTTTAGGAGAGAAAATCTTTAGAAAAGAGATTAAAATTTTACCTCCCAATGAGGTATTTATAGTAAGCTGAGATTAAGCCTTGAGATAAAATCATTGGTTAATCTGGACGGCTACTCATCATGATTCTTAATAGCTAATACATGTAATAAGCAGCTGTTGTCGTTCATGCACATACGCTTAATCCACTAATGACACACAAGCAGCTCACTAATCTAACTATTATACGTACACATGATGTAGTCATTCTTACGTAAACTATTGAATTCTTCATGGGACTTGCTAAACCGGATATGTGGGCTCCTTCAAGCAATTATGAAGGTTACCGAACATATATACATAATTTGCTTGTTCTCCACTAACATCCAAACAAATTACAACCTTTTAATGGGTCCACAAATATTTAAGCATTCAAAAACATCATATATTAACTATACATATTAATAAGAAAACAAATATGAGTAAATAAATTATTTATAGATAAACAAATTTTCCAGGTCGTCACATTCAAACTCCTCCTCCTGTAACATATGGACCACCTACACTGGCTGAATTTTTCTAAGGGATGATAGACAAAAGAGCCTAACATATATGCACTCCACCAATAGCATAAATGTCAAGGTAAAGAGCAACAAAGAAAGAATAATTGTTATCCAAATGAAGAGTAGGTCTAAGTTCATAGTCACTCTTGACTAGTTCAGGAGGATAGATGCCTAACAACTTGCATTAGCCATGCTAGTTGTGTTGGGTTTTGACAAATAAAATGCAGCGGAATAAAAAAATGATTTAAAATAAAATGAAACCCTAACCTGAGGATCCATGCGAAACAATTTAATACAGATGGTTTAAGATTTTACCGATTAAGCTTGCCGGATCCGAAGCTTTGATGAGGGTGTTGAACGTCTCCGAATCTTTAACGCAATCCAACTGGACGGCGCCTCTACAGTATCCACACGAACACCCCACGAATCGTCTCACGATCCGAAGCAAGGAGAATTGCAGTACTAGCTGCTAAATCTATTTCTCTCTCTCTCTCTCTCTTAACTCTAGTCTCTCTCTTAACTCTAGTCTCTCTCTTATGAGCGGCTAGGGTTTTAGAAAATATATATTACCGAGAGAACAACTGATATATCCTATATATAGTTGTGTATAGAGTAATTCCAAACCCTAATCTGATTAGGAGAATAAAATCCGAATTTTATATTTATTATATATTTTAATCAAGTCTTACTTAATTAATATATATGTCAAATAAATATATATTCGTATTTTCTTCCAAGGGACTCTAATATATTTATACAGATTACATACATATAATTTAAAACCATGATTTAAATAAAATCAATCTTATTAATATATTAAAATCACTGACATTTAAATTATATCTCCTTAATGAATGTTCTTAGTGTGCGACCCTGTAGGTTATTATTACGTTGGCAATAATTTTAAATCATATTATAAAATTATAAACAGTGAGTGGCATCTAGTAATACATCACTGTTACCCAAGTAATAATAAAGTCGTTGATTCGACGCAACTTTTTCGTGACCAATGTTTCAATGTAATTTAATCCTTTTAACCTTGATATCTAAGATTAAATTTAAGGCATGGATGTGTCATCCTCTTCACAATTTAATCTCAGTTTTCTTGATCAATGAGTAGACTATATGAAACAAATCTCTATTTGATCACGGCCATGCATTTCATAATCTCACTCAATCAAGAGGCCTATAGATATCACCCCTAATTTATAGGAGGGTTAAATTCCATCTACATCATTCTCATTTCTCACATAACTCATGATGTATCCAATAATCACCTTTATCGTCCACCCGGTTAAAGGTGACTTTTGGCAATGTCAAAACACATAACTCCTTATGTAGAAATGTCATGACTTCAGGTCGAAGGACCATTACATCATTGTCACTATGAGAATTACTTATGACACATAACATAATGCTCCATGTAGAATTATCATGGTGGGTCTGTCTAGTACACTGTTCTTTAACATGGTACCTATGCATCAACTTAATATATCTCGTATATATTTATGACCAATGAGATGTGGCCATCAGTCAATCCACATACTAGTCTCAATGTATTATTGTTGTCTCACTAACAATAATACTCGACTAGGGATATTTAAGAATAATGATATGTATATATAACATACTTATACGATCTCATATTCTAGTCACATACTTGAATCCATATAATTAATATCATTTTTCTAAGGACATTTATTATGTTAACATTTATATAACGCAGTAAATAAAACATAATAAAAAAAATTATCATTTAACCAAAACATAACATAAATATAGTGTCACAATCATTACATAATTGGCCACTAGGACATACACTCCAACAAGTTGTGCCTAATACAATGGCGCTCAACAGAGACTTGAGAGGAGAATTGGAGAAGCTAAGGAAAGTCATTAACGACATCAGAAACTTATCCACAGCTATGGAGAAACCTTTGAAATTATTCTACAAAGCTGTTGATGGGCAAGAAAAGCATGTAAGAGACAAACATGTTGATGAGCTTGACCTTGAGGAGGCGATGCATGTTCAAAGCCACATTGGTTATCACAACAAGGAACATGTCATCAAGTTCAGAGCTATGTTTGTCAAGAAAGTGTTGAAGGAGATTGAAGAGACCAGAGCTAATGATGGGATCTCAGCAGTTGTAAGGGATCTTCCCCTAGTAAAAGGATTCAAAAAATATCCAAAGACTCAAAGAATATCCAAAATTGATGGGATCTATGTTTTTATTGGTCACAACTTGTTGCAGCCAACTTGAAAGAGATTGGATATGTCCTTGAAGATTTGGAACATAGCAAAAATGTCAACATTGTCATCTTCATAAGATTGCTTGTGAGGACCTGAAAAAATAAGATGAATTTTTGTTGTATGATTTATTTCACTTTATGATTAATTTTTGTATAAAGGAATTTCCTTAGTCTACGATGACGGAATTTCTTAGTCTTCGATTAAGGAATTTCTTAGTCTCTGATGAAGGAATTTCTTAGTCTCCGATGAAGGAATTTCTTAGTCTCCGATGAAGGAATTTCTTAGTCTCCGATGAAGGAATTTCTTAGTCTCCGATGAAGGAATTTCTTAGTCTCTGATGGAGGAAATTCCTTTAGTCTCTGATGGGCAATGTATGTTAGTCTCTGACGAGACAATTTTTCTTAGTCTCCGATGAGTAAATGTTTCCCGAAGAGTTTGGTAATAGCCAGCTGAGTTTGGCGCTAACTTATAGAGTTTGGCGCTGAACAAATTATCCACTGATGAGTTCAGCGATGACTTCCTGAGTTGGCACTGAACAAATTATCCACTGACGAGTTTGACGATAAACAAATGAGTTTGGCGGTAGTCAAATAATTTACCGAGGAGTTGGGCGATGATCAAGGTCATCCCCTGATGACCGAGGACCATCCCCTGATGGTCGAAGACTGTCCCCTGATGGTCAAAAACTGTCCCCTGACGGGTAGTCATCCCCTGACGGGCAAGACTGCAACCCCTGATAACCACTTTTCATGCTTCAATGTTTATCTATTGATGTGCAGTTTGCCTTGAAAGTATAAAATATTATTTTCTTAAATTATTTTAAGATATTATTAATTATTTATTAAACCTCAAAGGTTCAGAAGGTCATTTTTGACATCTAAAAAGTTCACGGACATCACACTTGCATCTTTTCTCATATTTTTATCAAAAATATAGATTTCTTATGTTATATGCATGTTTTACAAAGTGACTCACTCACAAGTGAATTGAGTTTGATTTTCTTTAGCTAAGGACCAAGGCAAGTATATACTCACTCTACTTTCTTTCAATTAATACACATGATTATTCTTTCGATATGCGTAACGTATCCGAGATATTTTTATGTCAACATTCATGATTAAATTTCTTCAAAGTTACGTAACATATGATCTCTTGATCCGATGTACGAGAAAATGTTGTACTAGAATCAAGCATTCTTTGGGCGAATGTTAACTATTTAAATTCTCTAACGCACCAAAGTAAATCCTATACGGATAGAAAAGATTTAATCTTTTTTTTTTCACCCCCATACTTGTAAAGTATATCCGTGTGGGTAACTAAAGGCTAACAGGTTACGACTGCCTGGCACCCTAGGCCTAAGAATGATAGGGAACAAAAATTGAGGCATCGATAACTGAACCCTCGCAGACTAAAGATTTTGCTTCGACTACGTATGTCATTATGATGAAGTCAAACGATCAGGCTGGCTGGATAATATGTCGTTTGATGAAGAGATGAAGTCAGATAGTGGTCAGGCTGGCCAGGTGACACACTATCTGATGAAGAGAGGGCAGATGAATGATTCAAGATTTCTTTCAAGTAAAGGGTCAAATCCCTCGTTATCATTTGGGGACCCTGGAAGCTATATATACATATTCTTCTTTAAAGTTATTCAAAGGTGGGGACATTGTTTCCCTCCAACCACATAAACACTTAAGCCAAGAAAATTTCTCTCTTTTCAAAGCCACCAATACTTGATTATATACTTGGTGGCGTAAATCGCTCATGTTGCTATTATATAATGTTTTACAGGTTATGGCGAGAAGGCCGAGCCGTCTCCTAAAGGCAAAGAAAGGATGGCATAGTGAACGTTTTCTCATTGCCTCTTATGGATGCCATTTCGAGGAAGAGTGAAGTGTGAGACGATTATTGAATTGTTTAGGTTGTAAGGCCTGTGTGGGCTCTCATAGACTTTCGCTGTTAGAATCTTATTTTGGATGAATGTAATAGAGAATACAATTTACTTCTCTTATTTAAATGATATGTATGCTTGGATGTTATATGTGTTCTTTTGTCAATTTTTGACGGCGCCCGAAGTCCGGTAAGGGATTTTTGGGGCCATCACATTGCTATAGAAGGAGCTTGAGACAATGAAGGCTGGTAGGGAAGATAAAAGACTTAGGATTCCTGATAAAAATCATGACCAGAGAAAACAAGGCCTGGGAAGTGACAATCAACCGATTGAATCAAGTCATCTGTTGCCCTTTGTTACGGCTCAACAAAAGAAAGATCCTGAAGTCTAAGTGTTAAACACTTGTATCTATTTTATAAACAATTGTATACATTTATTCTTTCTATTTGTACAAATACACATAGATCAACGCAATTTCATTTCTCATTCTTTATTCTTTATAGTTTTGGTTTTAACATCATCGTCAGTAAAGAAATTAGATTTATGGTTATCCAATTGATAATCATAAAATAGGGGGAGATCGTTAGGTATAATGATATTGATGATGATATAAGTATTATTTAATAACTGTGCACTTGTAAATACTCAAGGTATCTTATAAGTCTTAGTATATTTTTACAAATAAGCATCAACTAATGGACAACTTAGTCCGTCAGGGGATAGCCTTAACTGCATTAGGCAAGCCATCAGTGGATATCCAAAGGACTTAATAGTGTTAGTGAATGTCTAGTCATACTTAATGTTCAAGTATTCGGCACATCAAAAATTCAAAGAAAGACTAAAAACAGTATCAATGATTAAAGACGTGAGTATTTGAAAAGACATCAGTAGATAAACACGTCAAACGATGACTTAAATATTGCGTCAAGGGATGTCATCAATGGATAAATCCATCAAGGGATACTGTCAGGGGATGTCATCAGTGGATAGCATTAGGTTTTTAACATTAGGGGATCAAGAAATATTGATCTAATTCTACATCAGGGATTAGCATCAGTGGATAGTGAAGCACTAATCAAGTCTACATTAGGGCTTGTCATAGGGGATCCAGAAGTACCGATCAAGTCAACATCATGGCTTGTCATTAGGGGATAGTTAAGACCTAGTCTACTTGTCATTAGGGCATAAAAGCTATACACTAATACTTGGTAAAGAACCAAAGGGTATAACCGAGAAGTATTCTTTGAAATCTAGTGGTCCAATAACAACTTTTACACCAGAAACGCATGGAGAATAGGACTGAAATAGAAGCAACAATAGCAAATAGCAGTCTGGCACGTGTATTTTCGAAAAGACAATGACAGAACATACTGCGGCTGCGTTAAAAAAGAAGCATAGCAAGCACATAGGTTCTATCTCTGTTTTCCTATATATGTAATAGTTGTTACACATTTACCAACAACCAATGAGTGAAAGAAAAATATAAGAGATCAAAATACTTAGAAATATCTTGATCATATTTACACACTAGAGAGAAAATTTGTAATAGTTCTTGAGATAAAAATATTTCAAAGAAAAATTGTAGCTAGTGTGTGAAACAAGAATCTATATTTACTTACATATTTGTAGTTGTTTAATCATTATGTAATTATACAGATTCTCAAAAAAACTCAAGTTATAATACAATTATTTTAACTTGAATTTTTGTGTATTCATAAATAGTCTCAAGTAACTAACTATAAGTAAATAGTAAATAGCTATAAGCATTATTTTTTATGGGGAGGCTTTGTTAATTGGTTATGTTTATGCCATGTGATGTCATGTGCTAGTAGTGGAAGTTAGTTATAAAGTGGGTGTAGGTTAAGAAGTTGGTGTAGGTTAAGAATCCTATATATATCATGATGTATTTGTGCTGAGAATTAATCATAAATGACATGACAGAATTTGTTCTCACTCTCTCTCTTCTCCCCTGTTCTATCTTCCCTTTAAATTCTCTTCTATCTCCCCTAATTCTTGTTCTCTGTGATTTCTGGACCAAGTCAGACCTTGCTAGGCTTCACACAGTGAGATAATACCCGTGTCAGATTCTTTAAAATACTTCTATATATCTGACTGGACACTCCGTCCGAGTACATGTAACTTAGATGATTTGACTTTTTGTGGATTCTGGCACATTATATGCTCAATTGTATTTACGTCAGAACTCTATGGGTTGATTTCCTCTTAGCTGAAATAGTACAGGGAAACTCTTATTCCTGATGCAGGTCTTTGAGTTACTTCAGTTTGTAACTTTCATGTTCTTATTTTTTATGGAACGGTGAGCATAATGATTTTACTTTGTAAGTGTCAGAATTGTGAGAAGGAAATATGTTCTGTTACCTCTGCATGTACTGATTGAAAATATCACGCCAGTATCATATATGAGCAGTAGGAAAACAAAAAGCTTGCATATATAGGGAATAGCGTAACCTACGTCTAGTCAAGCACATGAATGGATAAAGTTGTAAATGTGCAGATTATGTGATAACTATGAGAACCCGAAAAATAAAATAAGTTTTGTTGAAAATTGATTCATATTATGATTAATTCTGAATAAACGCACGGCCCGAGCATGCATGGTGCACACCTGTGCATCTGTCATTCCGAAAATTGTTATTTTTCTTCATGTTTCGACTTGGTTTCTTGGTGCAACTTGGTAGTTAAGTTATATGGTTCTTTTCGTGGTTTGGATTGGTTGGTAACTTGTATAAATAGACTTGATGGGTTTATTTGATGAAGAGAAGAGGATAAAGGTTAAAACACATTTGGAAGCAATCCGTGCAAAAAAAATCGTAACGTTCTTTGGTACAATGTTGTCTGGCACAAACTCTGAGACATGCTTTCTTTTTTTGGTTGGCATTCAAAGGTGAGTCCCAGGAGCTTCTTTCTGCTATCTTTGTAAGAACGATGAAGAAGACTTTCACCGCTTGTTACTTAAATGTTCTAATGTTATCATAGATCTGTTAAATTCTCGTGGTGGCCATTCCCAATGACTGGAATGCCACACTCGGCTACATCAGCTCATCTCAAACAGCCAAACTTCACAGCATGGTATTGTGGTATTGGAAATTGTAATGGCAACATTAATTTACTTCATTTGGAGGCAGAGGAACAGACGAAGCATGAGGGGACTCTAGCAACTCCTAGTTATAAAAATGTTATCAATACGATTCACCTCAACGTTTCCACCTACAAAGATTTTCAAGAGATTTTTGTCTAGCCCATTGGATATATGATCCGCAACTTAAAGCTTTGCATCTATTTCATTAGCTCGTCTAGTTTTATTACTTCCTTCGTTGGAATGTTAGAGATACGCTTCTAAAACAACGGTTTTAAAGATTATTTTTATGCTTCAAATATATCCCTAATATCTTACATATTATCATGTTATTTGAAGTAATATATAATAATAATTATGGTTGGAACCACTAAATAGTGAAATTAGTTGTAGTAATAGAATAGTAGAATTACATTTAAGGAACTTCATGTCTTCTTATAATTCAAAAATAGAAATGTAAATTTAATTTTGAAATAACCGTAAAAGAAATATGGATCTCTAATTTTAAAATAAAATAAGTAATATTTTGTACCTGTAACTGAATTGTAATGCCCTATGCTTAGAGATCAGTGTAGTCCCTGTGCTTTCATGCATTATGTAGCCTTGTGAGGCGGTAGGGGTATGCCCCTACAAATCTTTTGTAAATTCTGCACATATTAATCTATTGTCTATAATAAAAAAAAAAAGAAAATGCTTAGTCACTCTATGTATACAAGCTCCCAACGAGGGTGGTGGGGGTGATGGTGGTAGCGTGTAGTGGCGATGACGATAGGCATGGTGAGATGTGGTAACTTTGGCTTGGTAGTACTGTTTTAGGTTAATTTTCAAAAATACATTCTCCTTTTTACTCATGCAAGTCATTTTCCAAAAGTACTTGAGAAAATACAAAATGTGTAAGAAACAATTTTTTAACTTTAAAATTTTTCATTATCCAACAAATATTAGAAAATATTTTCGAGGAAAACGTTTTCCATTTCCAAGCAATAGAAAATTAGACAAAAAACATTATGCGGAAAACTTTTCCAAGCATCAAGCAGAACCTTAATTTCAGTTAACTTTAAAACCATAATACCAGAAGGACAAGGCTATAAATTGAATCATGTACAAGAGAGGAGAGGTAAATGTAATTTTACATGAAATTTACAAGATTATTGAAAGAACTTACAATAAAATAGCAAATATACAATATAATTGTATTTACATATCAGATACAGGAATGTACATGAAATATTTGTGATTGCAACTGTTCGTGATCGGAAATAATGTTCCGAACTATTCAGGTAAAAATGGCAGCTGAGCAACGCTAGCACCTACACCACCCTGGGGGACTGACTCAAAACTAAAACCCTTTTGCAAAATTGAACTCCATTTAGAGTGCTTTGCAGAAGTCTTTTGTTTCAACTTCTGGGGAAGAATTTGCAACCTTGGATTCGTCTCAGTGCCTGAGATCTCTGCTGCTAGTTGATAGCTTTCTACAAGCTCAAGTTGTAGGGCAACAATCTCGGAGCACCTTGGAAGAAGTTCTACAGGCTCACCACCAGGAATCACAATATACTCTATTGCAAGTCGTACCTCCTGTAGCAAGTAGAATTTTAGTGTCAGGCCTGAAGAACCTATATCATACCATCCAGAATACCTATCCTATTGAAATAAATGAAGAAAGTAACAAGTAGGAATAACAAGTTGTTTGCAGCAATACACCCCAAACATGAATAATGACAAACTACATTTCCAGAAGTCATAATTTTATTACTCGCTTGTCCTAATAAAGGAGTAGTGAGTACCCTTTGAGGGATAACTTAGTAAACCGAAGAGCATGTTAGTGAGCCAGAACGTCACTCAGGACCATGGTTATCACCTAATCTGCACATTTACAACTTTATCCATTCATGTGCTTGACTAGACGTAGGTTACGCTATTCCCTATATATGCAAGCTTTTTGTTTTCCTACTGCTCATATATGATATTGGCGTGATATTTTCAATCTGTACATGCAGAGGTAACAGAACATATTTCCTTCTCACAATTCTGACACTTACAAAGTAAAATCATTTTGTCTCTCCATGGCTCATGGTTTACGGACCAATCATTCTTAAGAAGTTTGCTAGCTGCTGAATCATTTTGTAGCAGCCTTCGAGACACATAAGCTTCTTGCTTTTCATCAAAATCAGGGCCTCTAGTATTCCATAGAATATCAATACTAGTGGTAGCATCTCCTCCTTTACTGAGGATGGAAACTCTGGACTGAGAAAACTGAGGATTTGTGCTATAGTCTGAAGTACACTACTCCTTATCTACAGCACCATTAGTTTCCTCCATAATTTCACTACCCTTGTACGTTTCTGGCACATCATTTTTGTCACTTTCAAATAAAGAGACAAACTCGCCACTCTTGGAACCACGATTCTGATTATCAGTACTCACAGAACACTTTACTGATACATTAAAATCCTCTTTACTCACTATAGCGATTTCATAAACTTGGAACTTGTGCCCTTCTAAAACATCCCCGTCCTCTCCTTTACAATTACCAGTCCAATAGGAGGAAGAGTCAAGAACCTCAAATTTTTTTATTAAGCTCCCAACATGAATTGGATCTTTCTGGGCATGAACCTCGCTTAGCATTCAAACCAGCAACAATAGGAATCCTGTCTAGATCTTTCTTGCCACAAGGAAATGCAAACTTAGAGTTCTTTTCTTCAAGCATGCTCAATAATTCTGTCCTACACTCCTTGTTTCTAAGCCTTTTAGCTCCTCTAGGATCCCTAAACAGGCCTCAAGAATGCAAGACCATTGGTTCCTTACGCCTCTTCTTCTTTGGAACCTCACCATCCTTTGCATGTGCCATGCCCCTTTCCTTCTCATCCTTGCTAGCAAAATGCCAATCACTTAATGCTTCATTCCATAATAGAATTTCTTTATAATCTCCATAGTCATCAACAGCAGGAAGCTCATCATAGGTAGGAACCACTTCATCACATTGTAGTACTCCAACTTCATCTTTGGGATAAACATCAAATATAGAAGCTTCATCATAGTCAATTTATCCTTTACTTCCTTAATATCATCTCTCTCAGAGATACACCTCCTTGACCTCCTTGGTTTGACTTGTGTTTATCTAGTGCCTCGTCTGCAAATGGAGTGGAAGATCCACTGTGGCTGACAATATCTTTTTGTTGCAGCACACTGACCACGGTCTCCATGAATTAGTACAACTCGTCCTCTAAATTCTGAAGTCTTGCATTAGTAGCCTCCTTATAGCCAGCATAAGCATCATGTTCTACCCGTGAATTCTTCATGACTTGTGGAATTGAAACTCAAGAAACAATTTAAAAACTAGAAAAGGGAAATAAGGCCACAACAACGTGATCCTATTTCGCAGAATAGTTGAATTAGAATGGTTTCTAAACTCTAGATGTGCGAATAAGGCCACAACAAGTGCGAATTCTGGTTCAGGATTTAACAAACAATTGGTGTGCAATTCTGGGCATGAAATAAAGTAAGAGAAATTATGAAAGACTAAGCCCAAAATAGCTTGAATTAGATGTGAATAGAGTAGATTAAACCATAGACATGCTAGAAACAAGCAATCAAACAAATATGAAGTAATTTCTGAAACAAAATGAGGATGAACAAATTAGCATAAAAGTGTCCTGGATTTTGAGTTTTTCCGAATTTTTATGTTTTATAACTGAGGAAGACAACAAGTACATAGAAGAAAAGAATATCTAAGAACTTTGTAACTCAAAACAACAATCAAACTGACTTATAGTAGGTTCGAAATAAAAAAGAAATCAGAGTAAACCTGTTTTAATTCCAAATTCACTCCAATTTCCTACTGAAATTCTCAGTAACGAGCAGAATCTTCAATATCTTTGCCCAATCCAATCTCAGTACCTTTTTCTGTAATCTACTGACCCTACTGGTGTGGGCCAAGGAAACTTAACCAATACAGATAGCAGGAAAAAGGTTTGAAGTAAAATCAGACCACTAATTTCAAGGTCTGGTGAAGAATTTCACGGCCGAGAAAACAGAGCATGAGAGATCTGGATATGATCCATCTGCTGCTGATGATTTCTGTTGTTTTCTGCTATTATCTTCTTCATTTAGGAATTCTGGGACTGGTGAGAATGATTTAGAAGGAAGAGATCAAGTAGAGAGAGAATAATTGTAGGAGAAGGGAGAGAGTTGTAGAAACGGCGAATTGCTGAGGAAGAAGGTGTCCAGAGATGGAGAGGCTCTGATACCAATTTGTCAAGTCTAGCAAGGTTTGACTTGGTCCAGAAATCACAGAGTAGAAGAATTAGGGGAGATAGAAGAGACTTTAGGGAGAAGATAGAACAGGGAGGAGAGAGAGAGAGGAGGGGAAGAGAAAGAGGAGGTGAGAGAGAATGAACAAATACGGTTATGTCATTTACAATTAATTCTCACCACAAATACATCATGATATATATCACCTACACCACCTGCTTAACCTGCACCCACTTTATAACTAACTTCCACCACTAGCACATGACATCACATGGCATACACATAACAAATTAACAAAGCAAAACAATTACTCAAAATAAGCCAAGTCCAGATACGTTGTTACATTAGAATGGAATGTCACATGCCCACACCCTTGTCCAAGTCCCGAGTGTTGGACACCAGTACTTCAAGGAAAACGAAGAGTCCATGTAACATACTACTTACTGGAGTAGATGAAACAATTATTTCTAGTCACCTAGGTAGAAGCATATTCAGGAGAAAAGGAAGCTTAAACTATGACTGGCTAACCAAGGAACCTTCCTTTACTAAGAGTTCATTGCAATGAAAGAATAGTAATGAAACATAAGCATTTAATATGGAATAGCACAGAAACACGCACTGAAAGCCATATAAACTTAATGTCAGCTTTACAAATTTACTTTACATGGGGATCTCCTTGAGTGGAACAAATCTCTGATCCTCCATCACCTTTTTACAGGTTATCACTCCTAACACCTCTTCTTTATGGGCATCTTGGGTGCAAAAGACTATCCTCAAACCTAAAAACTTCTGGTGCTACAAATTTCCTTCTGATTGCCCTTGGATCTGGAAGCAAATCTTGAAACTAAGGCCTTTGGCACTTCAACACTTGAGGTACATATTTGGTGATGTGAGTCTCTTCTCATTTTGGTTCGACCCTTGGCATGCAGGTGTAGCTCTTAATCCTACTGACAACATTATCTCCACAATAGGGATCCCAAAAATTGCAAGGGACGCGAGCATCACTCTATAGTCTGCCTGCCCGTAACCACCACTTCTCCATCATATCACGTATACAACTGGAAAACACTTGTTTGATTGATTATAAAGATAAAATTCAATGGGGGCAATATGATGCTTGTGATATTGAAGCAAGACACATTTGGGAAACGATAAGAAGCAGGGGGACTGAAGTGAGGTGGCATTCTCTAGTTTGGCACAAACTCTTAATCCCTCGGCATGCCTTCCTTTTGTGGCTTGTGATCCTGGACAGAATTTCCACGGATGATCGAGTGAGGGACAAGATGCATATTCAAGGGCTGTCACATTGCTATCTATGTTACTCTGACAGTGAGCCTCTGGCTCATACCTTTTTATCATGCAGGTTCTCCACTCAAGTTCTATGGCATATCTCTCACCATGGCGGATGGAACGTTATACCAGACAAATGAGACATTTTCCTTGTTTTTGCAACAAGTTATAATGGAGATAGACTTGGCAAAAACATCTTTAGACTGACAATGGGTGCGACTATGTGATATGGGCTAAAATGAAATGCCAGGAAACATGAGGGACGAGCTAAGCAGGCAGCACATGTAGCTCGATGTATTATCATAAATGTGATGTTCAGGCTTAAATCTTATGCAAATTCCTGTAGGAGCCCGAATTACCCACAATCAGTACCTTGCTCTTAGACTTCAATTTTTCTAGCTCTGTTTATTTAAACTTAGAACAGTTTGTTGATATTTAGATTGCTAGAATAGCATGGTCATTATAGAGCTTTGTATTTGTGCCTTGAGAAGTGGAGGGGTTATGCCCTTCTGACTTTATATATTCTCGTTCTTCCTATCAATTTATTACCAGTTTAGCAAAAAAAATATAATAATTACTTTACATGGTTCCCTAGCTCACCTGGAATGTATGATTCCATTCCGACTCCACTTATAACAACATAATTCAATAAAAGAGTTGTATCCTGTAGTTGAAATTTAAATTAAAGCTAGAAAATATGAGATTTATTTGTCAAGACATTAGATAAAAAATATTCTAGGCTTAATACACCTGCGGACCTTTCTACAGTACTTAATTTGTCTTCATTAGTTGGCGCACAATAACATACATAAATATATAAGCTCCTAATTGCTATTTCAAATTAACACTGCTAGCAGGACGACTTAATTCTCTTTGTTAACAATCAACAGCATCATCCACAAGCGCGCCACATGTTAAAATGAACATCCATTGTTATATGCTTTTACTGGGCATTGAAACAAGGAGCTATCAGGTACTATTACTATAATGCCATGTCTATTTTCAAAAGTCACTTTCAATAGAATTCAAGTCCATATATTTTATTTCAATTAGCATCAATCCTAGCTATTATTTTCTCTATTAAAGAGAGTCATCAATTTATTTTGAGGATGATTATGCAAGGGATAGCTTAAAAACGGGTTTTACCATTGAATATGATTTGCTTCATTGAAGGACTAAATAGTCCAATATCTCCTGATAATTTTTCCAAAGAAAAATAGCCTGCTCCATTGTGTCAAAATACCATCAATCATGTCTGAATAATTAAGTGCAACTACAGGTGTCCTACTACCATTTAAAATAACATTGTAAAATTTTCTTTGGGCATTGTGTCCCTATAAACAGACTATATATTATTTATTCCATGGAAGAAGTATGGGTTGCATATAATGTAGGACATAACTACATAAGATATAGCATACGAGCAAGTTCATTCCTAGTAGCAGAATTCTCAACCAACCAATATATGCTCCACTACTTATGTCATTCATGCATCACTTGATCAACATTTATTTTCTTTAATGCATCATGTCATTCATGCATCACAATAAGTTCAGAAATTTTGTAAGGAAATTCAATCTGACAGACAAGAGAGAGGAAAGGGGTGGACCTCCAAGGCATCAATTTCCTCCATTGATGGCTTTCTTTTTGGTGCATCATCTTCAATTTCAATGTTCAGAGAAGTTTTGACAGGCTGATTTGATCTCAAAGCAAAAGAATCCTTCTCGAGAATCATGCGGATGGCCTTCACCATCTGTGCCATGGTACTCGACTGAGGGAAACATTCTTACATCAGACTTGAGCGATAAAAACGCATGTTCATTTACTTATTAAGATTAGTATTATGAAATTACCTTAACAACAAACACAGGTAATTTTTGGAATTTCGCTATGCTACGGATCCAGGGGTTCTGTTTCAGTTCAGAACTGGTTGCTAAAATTGCATCTGCAATTCCAATGTCGTCTGTCACGTATATTTCATCCTCAAGTCCCATCACTGCTGCTACCTGTTGTAGATCAGCTTCCAGGATCTAAATCATAACAAAAAACACCAAATTGACTCAATTTCCCATAGCCATCATACTTTTGTAGCAACCACATAAATCCACAAACTACTATGTTCTACAATGGCGGTTTCCTCAAATACATGTATCAGATATATATTTGTCATGGGTACAAAACCAGCCAAAAAACATTTTAAAAATCATAAATTAATCATGGTAATAAAAATAATAAAGATAACAACAATCATAATTGTTAGAATATATTAGTTGAGATTTGATACTAATAGCTGATTTATAGGGGTTGTAAATATCACAATGATAGCCTTAATTTTAGGGATCTGTATATCATAATTGAAGCCTACATTAGAGGCTTGATTGACTGTAATCTTTATATATAGAGCAGCAATGAGAAAGGGAAATCATCCCAAAATATTCAAAAACACAATTCATGTTTCTTCTTTATTTCCTGCTGCTATATCATAATTGTACATGGTATCGGAGCTCAGTCCATTCTTAGTGGCCTGTTCTTGAATTCTTTTTTCTTTTCTCGGTACAAAAACTTGTTGCCAGAACATAAGGTTTCACAAGGAACTTGAGAAATCAAGGCTGCATACTTAACAAGTAACCTACCACCAGAATCCCCTTCACCAACCGACCATCACAGAAGAAGTCGCCACCTGATATCTTCCCTCACGTGCCCCAAGGTTGCAGCAATGTTGACTCATGCCAGAACGTGAGCCCTATTCTGACAACCGTTGCACTTCAGCCTTCTTCTAGTGGGATCAGCTTCTTCTGGGCTGGTCAATTATGGGGTTTATTTGGTGAGTTTGTTTCATTTACACACTTTGATTTGTTTTAGTGTGGTTGCTGCTCTCCATCTCTCTGTAGTCATTAGAAAGCCATTTCGTTGTTGATTTCTTTGTCCTTGGACTTTTTGGCATCTAATTAAAATGGCAGAAGTCAGTGGTGTTAAGATGGCATATCAGGCAGTCTGAAGTAATTCTTGTGCTCTTACAGTAGCATCAACATTTCCTAAATGGATTGTTGACTCAGGTGCCTCTGAGCATATGATGGGGTCCTCTAGCCTTTTCTCTTCATACATAATATGTTCCGACAAAGACAAGGTGGAAGTGGTGCAAGTGGCTGATGGTACTTTTTCTCACATCTCTGGGAAAGGTTCAATTGTGTGCACTACGACATTAACATTATCCTTAGTACTCATGTTCCATCTTTTACTTAATTTATTATCAGTTCCTAGCCTTACCATGTCATCAAACTGCTCCGTTACATTTTTTTTCCTTTCCATTGTATTATTCAAGGGCAAAAAATTGGTAGTGGTAGTACTGGTAACAAGGCAAAAAAAATTTCTAGTGTAACTTTGACGGCACATGGAAACTCTGCTCAAGCTCTACAATATGTTTCAAACTCCAACCTAAAATCCCTACATCCATGGCCCCGACGTCTAGGTCATCCTTCTATAACTACCTTAGAGTCTCTATTTCCCTCTCTTATTAAATTATGTGGGAAAAGCCCTTTTTTTTCTTTTTAACTCTGAGTTAGATACACATACAAGGTCAGTTTATCCTGCTTGTAATGAACGATGTTCAAAACCATTTGCTTTTATACATACTGATGTTTGGAATCCATCTAGAGTTCTTTCTCGTTCTAGATAACGTTGGTTTGTTACCTTTATCGATTGCTTTTCTCGTGTCACTTGGGTGTACTTAATTCATTCAAAACAAGATGTCATTCGTTGTTTCCAGGAATTTCATAAAATGATACAGACCCAGTTTGGCACTACAGTAAGAATTCTTCGCAATGATAATGGTTGTGAGTATGACAACAATGGTGGGTTTGAGCCTCAAACAAAATGGCATTATACTTCAAACTTGCCCCTGAACAACATGGGATCGCGGAAAGAAAAATCGTCATTTACTAGAGGTTGCTTGCTCATTAATGTATACTATGAACACAACAAAATCTTTTTGGGCCAATGTTCCTCTTATAACAGCATTTGTTATTAATCGGCTCCCTCAAGTGTTTTGGGAAATGTAAGTCCATTGTCTCTTCTTAAATATACATTTATCCCTTCTCTTCCTCCTCGGATTTTTTGATGTGTTTATTTCGTCCATGATCACTCTCCTACTCAGAGTAAAACTTGATCCAAAAGCCCTTCATTGTGTCTTATTGGTTACTCTCCTACCTGGAAAGACTATAAATGTTAACATCCTCCATCAAATCGTGTCTATGTTACTCCAAATGTCACCTTTTAGGAGAATGAACCTTATTACAACCATCCTTCTCTTACTCCTTTGGGAACACACATTCTAGCAGGAGAAGCTTGATATAAATTCTAGTGTTGTAGTACTGAGGGGAAGGTTTCTAAGTAACTGGAACAACTAGAATTAAGAACCTATGTTCGTTGAAACAAAACTGTTGCAGTACTACCACAAGACCAGTCCTGCTTACAGCAAAATCCTCCTACATCTAATCCTGCATCCTCCTACATCTAATCCTGCACCTACTAACGGTAACCTTCTTAATGCTCCTCCTAACGATATTGATCTTCCATAGCCCTCAGAAAAGGCGTGAGATCTTGCCTTTGTTTCAACTTTGTTTCTTATCTAACTTTGTTTCTTATGATAAACCGTCTACACCATATCATGCCTTTGTTTCAACTTTGTCTTCTATTTATGTGCCCCAAAGTTGGAGAGACAAAATTAACAATGAAAACCGGAGAAAGGCCATGCTTGAGGAGATGAATGCCTTAAAAAGGAACAAAACTTGGGCTTCCTTGCGGCAAATGACCAGTTGGATGCAAATGGATGTATACAATCAAACAGAAAGCAAACGGGTCAATAGAGAGACCGAAGGCAAGACTGGTGGCCAAAGCATATTCTCAGACTTATGGGACTGATTATCAAGAGAAATTCGCTCCTGTGGCCAAAATGAACCTCATACTATTATTTCAGACTTATGGGACTGATTATCAGGAGACATTCGCTCCTGTGGCCAAAATGAACTATGTTGGTACTATTATTTCTTGTGCTGCAAACTTTGTTTGAGACCTTCAGCAGTTGGATGTGAAAAATGCATTACTTTATGGTGATTTAAAAGAGGTGTACATGGGTATACCTCTAGGTTTTACTAGTTCTGCAACTTAAGGAAAAGTATATAGGTTGTGCAAGTCTTTGTATGGCTTGAAGCAATCTCCTAAAGCTTGGTCTAACAGATTTCGCACAAGAATGATACGATTTGGATACAAGCAAAGCCGGGCAGATCACACTATTATGTTCATCAAAAGAAACGATGGTAAATTGCTATCTTGATTGTTTACGTTGATGTTGTGGTGACAGGAAATAACCATGCAAAATTAGTTGATCTAAAGAAGAAATTAGCTAGTGAGTTCAAGATTAAGGATTTAGGAGCTTTGAAGTACTTCCTTAGCATAGGAGATGGCAAGTTATCTTCTTATCCCAACAGAAGTTTGTTCTCGACTATTGACAGAAACCAACATGCTAGGTTGCAGACCTGTTGACTCTCCTCTCGAAGTTAATCATCATACAGTAGGTGGCACGGGTTGTACGATGGATAGAGTATAGAGCCATTGCACTTGGTGTTTGTGAACTATTGTGGCTCTGAATTCTATTAGAAGACTTGGGTATTATCAAAGAATCGATTCATTTATTTTGCCATATGGCTGCTATAGCAGTGCACATAATCCAGTCATGCCTTCAGTTGACGTGTTATGTGAATATAGAGGTAAACCCTCGTTTACAACAACGGATGGAATGCTCGACCAGAGGTGGCATTTATCGAAGAGAAACCCCGACACCCCCGACTAATTCATAGCAGAACTTCTTGCCCGCTGGTATGAAAGGTTTATATTCGTATTCTCCAATTTGGGATCCAATTCGAGATTTTCCATGGGAGGTCTCAGGAAGGAATGGGAATGGAATAATATCAATAGTTCTTGCTTTGACAATTCAAAAGTGGGGGAAGGTTTTTTACTGATGAATCGCCCCCTTTCTCATCAGTTCAAAGATACAAAATGTAAGCCTGACGCCAACAGTTCATCACAGAAGAAATAAGATTCTGCTCGTGAGCTCAACTGGTCGAACAGAGATGAAAGTTGGCCATAGTGATCCAGGAGTCCCGTGTGGAAAGGCTCTTGCTCAACGGATCAAAGGTACGCCGGGGATAACAGGCTGATGACTCCCAAGAGCTCTTATTGACGAAGTTGTTTGGCACCATTGCGTAGAAAAGGCTACATTTGGTAGTCAAAGAATCCATTGAGCCAAGCTACTTAGCTGATCTACGCAAAGGCTACATTTGGTAGTCAAAGAATCCATTGAGCCAAGCTACTTAGCTGATCTAGTTACAGGATCCAGTTTTTACGGATTCCACCGTGGTAGCTAGGATTTCCAGAAGAAGATGTCATTCATTTGATGAGAAATAAAAAGAAATATCGAAAATTCGAGCGACTGAAGCTGAAGCAGCTGTCTACTCTCAGGTTGGGCAGTGAGGGTCGAAGAAGGGCAATCACTCATTCTTAAAACCAGCGTTCTTAAGACCAAAGAGTCGGCGGAAAGGGGGGGAAGCGGTTAATTTCTGAGCTTAGTGTGAGCTCCCTTTCCTTTTTCTTTTTTAACGAACCAAACACTCCCCGAAAGAATCCCAACTTCCTGTATTAGTTTCTTTCTATATATATAGAAAGTTCTATTATTACATTTATTATTATTTATAATAAAAATATGAAATATTTATAATTAATTTTGAAATTAAAATTCAATATGCAGCAATTCCCCAATCCTAACGAAGTAGTTCCTCCGGAATCCGAACATGTTTTCAAATTCTTGCCTCGGGACCATGGATTGGAGGATGTTGCTGCACCTCGAACCCGTTTTCCCCCTTCGAGTTCCTCTCCAGCTGCATCCTGGCCCGTCGCTAATGCCCATTTGTCGGGGGCCAACTCGGCATGGGCTTGTTCAGGACCAGATGAGGAGGCTAGGCCGAACCAAATCCTCATTGAATTTTATTTTTCCATTAGAAGGGGCACGCACATGCTCTGCAGTACCCCTTGTGAATACAGCATCATTGTTTGCTGGAATTGAAATATCTCCAAGATCGGGGTCACAATTTGTATCGATTAAACAAATTGTTGGAATTCCCAAAGTTATACATTCTCGAAGGGTCGTCACTCAATTCATATCTTTAAGTTCGATCATTGACAAGGTTCAAAGAAAGGGAATGGTTTGGTGAAAGAAAGGGCATTGCTTATTATATATATTATATTTTAGCCAGCTTCCTGATAGAACAACACACATTGAGATCGACAAATATTTTATTACGGAGAAGTTATCTAGCGGCCTCATTTGTCTACCTTTTGTTAATGAGAAAATCGAATTGCGGACATCCTAACAAAAGGTCTTGATAGCAAAGTGTTTCATCCATTTTGTTTCAAATTGGGCATACGAGACATCTATGCACCAACTTGAGGAGTGTTAGAATATATTAGTTGAGATTTGATACTAATAGCGATTTATAAGGATTGTAAATATCATAATGATAGCCTTAATTTTAGCGATCTGTATATCATAATTGAAGCCTACATTAGAGGCTTGATTGACTGTCATCTTTATATATAGATCGTCAATGAGAAAGGGAAATCACCCCAAAATATTCAAACACAATTCACGTTTCTTCTTTATTTCCTCCTGGTATATCATAATTGTACAATAAGCATAATAATGGCACTAAGAACAGTAACAATAAGACTAATATTGTGAAACTTTGAAGCATGATACCTTGCATTAGTATCTGTAATTTCTCATATCTACATTTGAGAGAAGAAAAAAAACTTCGTAACTGGTAAACTAGGGCCTTGATACTGATCAGGAATTTACCTTGTAAGCATAAATATATACAGGGGAGCTCCTCTTGCTCAATTTATCAGTGCTTGCTTTCATAGAAATGGAAAAATCTTCTTCTTCATCAGACTCTGTTTCTCGCCTTATGTCCTCATGATAAGCTAACACAGAGTCTAGATGGTTCTCCTCAGGTGTTGGAGTAAATTTTAAGTACTTATTATTGGCTTCAGCATCCATGTGACGGATTTCAAAAAGGGGAGATTTCCCTAGTATCCAAAAATAGCTTTAGCCACTTACTATAGGCCATATATTCAAAATAAGCAAGTATGCAGAGAAAATCACACAGAACATGTCAATGAGCAGAAGATACAAAATACCTGCAAGTATAGCATCGACAGTTGCTTCAAGTCTGTGATGAACACGACATTCAGTTCTAGATATCATTTCAACAGCACATGTAAATGTAGGAGGCCCTTTCCTTTCAAGAATGGTCTTCTGCACCTTTCTTTTTCTTGCCTCCTCATCGCCGAGGGTAACACTCTGCTCACATATATGAAAAGGTTCAATACAAGGCTGAAAAAATACGATCCAAACGAGCCTGAATGACATAATTAAAAGTTCAAGTATTAAGGTTATACTGCAGCTTCACATCAAATATATACCCCACCCCCCACCCCCACCCCCACCCCCATGTATTCTTATTGAAATAAATAAAAACAAATTTTAAAGATTACCAAATACCAACTAAAAATAATAACAACCAACAACGAAAAAGAAAGTGAGAAGGATCTAGATTGACTACGAGGATGTTATTTCACCTCTATGCCTCCTACAAGAATTTGAAGGGAGGGATTTTTCATTATATTTTCTATTGTTATTCCATGTGCAGTTCCAACAAGTTGAACTCCTCTCTGGGCAATTGTACTGGCAGCCAATGCTTCAAGTTCTGTTCCAATCTCATCAATTATGATGGTCTGAGGTGTATGATTTTCAACGGCTTCAATCATCACCTGCTTGGTAATCAAAAAAAGATAAATCCCGAAGACACAGACACCAAAAACTCACATGTAGTTCATTACAAAATAATAACGTTAAATACTCACATTATGCTGCATATTAACATTCGGAACTTGCATTCTTCTTGCACGCCCTATTCCAGAATGAGGAACATCTCCATCACCTCCAATCTCATTGGATGTGTCTACTATCACTACTCGTTTTTTGTGCTCATCTGCTAGCATTCTAGCTATTTCTCTGTACAAACACAACATCATTAGATGAATACCTTGAGTGTGTTAGAAATCAAAGTAAACCCAACACAATAAATATTTTTGAGTCATGTAGAAATCCAAGTAAAACCAACATGCTGAAATTCCTCATTAAACAAATGACTATGAAAGCTGTCAGGTTTATTCGAAGTTTTGATAGACACAATACACATAACTTCCCTTCTAATCTTTTCAGTTTTCCTTCACACAATTTGAACTGCATTGACTATATATAAAGAATGACAATGATGCAAAACTACAAAACTCCCACATATGGTAAGGCAATAATAGACCAAATAAGACCACATAAAAAAAGTTTTTGTATAATGTTTCCAGCAAGTAAACAAATAGTCCTCTGCTTGCTTTGTACACAACATAACAATGATTAACAATTCAACTTGAGGTTATATTTTGATGTAGTTGATGGGGAAAACATCACTGGTGATGGCAAATGAGGATTTTAAATACCTGATTAAGGTTGTTTTGCCAACTCCTGGAGGTCCAATAACCAATATGGAACCACGCCCTTCAATCAAGTCCCTTATGATTTCAGCACTTCCTGATATAGCTCGACCTACCCGGCAGGTAAGGCCAATAATTTGCAGTTTACGGTTTCTAATAGCACTTATACGGTGCAATGAATGATCAATCCCTGAACGGTTGTCATCCGAAAAGTCTCCAACCTGCAAAAGTGCAAAGGCAGGAAATTTCACACTGTATATCCTTGAAAATCTATTTTAAAATAGCTAATATAGCAAACGGCAGATATATTTTACCAGATCATCAGTGTGATTGTGTAAAAAAGTTAAACCACTCAGGACACAGGAAAAGTCCGCGATAGCTACTTTCCTCTAACTCTAAAAATATGATAGATACCATTGAATGACAGGGAAAATCAAATAATATTCATTTTCAAAAGCACCAGATTGAGGTCTAATGAAACGGCAGAAAAACATTCTTTTTGCTTTTTAGACGAAAAAAAGTTTTAATTCTTTTAACTCAACACTCAATAGGATTCCCGCTTTGTTTGTAAGTTTTTAATGGAAAAGAAAAGAATAAAAAAATTAATTTTAAAAGAAAAAAAAATAATGGAATTCTATATAAGTTTTTGTTTGAGTTGTTTGTAAGTTTTTAAAAGAAAATAAAAGAAATTTTAACTTTAAATATATTTTACTGTTTTATCCTTTTATTTTATTTTGTTGTAGTGTAATTTGAGATACTTTAAGTATTTCAAAAGATTAGACATACTAAATTTTGTTTTCATCCAAATCCTGTCATATTTGGACAAACATTATATATTGAACCGAAGCAAAACCTGGTCGGACGATAGTAAAAAGTCATAGCAAACCCCTTGGAAGGAAAAGTGACAAAATTTTGCTATCAAATCTTTTTTTTCTTTTAATGATAAAACTCACAAGCATAGGAATTGGATAGAAAACATAATTTTTCTTACCAATTCTTTTCTTTTCCCACCTATTTAAAACTCACAAGCAGCATATAGTTCAGGAATTTTTAATTAGGAAAAAATAAAAGATGAAAAACAAGAGAAATATATTCTTCTCTCTTTGATCCGGAGTTCATGAAAAGATTAGCTTAAAAAATTTCATTCTCTTGTATGAGAGTTGCAGAAGAAAATAAAAAAAAATAAAAGAAAAATATCAATTTTTTAATTGTACCCTTTTATTATTAAAACCTGATTTTGATTTTCTTTCCAAATCTTCTTAATTTTTGGAGGAAAAAATGGGAGATAAAATTTTCACCTTTTCTTCCCATTTTTTTTCTTTTCTTTCCAACAAAAACTCAAAAACGGCTTAAAGAATCTTTGAAAGAAATATTTTTCTTTCATTTTCTTTTCTTTTCTTTTCTCTCTTACATAGTGTTTGGGATTTTTAGTTTGAGAAAAAAAAAAGAGATAAATAGAGAGGAAATTGATGTTTGGGAGTGTTTTAAAGAAAGAAAATTAAAGAATGGGAACGACAAAATCTTAAACAATTTTTTTCAAAATTTTCTTTAAAGAAAGAAAAGAAAAGAATGGGAACGACAAAATCTTAAACATTTTTTTTCAAAATTTTCTTTCTTTTCAAAAGTGGAGTGAATTGAATTTTAAAACACCAACTTTACCTTTTTAATCTATTATTAATATCTATTTTATTCCATTCATATTCAAGTTTTCTATTCTCTAAAAAAAGCTCTCAAACAAAAGAAAGAACATCACAAAAAATTATTTCTCTCTCCTGCTAACTTTTTTTCTTTTTCTTTTCTTTTCTTTCCATTAACAACTACTACCAAACACTAGAAAGTTAAAGTAAACTCCAAGACCCTTGGGACAATAGATTGATTACTAGAAACTGAACCGAACTAAAATATGGATTTGAATTCATGCAAAGATTGTCCATAAAGTGCAACTCAAACCTTTGAAATTGCGTGCCGTAGATCTTCAAGCTTCACAGGCTGTTCTGAAATAACCCAATCACCAGATGGGAACCTAGCAAGAGGCGTCCTGCCCAAATCCATCACAATTTCGATTAACTCCCCAATTTCCGCATGCCTACAGAGCTCATTTCTCATTCTCACAGGTACCAATTTAAGAAATAAGTCAAGTTCCGGCACCGACTCCGATCCAGAAGTCGAAGGCGAAGCCGAATTCGAAGAAACTGACGACAACCCATGTCCCACCGTTGAGCAATTATCACGTGGTCGCCGAATTCCAGGCGATCTAATTGACTCAACAGAACAATTAGACGATGAAATGTTAATACGCTCACGACGTGTTCGACGATTTGCCGCACATATTGCGGTGGAAAATCTGGAAGCCCCAATATAAGCTAAAGCTGCCGATGGGAGATGAGTAGCTAAGCGCCTTGAACTGTGAAGATCAATCAGCACAAAATGTGAATTCAGAGCTCTCATTTTCTTTTTGTCTGTATATTATTTGTATTCTGCAGATGGGTTTGTGACAATTTGACTGGTATTATTATGGAGTAATAACAATAGTGAAGAAGAACGAAAGTTCAAAGAGGAAGATTCGATGGGTATCTAATATTCTCCTTCGGCGTTGGAGGAAACAAAGGCCCCCCACTCAACAGCCACCCTAAACGACCATCCAGACTTGTACACGTAAAAGGATTTGCTATAAGCCACACAAGTGTTACCGTTCCTAATACGAATCTAATTGCAACTACCGGTTATTAGGATAATTTTAAATAATTGATATTATAATTGATTTAATTGTAAATCTTACTTTTTGTCAAGTGTCGTTTGTCTAATTTTAAATTTTTTATATATTAAATTTTTTATTTAATTTTAAAAAAATAATAATCAAAAATATTTTAAATAAGAATAAATATGAATAAAAAATTTAACAAAAATAAAATATTTAACATATAAAAAAGAATAACCTAAATTTACTTGAAAAAAAGTCAAACACTATTTTCTGTGAAAGGTAGAGAGTATTATTTAATGTGATTATTGATTTTATTATATCTATTTTAGTTATGTAGATTTAATTAATAAATAATTTTACTAAAGTTAATTTTATTGTAATTACTTAATTAGGAGCATTTAAAACTAACATATGATTTCATTGTCACGCAACGAATTCCATGAACAATTCTTGTGAATGGATACAAAAAAAAAAAAAATCTGATAAATTTATGTTAATAAATATTGTTGATAATTATTATTTAATTTTAATGTAACGGTTGTGATATCATAACGAAATTATTCTAATACTTCTAATTAAACTTATAAACATTCCAATGCATTATTGTTCAACTTCTAATTTTCTTTTAAATGTTTAGCACTTCTGAATAATTGATGGTTTAAGTTTTTAAGATTATATCGTAATTGAATTAATCTATCTAATAGAGAAATAACAACGATCTTCTTATCGAGTTTTTTCCATTAGTCCGATGAGTTCGCTACCGAGTTTCTCCATACATCGATTACTCAGTCGTTCCTCATTTTTGACGGGCTAAAGCCGAGAATCAGATTTATTATACCAAATGGTATAACATCTCCTACTACAAGCTCTAAATTTTAGCTACATATTCCACTTTTTTGTTAGTCTGTTGTGTTGGGTGATAAAATATCCATTTGTCAATTTATAACGAGTTGTATTAAGAGATGTAACTCCTTTGAGAGCTCTTACTGGTGGTACTTTTCAATTATTTTCTAAATCAATAAGCAGTTATCCATTTAATTAATTTGACAGTAAAATTGATTGCTCCCCTTTGTTACTTTGGTCAATTATTTATTTGTTTATGTTTGTTTCTTTGTGTTTAACGGTGATATTTTATGAGTGAGGATGTCCGACGGTATATGTGATTATCATGTATAATGTATTTTGAAATTTTTTGTTATATGGATTTGGCACTCTATACCATAAACTTAAATTTATAATGTTTGTTGTTGGTTACAAAATTTTGAAAAATGTTATTATGCAATGTGAATGCAAGAACACATTATTTGCAAAATGTGAAATCACTACATTATATGACGTGTTTTAGTTTAACAGTTTAAATGAGTGTAGTCATAATCAGAAAAGTTTATAGATTATATTTTATATTTATTAAAATGCTTTTGCTTCACATTTTAAGTTTAAGGATTATACTTGAACTAACATTGTTGCCCTATCAAATTAAGAATGAGCGATGAATTTGAGAAAATTTGTTTCCATTGTTTACGAGGCAATATAGCTATCTTCAATATTCATATTATTTATAAGGTATATATGTGAGACCTTCTCTTACTAAAATGAGCATAACATGATTCAATGGCAAAGTAAATGCACAGAGAGTTAGAGTTCATCATGTGCTCATCTAGATGGGGATGAACCATTTTGGATTAAAGCGTAATGATTGAGTGTGCATCATTCATGAAAATGATTTTTGCATCATGGCATTCTAATTAACATTCATGACACATCAATATAGCATCATGACATTATACGTATCACACATATTAACAGAGTTGCATTTCATATGTTACTCCTTGTTTCCAAAGATAGCTTTCTTAGCCAACCTTGTCTATACATGAAGCACGAGCTCACAACTCCGTATAGTGATCATGAGCAAAGCATTCACACACCTCATTATGCATATACTTAGCAAACATAGCTTAGAGGTACGGAACTTGCACGTTTATTATATAGTTCATCTTTTGATTGCCAACATTAGATATTTTTTTGTCATGCCTTGTACATGATTGTTGTTGCACCCCTACTTATATAATCATTGCTTAAAAAATATTATTTATTGTTTATTATATAAGAATTGATGATGTAATATAGTCCTTGTTTAAATGTTGTAAAAGAACTTAGAAAAATATCCAACTTGTTAGGTGGATATAATATGTAGTTAAGTAAGGAATTTGATCACCATTGAAGTCTGTTGATATGAAGAATCCATTGAAGTCTGCTGATATGAAGAATCCATTGAAGTCTACTGATATGATGAATTCATTGTTCAAGAAGGATTCTGAAGACATGAAAAATTTTCTAAGTATAGTCCTGCTTAGAATGGAAATAAGCAAGAACTTAAGAAATTTTTCATGTATAGTCCTGCTTAGAATGAAAATAAGCAAAGACTTAAGTGAGAAAGTTCCTTTGCTTAATCCAAGTTGAGTTGTCAGAAAAAGTTATCTTTACACCTGCTTAGTCAACTTCTAGAAGTCTCTTCAGAAAGGCACTAGAAGACAGAATAACGGCTAACTTTTTGAACTAAGCAAAGAATGTTATAAAGGTACAAGTCACATAAAAAATAGTGCACTCCAACGGATCTAATTCAAATTCCCAACGGATAGTTTTTCTGGAGTAGTATAAATAGAAGTCATAAATTTCATTTATGACAACTGAACAACCAAAAACACTCTGACACTCTGACATATTAAAGACTTCAACAAGACATCATAAAGTTTGAACAAGTGCTATCAATCTGCTCAACTAAAAAGCACTCTATTTGGAGATAGCAAGCAAGATTTACTCAATCTGCTTAGAGTCTGTGTGACTAATCTGGTCTAACTGACCTAGTGTAAATTGGACTGTGTCCTCCTGCTAATTGTTCTGTGTGAACACGCCTGCTGATTGTTCTGTGTGAACAAATTTTAGTGATAGCCTTCTCAAGTAAAAGAGAAGAAGAGTGGAGTAGGCTTAGTCTGAACCACTATAAAAATTCGCATCTCTATTCCTGCTTATCTTTCCTATTGCTTACTTGCTTTGTTCTGTGCTTTGCTTAAGTCCTGCTGAACTCTATCAGCAAAGACTTACTATCTTTGCTCCTTTTAGCCATTAACCTTTCTTTCTAAAAACTAAGGGGTTCCTTACTTAACTATTCTGCTGCTAAACCTTTTCAAAACATAAGAAACTCTTTTATAAGCAAGAAGTGTTTAAATCAGTAAAGTTTTCTAAGCAAGACTTAATTTTTGAAAAACACTATTCAACCCCCCTTCTAGTATTTTTATCCTTTGGGACCTAACAAGTGGTATCAAAGCTTAACACTCTTTGCTAAGCCCTAAACTTGAGAGGATCCTAACTTAAATTTTCTAATGGCTTAAAGAAGTGATTTTGGTTTACTAGAGATAGATTCGCTAACTGAAAATTACAAATATAGGTATACATGGATGCCATTGATGAGGAACTATTTGAAGAAATAAAAGTTGGACCCTACATACCAGAGAAACTATCTGTTGATGATCCCAACAAGCTTATTCCTAAGCAGAGAAAGGAATGGATGGATGAAGAAAAGAAGTTAGTAGGGTACAACAAGAAGGCAATGAACATTCTCTTTATGGCTCTTGAAAAAGAAATGTTCAAAAGTGTATCTAACTGCACCTCTGCTAAAGAGGTTTAGGATGCCTTGCTGGTTCTTAATGAAGGAACGGTAGAAGACAGAGAGAATAAGCAACCCCTGCTTATTCAACAATATGAAATGTTCCCCTGATGGGTTCCCCTGACAGGTTGGTCTCCCATTGTCATCCCCTGATGGGTTCCCTTGATAGGTTGGTCTGCCATTGTCATCCCCTGATGGGTTCCCTTGACAGGTTGGTCTGCCATTGTCATCCACTGATGGGTTCCCCTGACAGGTTGGTCTCCCATTGTCATCCCTTGATGGGTTCCCTAGACAAGTTGGTCTGCCATTGTCATCCCCTAATGGGTTCCCCTGACAGGTTGGTCTACCATTGTCATCCCCTGATGGGTTCCCCTGATTGGTTTCAATCACTGAAGCTTTGTCGATTTCGTCTGAAATTTCTAATGTGCGGAATGCTCAAAAGCTTGTAAGTAACTTCAGACATTCTCTACTATACTATCAAGTCCTTTAGATGTTTTCACTGATGACTTATATAGTGTTGTGCAATTCATCCCCTGATGACTAAATTGATCATCAATATATGCAAAACTTGTGCTAAAATACTAAGGTTTATAGAACACCTTGAGTATTTACAGATACACAAATATTCTCTAAACATCATCATCATTATATATTGTTAGAGCAATATAAGCTCAAGTGTTTGTAGAAGGGGGGGGGGGGGGGTTGAATACAAACACCACAAACTTTTTGCCCTTTTTAAACTTTAGTCGGCACTGACTGGAAACAACTACAATCAACAGAAAAACTATAAAATATGAACACACAGATTCAAGTTAAAATAGTTGTATTAAAACTTGATGTTTTTTTGGAAATCTGAATAATCACAAATGTGATTAAACAGCTACAAAATCTATAATAAAATTACAGCTTCTTAGTCACACACACTAGCCTCTCTTTTCTTTGAATATATCTCTCAAGATCTATTACAAAGCTTCTCTCTAGTGATTTTTGTGTGCTGCAGTGTTTGTTTGATCTGATGTACTCGATTGATCTCTCTCTATTGTCTATATCTTGTGTAATGAGAACTCTTTTGCATATATAGTAGATCAATGGCTGAACCCACATGCTGTAGACGTGCTACTTTTCTCAACTCAGCCGCATATATGTCACATCGTTTCCCTTTGTGACAGATTGTTGTTGCTTTTTGTTGCTTCTTTTTCTTCCCCTGATCTGCATGCATTTAATGTTCGAGAGTTGTCATTGGACCAAACAAATTTCAAGAAATATCTTTCCAAATAATATCTCTTGCTTCTATAACAAGTTTTGTTGATTTGAGTGCAAGTCCTGATGACGGGTGTATGCAGTCATAACCATCCACTCACAACAAGCCCTGATGAACTTGATAAGTGCTTCTTGATCCCCTGATGTCTTGTTAAAGACTGGATCAGGTCTTCAACCTTCACTTGAGTTTCACTCAGTGCTTCTTGATCCACTGATGTTATAACTTATGACATACACTAATGGCTTCCCTTGATGCAGTGTTGAGCATTCCCCCTGACGGGTTACCCTGATGGGTTAGCCTGACACTGTCATACCCTGAAGTTTTACCCTGACAGATGACATGTCTTGTTCATGCCCTGACGCGTTCCCCCTAATGAGTTTGGTCAGCCACTGCCACACCCTAACACGTTCCTCTAACGGGTTGGTCTGCCTTTGTCATCCCCTGATGGGTTCCCCTGATGATTCTTAATCAATGAAGCTTTGTTTGGAATATCTGATGTGCAGAATACTTTGACTACTTTCGAGTAACATTAGACATTCCTCTTCACTTTGTCAAGTCCTTTAGATGTTCCGCTTTATGACTTGTCTTGTGAAGTGTTTGATTATCTACTAATGAATAAGTTTATCATCAGTGGATGCAAAACTTGTGTTGATACTAAGGTTTATAAAGTACCTTAAATATTTACAGATGCATAATTTATTCTCTAAACATCATCATCATCATTTAACCCTAACAATCTCCCCCTATTTATGTTTATCATTTGATAACCATAAATTTCTAGATGCACTGATGATGATGTCAAAACCAATACTATATACTAGAAAGAATTGTTTATGAACTAACAAAAAGAATTTTTGTACAAGTATTTCCTATATCTATTACAACAAAGATGTACATTCTTAGACATCAGGACCCCTTTTTCTTTTGGTTGAGACAAAGGGCAATGGATGACTTATTCAATTGGTTGAGTGTCACTTCCAAGGCCTTGTCTCCTTTATTCTGGGTTTTGGTTAGGAATCCTGAGTCTGTTGTCTTCCCCTCCAGCCTCCAGTTGCTCCAGCTCCCTTTGAAGAAGTCTTCTGAAGTTGACTATGTTGTCATTCTTGCTGGATTCCAAAGCTTCAAGGACAGATTTAATCTCTTGTATGTTGGCTGCAGCAAGTTATGACCAGTAGAAGATAATGATCTCCCCATTTTTATTTTTGAACTCAACACCCATGGGGCTTGTGATCATTTTTGGATATTCTTTGATTCCCTTCATTGGTGGCACATCCCTTACTGCAGCATTCCCATAATCAACTTTGGTTTTTTCAATCTCCTTTAACACTCTCTAAATTAGCAGGATTCTGAACTGGATGACATGTTCATTTTTGTGAGAAGCAATTTGGCTTAGAACATGCATCGCTTCTTCCAGGTCGAGCCCATCAACGTCTTTGATCTTTATGCTTTTCTTCTGCCCATCAGTGGATTTATAAAATAATTTCAATGGTCTTTCCAAGGCTGTGGGTAGGCTCCTTTCATTGTTGATAGCTCTCCTCAGCTTCTCAATCATCCCCCTCAAGTCTCTGTTAACCACTGATGTTTTGAAAATTAAGTTCAGCATTAATCCTAGTTTCTCAGCATCCATTCTCCTAAACCAGTCCATTGTAACTGTGAATTGTGACCCACTCTTTAGTTGCACTATTATCATCTGATCCCTTTTATTGTTGAACCTAATATTTATGTTTTTTATTGAGAACATAAATGTCAGGTTTTTGCGCCTTTCTTCTTTGAGGGATTCAGCTAGAGTGGGTGGACCATATGTTGTGGTTATAGGAGAAGGTGCTTAATTCTTGGCTTCAGATGACTTAGGTTTGGTGGCATCAGGGTCATCAGTTTTGTCTTGGTTCTTATCCCCTGATGCACCTTTAGGATTCTAAGATCTTCTTAGCTGAGGTTTCCTGTAGGTCCTAGGTCCGACACTCTTTTTCTTCTTTTCTTCCTCCTGTTCCTTTGCCATTTCCCTCTCTTCTTCTTCTTGATGTTGCTGTACATAGAGTGCATTAGCTTCCACGAGCTTTTTGTCCTGAGGGTAGACCAGCTCCACTTTCCCGTCAATCATGGCTTCAACAGGTTGGAAAGTGGGATGTCTTCATGGCGTCTCGAAGTAGCTTAGTCCCTGATTGAGTGTTGGATTTCTTCTTTGGTTCCTCAATCAGGATGCCTTTGCCTTTGTCCTTGGGTTTTGGAGTAGGAACAGCAGCAGTCACATCCCCTAATGGTTGACTTGTTGATTTCTCAGCACCATTCCTTGACGATGGCCTGGTAGATTTCTCCCCCTTTTGGACAACATCATCAGTGGAAGTTGAGAGTTAGGATGTGACTTGGAGAACTTGCTTTAGAGTGTCAGCCATGGATTGTTGCAGAGTTTCCATGCTGGACAGTTGAGTGGTAAGATCAGCAAGCCTTTTGTCCACATTGTCAGCTTGTTTCTTCATCTGGAGCAAGGTCTGGGTGGTCACTAGGGAGTCGACAACTTGCTGTACATTATTGATTTTATTTGTAAAGTGTGTATAGAGCTTCTTGTTCTCAATATCTACAGACTGATCAATCATGATTTGTGATTTTAATACTTTTATCAAGATTGGATCAGTGGTCCTTGCAAGCTCTTGCTTGAGTAAATGTACAGTGTCCACCATTTGATTCTGTTGAAAGTACAAATCAACTCCAATGAACTGGGAAAAATCATCTTGTGGAGCATCATCTTCATCACTTTCAGAGCTTGTAGTATTATGTACAATAACTATATTTTCTCTCTGTTCTTTATTTACAAGGATCTCATCCTTACCTCCCTCATTCTCTCCTTTTTCTTTGCCTTCTAAGGCATTACTCGTATTCTCTCATTTTTCTTTGCCTACTAAGGCAGTACTCTCTTCCTCTCCTTTTGCCAATGTCCTCTCAGAGGGTTTGACTTTGCCTCTCTTCACTAAGTATTTTCTTAGCCTCACTCAAAATTGTCTTAAAAGGGCTCCTATGGGTTGTGAGATCAGTTTCTGTGGCTAGTTCAAGTAAGTTATGTACAGTTACTAGTTCCACAGTAGTGATAGGAGAATGAGTGGAAGTAATATGTGTATGTACAATTGGAGAAGTGTATGTCTCTATATAAGAAGTATTTACAATTGGGGGAACATAAAGACTTATTGTTGTTGTATATACATTAGAATTTATGTCCCCTGTCTGATCAACAGTGATTGTATCAAGTAAAAATGAGTCAACCATTTGAGTGTGGTGACTATCAATCACTGTGTCAGGGAGTGTTGGCTCCTCCACAATTTGAGAAAATGAAGAATATGATCTTATGACACTCAATGTTTGTGTCATAATATCTGAAGAAATTTGAGGAACAGAGAAAGAAGGAATTGGTGTAGACGAGAGTGTTGGCTGAATAATTGAATGAGGAGGTGATTCATCAAAAGAAGCTGTAGAAGAATGCTTATGACTCATGTTGATCTTACTGAGAAGCTTCTGAATTACAACACCTTGGAGAAAACCAGACGCATCAGAAGAAGTAGTGTGTGCACTCACTGTGTCAGATTTCTGCAAGTGGCTCTCAGAGACCCTAATGTTAGTTTCATCAGAGTCTATGGTCAGTGTATGTGCCTTACTCAACTGTGTCCCTAGTTGAGGACTATTTTCAATAACTAATTCCTTTTGAGAGGAACTAGTTAGAAATATGTTTAATTCCTTATCAAAGGCAATATCCTTTTGAGAGGATACTACCTGATCAGGCCTTTGGGTAACACTCATGGGTCCCTTCTTCTTCTTCATACGCCTGTAGCCAATCACTCTCTCTCCTTACTCCCCCTCAGTTGATGTGGTAACTTCACTGGGTTTTCTTTTAATCCCAATAGTCTTTTGGGAGACTATGGGTTGGGCTATAGAGAGTGGTTGTGTTAAAATCGGTTGTTCTACTTGGGAAGGCATAGAAGTGGTTGTGATCTCTGCCATAGTAGATAAAGGTGAAGAATTTACAGGTTGGAAAGTAGAGGGTGAAGTATGCACTACCTGTTCCATATGCATTGGAAGAGCAAATGGTTCTGCAGTGTATGACTTCTTTATTATTTCTGCAAACAATTTCTTTGTTTGCTTGTATGTCTGTACAGTAACATTATTCTCAAAAGAAAAATTAGTAATTTGATCTTTAATAATCATATACAAAAATCTAACATAATAAATCACTGATTTTCTAGAATTAAAACTACATAATTTATTTTCAAGTTCATCAAAAATTAATTTACCT
The DNA here is from genome assembly GCA_014636745.2 of Centella asiatica. Taxonomy (NCBI): domain Eukaryota; kingdom Viridiplantae; phylum Streptophyta; class Magnoliopsida; order Apiales; family Apiaceae; genus Centella; species Centella asiatica. The sequence continues at coordinate 11,182,871 of CM025787.1, read as the reverse complement.
ATATTTATATGTACATTTGTAATTATGGCATATGCTATTTTTAAAGTTAAAGAGGTTATAACCTCAAAGTTAGAACACTTACCTGAGAACACCTTTGTGATGGTGTCGAAAAGATAAGAGATCTCTCACTTACGTTCACCCTTTTTAGGTCCTTGAACTTCAACACCATGCTAGGAGCAGCGTTGTAGCCTATTTCCCTCAAAAAGTCGAGCAGTTCAGCATCACCAGGTACTTCCACAAAGTCCTGTGTAGGTAATCCCAGTGCAGAGTTGATTCTGGAAGGGGTTATTTTTCCCTTCTCAGAAGAAATCTTGAATGAGATTCCTTTCACAGCCTCCGGTCTTGTTGAGGAGTTCAACGAATTAAGCACTTGGCCAAAACTATGAAAGTACTTCTCAAGACATTTCTTCATCAGTAAATATTGCTTGACTATACTCAGATTTGAGTAGATAGTTCATCATCGACATGAAGCAATCATTTACCTCGTTAATGTCTGAGAAACCCACATAGTTTGTGGGTGGAACCACCAGATTTCCTCGAAGTTGTTGAGCGTTGTTGGGTGCCATTAATGCTTTTGAAGATTTGAAGTTCTAGGGTTTCTATGAAAATGAGAGAGAGAGAGAACGAAAACTCGAGCAAATATCAGAGAAAGATTAATTGTGTTAAGGGTTTTAAAAAGTAGGAGAGATAGAGTATAAATACTCACTTGTTGACGTTTGAAAACTGCTCCTGAAAACACGCAATCAGGGAGTCATTTCATTTCTGTGATGACACGTCATCAGTAAGAGAAGAACACCCTGATGAGTTGTCATCACTTAACTGACCGTAATCCCCTGACGTAGTTAAAAACATTTTACCTTACCATGATGCTCATTGTATTTACAAACCTTGACCCTGATGCACAAGACAGATGGCCTGACCCCTGATGCACAAGACAGATGCCCTGACCCTGATGCGCGAGCCTCATACCCTGACCCTGATGCGTCTTGACAGAGACCCTGACCCTGATGCATCTTGACAGAGACCTTGACCCTGATGCATCAGTCAAAGACAAACACAACCAAACAAGAACACAAAATATACAAGTATACATATACATATTTACAGTATTAACATATAAAATCACATATCGATTGATTTCATTAGGAACTTATGAAATGAGTTAGGAGTACCAGAACTTAGGCATTTAACCCTGACCCTGACGCATAATTCACCATTCCCAGCTCTCCCACAAAATTGGAAAACGTGGCTTCATCAAGAGCTTTGGTAAATATGTCTGTCAGCTGCTGGTGAGATGGTACAAACTGTAGTTCAATGGTTCCATTCATAACATGTTCCCTGATAAAATGATATCTGATTTCTATATGTTTGGTTCTGGAATGTTACACAGGATTTTCAGCAATGGCAATGGCACTTGTGTTATCACACCTTATTGGAATTTTGTTGAAGTTTAGGTCATAATCCATTAACTGATTTTTCATCCATAGAATTTGTGCACAACAACTTCCAGCTGCAATATATTCAGCTTCAGCAGTTGATGTTGAAATTGAGTGCTGCTTTTTGCTGAACCAAGATACAAGCCTTCCTCCTAGAAATTGACAGCTTCCTGTTGTACTTTTTCTGTCAATTTTGCATCCTCCAAAGTCAGCATCAGAATATCCCAGCAATTCAAATCCAGACTCCTTTGGATACCAAAGTCCCAACTCTGTAGTGCCCTTGATATATCTCAAGTTTCTTTTCGCTGCAATGAGATGAGATTCCCTTGGATCAGCTTGATATCTAGCTTGCACAAAGACATGTTGCAAACATTATGTCAGGCCTGCTGGCTGTTAGATACAACAATGCTCAAATCATTCCCCTATAAGTCTTCAAATCAACTTTCTTTCTATTCTTATCAGGGTTAATCTTGGTTGTAGTGGCCATTGGTGTCTTTGCTACTTTTGAGTCCTCCATATCAAATTTCTTGAGAAGTTCTTTGGCATATTTTGTCTGATGAATGTAAATTCCATCAATGACTTGTTTCACTTGCAATCCCAAGAAATATAATAACTCACCCATCAAGCTCATTTCATACTTGCTTTGCATGAGTTTTGAGAACTTTTCACACAGTCTAGTGTCAGTGGATCCAAAGATAATATCATCAACATAAATTTGAACCAAAATCAGATGACCTTAGTGTTGTCTAAAGAACAATGTTTTGTCAATGATACCTCTTGTGAATTTGTTTTCCACTAAAAACTTTGACAGTGTGTCATACCAAGCTCTGGGAGCTTGCTTCAGTCCATAAAGTGCCTTTTATAGTTTGTAGACATGATTTGGGAATTTTGAACATTCAAATCTTGGAGGTTGTTGGACATACACCTCCTGTTCCAATTTCCCATTGAGAAAAGCATTTTTCACATCCATTTGATAAACTTTGAAATTTGAGTGTGCTACGTAGGCTAAGAAAATTCTTATAGCCTCAAGTCTGGCTATTGGTGCAAAGGTCTCATCAAAGTCAATCCCTTCTTCTTGAATATACCCTTTTGCAACCAGTCTTGCTTTGTTTCTAATAACAATGCCAACTTCATCCATCTTGTTTATGAATACCCATTTGGTACCTATTATGATTCGATCATTGGGTTTTGGCACCAACTTCCATACTTGATTTCTTTCAAATTAATTTATCTCTTCTTGCATAGCCATTATCCAATCTGCATCTTGAATGGCTTCTTCAAATTTATTTGGCTCTACTTGTGAAAGAAAGCAAGCATATAGACATTCATTAGATGTTGCTTTTCTGGTCTGCACTTTCTTGTTTGGGTCACTAATAATTAAATCAATTATGTGACTTCTAGACCATTTGGGATTGGAGATGTATCTTGATGAGCTTGCTTGATTATCATCTCCTCCCCCCTAATTCTGTGCTCCCAGCTTCTGAGAGAACTCCCCCTGAATTAATGCTTAAATCAGGGTTAAAGTTATCCCCTGATGGTGCATGCCCTGATGGAGTATCCCCTGACCTGTTGTCCAGAAAATTTACTCTATCTGTTGAAAGGGCTTCTACAGTGTTTGGATTGACATGAGGAATGGATAAGTTCTCCATTTGTCTGCACTCATCAGCTTCAATCTCTTGATAATCAGTCTCATCTTCATTTTCAAATCTGAGCTCTTCATGAAAACCAGGGTCTTCAAGTCCAGAAATCTCTTGATCATCAAAAACTACATTTATAGACTTTATCACCACCTGAAGTTTCTTGTTGTAAACCTTGTAGGCCTTAGATGTCAGGGAGTAACCTAGGAAAATTGTTTCATCAGTCTTTGGATCAAATTTTCCTAAGTTCTCACCAAAGTTCCTTAATATAAAGCATTTGCATCCAAAAACATATAGGAACTTGATGCATGGCTTTCTCCCTGTCATTAGCTCATATGGTGCCTTGTTGTGAGCCTTGTTGATTAAGGATCTATTTTGAGTGAAGCAAATAGTGGAAACTGCCTCAGCCCAAAAATAGGTGGGAATCCTTGCCTCTGCTAGCATTGTCCTAGCAGCTTCTATCAGGGTTCTGTTCTTCCTTTCCACTACACCATTATGTTGAGGAGTCCTTGGATTAGAAAATGTATGATTGATGCCTTTCTCCACCCAAAATCCATCAACAGTTGCATTCTTGAATTCAGTTCCATTGTCTGTCCTCAATGTTTTAACCACTGACCCTGATTCAGTTTCCACTTTCTTAATATGGTCAATGATTTGTTGAGGTACTTCTGATTTAGAATTTTGAAACTTAACCCAAGTATATCTGGTGTAGTCATCCACAATAACCATTGCAAATCTTTTCTTTGACACTGATATAATGTTGACAGGGCCAAAGAAATCCATATGAAGCAATTGAATTAGATCTTTGATCATTGTGGTTTCCTTGCTGACAAAGGATGCTTTCCTTTGCTTCCCTTGTTGACAAGCTGAACATAACCCTTCTTGAATGAATTCCATTTGGGGTAGCCCAGTTACCAACTCTCTCTTCACTAAATCATTGATAGCCTTGAAGTTTAGGTGAGAGAGCTTCTTGTGTCATAGCTTGCTTTCATCAGGTGTTACCTTGCTATAGAAACATGATTCTCCACTTACTGAATTGAAATCAGCAACATAGAGATCTCCTTTTCTTATCCCTGACAAAACCAGCTTCCCATCATCCTCATTTGAGATCAAGCACTGATCCCCCTTGAAAGAAATTATGTATCCTTTGTCACATAGTTGACTTATGCTTAACAAGTTGTGCTTAAGCCCATCAACTAGTGCTACATTTTCAAATGAGACATTTTCATTTGCTGTTTTGCCATAACCAAGAGTCAGTCCTTTGCTGTTATCACCAAATGAAATCACTGGACCATCCTTCTCTTGAAATTCTGTGAGCAGGACTTTGTTTCCTGTCATGTGTCTTGAGCAACCACTATCTAGAAACTAGACTTGACTGCCTTTGACTTTTCCTTGTGAGCTGCTACTGTCAGTGGATGAGGCCATCAGGGCTAGGTTGACATATTCTTCAGCATCTTCTTCATCTGAGTCAGCCCAGTCCTTTCCCTCAGCAATATATGTTTTCCCCTTCTTGTTGGCATTGAGAAGGTCAAAGTATTTCTTTTTGTAGTCCACTTTAGCTTCCTTGCCCCTGGATTGACCTTCTTTTGTGGCCTTGCGGCACTCATTTGCGAAGTGGCCCATTTCATTGCACTTGTAGCACTTTATTCTTGATTTGTCAATAAAGTTTTTAGTGCTACTAGGCTTCCTTGCTGAAAATCTTTTGGATCCTGCAGGCTTTTGGAATTTCAGCTTGGAAAACCTTTTTGCAAGAAAGGTCATGATTTCATCCAGTTCCTCTAACTCTTCAGGAGTATATTCATCCTCCCTAGAGTCAGCTTCATTGTCCCCTTCAAGTTCAGCATCTCCTGACTACTGCTTCATCAAGACATTGGGTCTTGCTTCTTGGCAGCCATCAGGGCTACAAATTTAAGCTTTATGGCATCCCCTGACATTTCAGATCTTTGTTGAACCTCTAGTTCATATGTCTTGAGGGTACCATATAGCCTATCCAAGTCTAGGAGATTCATGTCCTTGGATTCCCTGATGGCTGTCGTCCTAGGATCCCATGATATGGGAAGGGCTCTCATGAACTTTCTGTTCACATCTTTGTTAGCATAAGCCTTCCCATATAATCTCAGGTCATTTATCAACCTGTTAAATCTGTTGAACATTTTAGTGAGTGTTTCACCATTTTTCATTGTGAACCACTCATACTGTTGTGTCAACAGTTGTAGTTTATTCTCCCTCACTTCCTTGGTTCCATCACAAAGGATTTATATGGTATCCCATATAGATTTAGACGTTGTAAGATTCATTATACTATTCAACATATCATCGTCTAAGCCATTATATAGGATGCCTGTGACTTTGAGATCCTTTTTCACCTTCTCTCTTTCCTCTAGTGTCATTTCATCAGTTTTCTTTGGAACTAATTTTTCCGGAACACTGACTCCATTAACAACCTCCTGAGGAATGAGCTTCTTGGGTACGTGAGGGCCTTCTTCCAGAATCTACAAATATTCATCATCAATATCTCTTAGATGAACTATCATTCTTTGTCTCCAGAAGAAGTATTTTCCCCTTTCCAACATGGGGACTTTACTGTTTCCAACTTTGTTGGCCATAGATGTTGATCGTTGTTAGCAAGTGTAATATGCTAAAAGGCTCTGATACCAATTGTTAGAGTAATATAAGCTCAAGTGTTTGTAGAAGGGGGGGGGGGGGTTGAATACAAACATTACAAACTTTTTGCCCTTTTTAAACTTTAGTCGGCACTGACTGGAAATAGCTACAATGAATAGAAAAATTATAAAATATGAACACACAAATTCAAGTTAAAATAGTTGTATTAAAACTTGATGTTTTTCTGAAAATCTGAATAATCACAAATGTGATTAAATAGCTACAAAATCTGAAATAAAATTACAGCTTCTAAGTCACACACACTATCCTCTCTTTTCTTTGAATATATCTCTCAAGATCTATTACAAAGCTTCTCTCTAGTGATTTTTGTGTGCTGCAGTGTTTGTTTGATCTGATGTACTCGATTGATCTCTCTCTATTGTCTATATCTTGTGTAATGAAAACTCCTTTGCATAAATAGTAGATCAGTGGTTGAACCCACGTGTTGTAGACGTGCTACTTTTCTCAAGTCAGCCGCATATATGTCACATTGTTGTCCTTTGTGACAGATTGTTGTTGCTTTTTGTTGCTTCTTTTTCTTTCCCTGATCTACGTGCATTTAATGTTCGAGAGTTGTCATTGGACCAAAAAAATTTCAAGAAATATCTTTCCAAATAATATCTCTTGCTTCTATAACAAGCTTCGTTGATTTGAATGCAAGTCCTGATGACGAGTGTATGCAGTCATAACCATCCACTGACGACAAGCCCTGATGAACTTGATCAGTGCTTCTGGATCCCCAAATGACAAGTCTTGTTAAAGACTAGATTAGGGCTTCAACCTTCATTTGAGTTTCACTCAGTGCTTCTTGATCCACTGATGTTATAACTTACGACATACACTGATGGCTTCCCCTGATGCAGTGTTGAGCATTCCCTCTGACGGGTTACCCTGATGGGTTAGCCTGACACTGTCATACCCTGAAGTTTTACCGTGACAGATGACATGTCTTGTTCATACCCTGACGCGTTCTCCCTAATAAGTTTGGCCAGCCACTGCCATATCCTGACGCGTTCCTCTGACGGGTTGGTCTGCCTTTGTCATCCCCTGATGGGTTCCCTGACGGGTTCCCCTGATGATTCTTAATCAATGAAGCTTTGTTTGGAATATCTAATGTGTGGAATACTTTGACTATTTTTGAGTAACATCAGACATTCTTCTTCACTTTGTCAAGTCCTTTAGATGTTCCATTTTACGACTTGTCTTGTGAAGTGTTTGATCATCCACTGATGAATAAGTTTATCATCAGTGGATGCAAAACTTGTGCTGATACTAAGGTTTATAAAGTACCTTAAATATTTACAGATGCACAATTTATTCTCTAAACATCATCATCATCATTTAACCCTAACATATATATCTAACAATCTCCCCTATTTATGTTTATCAGTTTGATAACCATAAATCTAACACATGTACTAATGATGGTGTCAAAACCAAAATTGTATAAATTTAATCTATTTGTATGAATAGATAAAATAAATGTAGAAGTATTTCCTATAACTATTACAAAAGAAATATACATTTTAGACATCAGGATTCCTTCTGAGTTTGGCAAAAGCAAAGGGCAATGGATGACTTGATTCATTAGGCTGTGAATCACTTCCAAGGCCTTGTCTCCTTTGATCTGGGTTTTGTTCTGGAATCCTGAACTTGTTGTCTTCACCTCCTACCATTAGCTGTTCCAACTCCTTTTGAAGAAGTCTTCTGAAATTGATAATGTTGACATTTCTGCTGGATTCTAGAGCTTCAAGGACAGTTCTATTCTCTGGCAGGTTCGCTGCAGTAAGTTGTGACCAGTAAAAGGTGATGATATCCCCTTTTGAGTTTTTGAATTCCACGCCCATGGGGTTTGTGATCATCCTTGGATATTCTTTGAATCCTTTTACTGAAGGAACATCCCTTGCAACTGCTACAGTCCCATGATCAACTCTAGGTTCTTCAATCTCGTTTAGCACCTTGTCCATCAGCAGGACTCTGAACTGGATGACATGTTCATTCTTGTAGTTACCAATCTGACTAAGAACATGCATCATTTCCTCCAGGTTAAGCCCATCAACTTCTCTGACTCTTATACTTTTCTCTTGCCCACTAGTTGTTTGATAATATAGCCCTAATGGTCTTTCCAAGGTTGTGGGCAAGCTTCTTTCATCATTGATGGCTTTCCTCAGCTTCTCAATCATCCCCCTCATGTCTCTATTCAGCAATGTTGATTTGGAAATCAGGTTCAGGATCAGCCCTAATTGCTTAGCATCCATTCTCCTAAACCAGTCAAATGTAACTGTGAACTCAGACCCATTTTTCAGTTGTATAGTGATTATCTTTTCCCTCTTGTTGTTAGTCCTAACATTTATAGTTTTTATTGAGAACATAAATGTTAGATTCTTGCGCCTTTCATCTCTTAGGGATTCAACTAGTGTAAGTGGTCCATATGGTATATGAGAAGGTGTTTGATCCTTGGCCTTAGATGACTTGAGTTTGGTGACATCAGTAGATTTTGAATTTTCTTTGTCTTTATCCCCTGATGCACCTTTAGGGGATTGAGATTTCTTCGGCTGAGTTTTCCTAGAGGATTTTGACTTGACACTTTTCTTTTTCTACTCTTCTTCTTGTTTCTCCTCCTCCGCAACCCTTTCCTCCTCCTGTTGGAGTTGCTATGCATAAAGTGCATCAACTTCTACCGACTTTTTGTCTTGAAGATAGACACGCTCTATTTTCCCATCTATTAATACTTCAACAAGGGTTGGAAAATGAGCTATCTTCATTGCATCTCCAAGCAGTTTGGGTCTTGATTGACTGTGGGTCATCTTTTTAGGTTCTTCAATCAGGATACCCTTACCCTTGTCCTTGGCTTTTGGAGCAGGAGCAACAATCACATCCCCTGATAGTTGGTTTGTTTGAGGCTCAGCAACAACCCCTGACGATGGCCTTAAAGATTTCTCCCCTTTTTTGACAGCATCATTAGTGGAAGTTGAGAGTTGGGATGTGACTTGAAGAATTTTGTGGAGAGTGTTAGCCATTGACAGTTGCAGAGATTCCATGCTGACTATCTTGGTGGAGAAGACAGAGAGTTGTTTGTCAACATTGTTAGCAAGTTTCTTCATTTTGAGCATGGTTTGGCCGGTGACAAGGGAGTCCATAACTTGTTGTACATTGTTTATTTTGTTTGTAAAGTGTGTATAGAGTTTCTGAGATTCCACATTCACTGATTGCCCTATCATTATTTGTGATTTTAGCACTTTTGTTAAAATTGGATCTGTGGTCCTTGAAAGCTCTTGTTTGACTAACTATACAGTATCAGCCATTTGATTCTTTTGAAAGTATAAATCAACTCCAATGAATTGGTGTAAGTCATCCATTGGAGTGTCATCTTTATCACTCTCAGAAGAACTAAAAGTATATATAGTATCTACATTTTCTCTATTTTCTTTATTTACAAGGATCTCATCCTTATCTCCCTCAATCTCTCATTTTTCTGTGCCTTCTAAGGCATCCCTTGAAGACTTTCCTTTTTCTTTGCCTTCTGAGGCAGTACTCTCATTCTCTCCTTTTGCCAAAGTCCTCTCAGGGGATTGACTTTGCCTCTCTTTACTAAGTATTCTCACATTCTAACTCAAAATTGTCCTAGAAGGGCTCTTATGGCCTGTGAGATTAATAACTGTGGCCAGTTCAAGTAAATTATGTATAGTATCTGGTGCCACAGAAGTGATAGGGGAAGGAGTGGAAGTCAATTGTGTATGTACAATTGGAGAAGTATATGTTTCTATAGAAGAAGTATTTACATGATGGGGAACATAAATGCTTACTGTAGTAGTATGTACAGGTGTATTGTTGTCCCCAGACTATGTCACAGTGATTGAATCATTTAAAAAGGAATCAACCAATTGAGCATGTTGATTATCAATCACTATGTCAGTAAGTGTTGGCTCCTCCAAGAATTGAGAAATTGGAGAATCTAATGTCATGACACTTAGAGTTTGTGTCATGATATCTAAAGAAATTTGAGGAATTGAGAAAGATGGGAGAGCTGTAGAAGGGAGTGTTGGCTGGATCATCGAATAAGGAGGTGATCCATCAAAAGAAGTTGTGTGTGCACTCACTGCGTCATTAGGGGCTATGGTCACTGTTTGTGTCTCACTCAACTGTGTCCCTGGTTAGGGACTATTTTCAATAACTAATTCCTTTTGAGAGGAACTAGTTAGAAATGTGCTTAATTCCTTATCACTCTCTCTTCTTTTGAGAGGATACTGCTTGGTCTGGCTGAAGGGTTACTCTTTTGGCCACTTTCTTCTTCTTTAATCTCCTTTAGCCAATCACTCTCTCTTCTTGCTCCCCCTCACTTGTTGTGGTTCCTTCAGAGGGTTTTCTTTTGGTACCCTTAGTCTTTTGGGAGACTAAGGGTTGGGTTAATGAGAGTGGTTGTGTTGAAATTTGTAGTACTACTTGGGTAGGAAGAAAAGTAGTAGTGATCTCTGCCATAGTAGTTGAAGAAAAAGAAGTAATAGATTGAGAAATGGAAGGGAGAGTTCTAGATACCTATTCCATGTGAAATGGAAGTACAAATGGTTCAGCGATGTATGATTTCTTTATTATCTCTTTGAAAGTTTCTTTATTTACGTATAACTCTGTACAACTATGTCATTCTCAAGAGAAAGGTTAGAAAATTGATCTTTGATAATCATTGATAAAAATCTAGCATAGTAGATCTCTGATTTTCTAGAAGTAAAACTACCCATTTTATTTATAAGATCATCAAAAATTAATTTTCCTATATTAATTTTTACATTCCTAATCATGGCATAAGCTATTTTAAGAGTTAAAGATGCTATTACCTCATAGTTAGAGGACTTACCTGAAAACACCTTTGTGATTGTGTCAAAGAGATAGAAGATCTCTCTTTTCACATTGACCCTCTTGAGGTCTTTGAACTTCAAAGCTACATTATTTGGTGAGTTGTAGCCCAGTTCCCTCAAGAAGTCAAACAGTTTAGCATCACTTAGCACTTCCACGAACTCCTGCGTAGGTAGTCCCAGTGCAGAATTAATTATGAAGGGAGTTATCTTGCCTTTTTCAAAAGAAATTTTGAATGAGATTCCCTTGACAACCTCATGTCTGGTTGCAAAGTACATGAATTTGGTGCTTAACCATAGTTGTGCTAGTGCTTCCCCAGACATCTCTTCATCGGTAAAAATGGTTTTGCTATACTCTGAGTTGAGTAAATAGGGCATCATTGGTTTAAAGCAAGCATCTACCTCTTCGATGTCGGAAAAACCCACAAGTTGGTTTGTGGAACCACTAGATTCCTTGGTAGTTGTTGAGCAGTGCTTGGTGTCATTGATACTGTTGATGAGTTGAAAATATAGGGTTTTTGTGAATAAGAGAGATAAAGAAAGAAAACTCGAGCAAGTATCAGAGACAGATTAAATGTTTTGAGGTATTTCAGAAGGAGAGAGAGTGGGACTATAAATACCCGCCTTTTTAACTTTTGGAAACCGTTCCTGAAAACATGCTATCAGGGTGTGACATCAATTCTGTGGTGACACATCATCAGGGACAAGAAAATTCCCTGATGAATTATTATCACAGACTCGATACAATCCCCTGATGCAGTCAAAAGCCTTTTACCTGACGTTGATGTTCGATGAATATACACACCCTGACCCTGATGCTCGAAACAGATACCCTAACCCTGAAGCACGAGATGGATACCTTGACCCTGATGGGCGAGATAGATACCCTGACCCTAATGCGCGCGACAGATACCCTGACCCTGATGCTCTCGATAGAGACCTTGACCTTGATGCACCGGACAAAAACAAACAAAAACATAAAAGTATATGTACATATATACATATTTAACATATATAGTCACATATCAACTACATTTATCAGGAATTTATGAGATGAGTTAGGAATACCAGAACTTAAGCACTTGATAGCTTGAGTTATTCCAACAATCTTTTTGACATGTCTCTAGCAAGTTAATTAGACTTCATTTTGCATAATTCACCATACCCAGTTCTCCCACAAGATTGATAAAGGTGGCTTTATCAAAAGCCTTGGTGAAAATGTCTGTCAGCTAAATGTTTGTTGGTACAAAATGTAGTTTAATTGTTCCATTCATAACATTTTCCCTGATAAAGTGATATCTAATTTCTATATGTCTGGTTCTGGAGTGTTGCACAGGATTTTCAGCAATGGCAATGGCACTAGTGTTATCACGCAAGATTGGAATTTTGTTGAAATTCAGGTCATAGTCCATTAACTGATTTTTCATCCACAATATTTGTGCACAGCAACTTCCAACTGCAATATATTCAGCTTCAGCAGTTGATGTTGATATTGAGTGCTGTTTTTTGCTGAACCAAGATACAAGCCTTCCTCTTAAAAACTGACAGCTTCCTGTTGTACTCTTTCTGTCAATTTTGCATCCTCCAAAGTCAGCATCAGAATACCCCAGTAATTCAAATCCAGACTCCTTTGGATACCAAAGTCCCAATACTGCAGTGCCCTTGATATACCTCAAGATCCTTTTTACTGCTATCAGATGAGACTCCCTTGGATATGCTTGATACCTTGCACAAAGATATGTTGCAAACATGATGTCAGGCCTACTCGCTGTCAGATACAGCAGAGAACCAATCATTCCCTTATAAATATTTATATCAACTTTCTTTCCATTCTTATCAGGATCAATCTTGGTTGTTGTGGCCATAGGTTTCTTTGTTACTTTTGAGTCCTCCATGTCAAATTTCTTAAGTAGCTCTTTGGCATACTTTGTCTGATGAATATAAATCCCATCAGTGACCTGTTTGATCTGCAGCCCCAAGAAATAAGACAATTCACCCATCAAACTCATTTCATATTTGCTTTGCATGAGCTTGGAGAACTTTTCACACAATCTATTATCTATGGATCCAAAGATGATATCATCAACATATATATAAACCAGAATCAGATGACCTTGGTGTTGTCTAAAGAACAATGTCTTGTCAATGATATTTCTTGTGAACTTGTTATCCCCTAGAAACTTTGATAGTGTATCATACCAAGCTCTAGGAGTTTGCTTCAATCCATAAAGTGCTTTCCCTAGTTTGTAGACATGATTTGGGAATTTTGAACTTTCAAACTCTAGTGGTTGTTGGATATACACCTCTTGTTCCAGTTTTCCATTGAGAAAGGTACTTTTCACATCCATTTGAAAACCTTTAAAGTTTGACTGTGCTGCATAGGCTAAGAAAATCCTTATAGCCTCAAGTCTGGCTACTGGTGCAAAAGTTTCATCAAAGTCAATCCCTTCCTCTTGAAGATATCCCTTTGCAACCAGTCTTGCTTTGTTCCTTATGACAATGCCAGCTTCATCCATCTTGTTTCTGAATACCCACTTGGTACGTATTATAATCCTATCTTTGGGTTTAGGCACCAGCTTCCATACTTGATTTCTTTCAAATTGATTTAGCTCTTCCTGCATAGCCATGATCAAATCTGCATCTTGAATGGCTTCTTCAAATTTCTTTGGCTCTATTTGTGAAAGAAAGTAAGCATATAGGCATTCATTAGATGTTATTTTTCTGGTTTGCACTCTTTTGTTTGGATCACCAGTGATCAAATCTTTTGTGTGACTTCTAGACCATTTGGGCTTAGAGATGTATTTTGGTGAGCTTGCCTGATTATCATCTCCTCCCCCTAAGTTTGTGCTACTAGTTTCTGAGAAAACTCCCCCTGAATTTGTGCTTAAATCAGGGTTAAAGTGATCCCCTAATGGTGCATTCCCTGATGGAGTATTCCCTGATCTGTTGTCCAGGAAGTTAACTTCATCTGTTGTAGGGGCTTCTATATTGTTTGGATTGACATGAGGGATGGATAAATTCTCCATTTGTCTGCACTCATTAGTTTCATACTCTTGACAATCAAAATCATCTTCATTTTCAAATCTCAGTTTTTCATGAAAACTAAGGTCTTCATGTCCAGAAATCTCTTGATCATCAAAAGCTACATTTATAGACTCCATCACCAGTTACTAGCTTTATTTACACCTAACTTTCCATTCCTATTCTTTTTCTTATCCCCTGATAGACTTTTATCACTTGAAGGGCTACGAAGGTCTGATGCACTTTTATCCCCTAATGATTGTGTATCCATTGATGTACAGTCTAGTTCTTTCTTGACTAGGGTTTGAGTGCATTGGCAAGAACATGTTTCTTGCCACTCCCACCACTTGTGGAAGCTACACACATCGGGAAAATATTCCTTTTTTCTAACTTTGTCACAACCTTTACAAATTTGATAGGTTGTATAGGTCTTTTTCTAAAGCTAGCAGCATTTTCTTCCTCAATAGAAGGTTGCTTCATTAGAGTCTCTTCATAGCCTAAACCAGACTTGTGATTAGATTTCTGAGAATTTAATTGATCATCCAGTTTCTTGCTAGACTCATTCCATTTCTTTATGACTTCCCATTCTTGTTTCAAAAGATTGGAGGTCCATTCATCTCTTTTAACAGCACAGTCAAGGAGATTCTTAGTTCTTAAGAGTTGTTTTTCAAGATTCTCAATTCTAGTGAGTTCTGATTCCAAAATAGTATTTCTAGTAGTCAAATGTTCATTGATTTTCTATACTCTCTCAGTCTCAGATACAACACTCCTTAAAGTCTTTAATGAAAACCGAAAACTCATGGATAATGACCCCAGCTTCTCCGTAGCTCAGAGAGGCATAAAGATCTTTTATCTCACAAGTCATTTCCGTAATAGTTTTAACACAATCAGTTTTAGACATGTTAGAAGAAATTTCAAGACTTACTTGTCAGCTGCTACTATTAGTGGATGAGGCCATCAGGGCTAGGTTGACATATTCTTCATTGTCTTCTTCATCTGAGTCAGCCCAGTCCTTTCCCTCTGCAATATAGGCTTTTCCCTTCTTGGTGGCATTAAGAAGGTCAAATTATTTCTTCTTGTAATCCACATTAGCTTATTTTCCCTTGGATTCACCTTCCTTTGTGGTCTTGCGATACTCATTTGCAAAGTGGCCCATCTCATTGCATTTGTAGCACTTTATTCTTGATTTATTAATAAAGCTTTTGGTGCTACTAGGTTTCCTTATTGAAAATCTTTTTGACCTTGATGGTTTTTGAAATTTCAGCTTGGAAAACCTTTTTGCAAGAAAGGCCATGGTTTCATCCAATTCTTCTAACTCTTCATGAGTGTACCCAGTCTCCTTTGAGTCAACTTCTTCTTCTTCTTCCAAACTTTCATCAGCATCCCTTGACTGCTGCTTCATCAAGACACTTGGTCTTGCTTCTTCTTTGTTCTTTCTAGCAGCCATCAGGACTACAGATTTAAGCTTTCTGGTATCCCCTGACATTTCAAATCTTTGTTGAACCTCCAGTTCCTATGTCTTTAGGGTACCATAGAGCCTATCCAAGTCTAGGAGATTCATGTCCTTGGATTCCCTGATGGCTGTAGTCTTGGATCCCACGATATAGGAAGTGCGTTCATGGATTTTCTATTGATGTCTTTGTTGGCATAACTCTTCCCATACATCCTCAAGTCATTTATCAACCTGTTAAATCTGTCAAACATTTCAATGAGTGTTTCACCATTTTTCATTGTGAACCACTCGTACTGTTGTGTTAATAGTTGTAATTTGTTTTCCCTCACATCCTCAGTACCATCACACAGGATCTGAATAGTATCCCATATATACTTAGACGTTGTAAGATTCATGATATTGTTTAGCATATCATCGTCTAAACCATTATATAGGATGCCTGTTACTTTTAGATCCTTCTTTACTTTCTCTCTTTCCTCTAGAGTCATTTCTTCAGTGGTCTTTGGAACTAACCTTTCTGGAACACTGACTCCATTGACAACCTCTTGAGGCATGAGCTTCTTTGGAACATGAGGGCCTTCTTCTAGAATTTGCAAGTATTCATCATTGATTTCTCTTTGATGAAATATCATTTGTTGTCTCTAGAAAAAGTACTTTCCCCTTTCTAACATGGGGACTTTACTATTTCCAACTTTCTTAGCCATTTTTAACGATTGTCTAGGAAGTGTAGTCTGCTAGTTGACTCTGATACCAATTGTTAGAAATAAATAAGCTCAAGTATTTGTAGAAGTGGGGGTTGAATACATACACTCACAACTTTTTGCTCTTTAAAAAATTTTGATAAACACGGCTGGAAATTGCTACAAGATCAGAAAAACTATAGTGAATATTAAGATGAACACACAAGCATTCAAGTTAAAATTATTGTATTAAAACTTGATGTTTTTCTGGATATCTGTTTAATCACAAATGTGATTAATCAACTACAATCTGTAATGAATTATAGCTTCTACTTCACACTCACTAGCTTCTTATTTTCTTTGAATATTTCTCTAAAGATTATTACAAAGTTTCTCTCTCTCTAGTGTCTGTATACTTCTCTTCATTTTGGTTGATCCGTTGGATATCCATCACCTGTGTAATGAGAACTCTTTTGCATATATATTGAAGATCAATTGTTGAACCCACGTGCTTAGATGTGCTGCCTTTTCAACTTGGCCTCATATATGTCACATCAATGTCCTTTGGAAATGATGTGTCGGACTACTGATGACTTTTGTTGCTTCTTTTTCATCCCTTGATCTTTGAGCATTTAATGATCGAGAGTTGTCATTGGATCACCAAACTTCAAGAAATATCTTTCCAGTTATATCTCTTATTTCTATGACAAGCTTCAATGATTTGGGTGTAAGACCTGATGATGAGTGTATGCAGTCATAACTATCCCCTGATAACAAGCCCTGATGTAGACTTGATCAGTGCTTCTAGATCTCCTGATGACAAATCATGTTTAAGACTTGATCAGTGCTTCATTCTTCACTCAAGTTAATCTCTTGTTGTAGAGTTACCCAAGTGCTTCTTGATCCCCTGACGTTAAGACTTCACCATCCACTGATGGCTTCCACTGATGCAGTTTTGAGCATTCCCCCTGATGGGTTGCCTTGTCACTATCATGCCTTGATGAGTTTCCCTGACAGGTTGGTCTGCCATTGTCGTCCCCTGATGGGTTCCCCTGACAGGTTGGTCTGCCATTGTCCTCCACTGATGGGTTCCCCTGACAGGTTGGTTTGCCATTGTCATCCCCTGATGGGTTCCCCTGATAGGTTGGTCTTCCATTGTCATCCCCTGATGGGTTCCCCTGATTGGTTTCAATCACTGAAGCCTTGTCGATTTTGTCTGGAATGTCTGATGTGTGGAATACTCAAAAGCTTGTAAGTAACTTTAGACATTCTCTACTATACTATCAAGTCCTTTAGATGTTTTCACTGATGACTTGTATAGTGTTGTGCAGTTCATCCCTTGATGACTAAATTGATCATCAGTATATGCAAAACTTCTGCTAAAATACTAAGGTTTATAGAACACCTTGAGTATTTACAGATGCACAAATATTCTCTAAACATCATCATCATTATATATCTTTAACAAGTTCCTCAACCAATTTCCATGCAAAGTGTCAATGGAAAAAAAGTCTACAGCCACATTCTTCCCCACGAGACCAAGCACATTGTCACCTGCAATTGGTGCATCTGTAGTTGCTGCTACTACTACTACATTATCCAATTCCCATGGACCATCCTCCTCTTCTTCGAAAACAGTTGTCCTTAATTGAGCAACATTGTCATCATGAACATAAGGAGCCAAATCCCCACCATTGAAAGTTGCACTTACTCCAAATTCTCTTGGCAAATCCAACTTGAATGATTATCATTAACCTTCTCCACAATTCTGAATGGGCCTTTAGATCTAGGCATGAGCTTATGTTTGTGCAAGTTAGGAAACCTTTCCTTCCTCAAATGAAGCCAGATAAGATCAACTTCCTTGAAGTTATGTTGCTTGCGATGTTTCTTGGCTAAAACCTTGTATCTCTCATTTACCTTTTCAATCATTGCTCTAACTTGTGTGTGTCATTTTAACATTGCTTGTGCCTTTGTTTTCGCATCAACATGAACATACTCTTCTCTTGGCAAAGGAATCAGGTCAATAGGCAGCCGAGGATTCTAGCCATAGACAACCTCTAAAGGAGAATGTTTAGTTGCATAAGTAGGAGAATAGTTATAGGAAAATTCTTAGTTGTTTTACTTACTAAACCCCATAGCAAAACTCCCACAGTCCTATTTGTTACCTCTGGTTACCCATCTATTTGAGGATGATGTGAAGTACTAAAGCACAATTTAGTACCTATCAGTTTCCACAGAGTCTTCCAGAAATAGCTCATGAACTTCGTGTCTCAATCACTTACAATGGTTCTAAGAACATCATGTAGTCTCACAACTTCTTTGAAGTACAAATAAGCTATTCTTGATGCATCATCGGTTTTATGGCAAGGAAGAAAATGCGCCATATTTGAAAATCTATCCACAACAACTATGGTTGAATCATTAACCCTTTTAGTACGAGGTAATCCAACTATAAAATTCATTTAAACAACTTCCTAAGGAGATTCTGGAACAGGCAAATGAGTATACAACCCTTGATGAAAAGTACTTTTTGTCTTTTGACATGTATCACAACGAGCAATTACCCCCTGAACATCTCCCTACATTTTTGGCCAAAAGAAATGCTCTTGTAGAATAGCCAATGTCTTATTAATACCAAAATGTCTAGTAATGCCTCCTCCATGAGCTTCCCTTACTAAAAAATCTGGAATGGAATAAGAAGGTATGCACAAGCAATTCCCCTTAAACGGAAAACCATCTTGTAGCACATAAGAACCTATGGTACCCTTGGAACATTCTTCAATAATTGATTGAAAATCCACATCTTGCTTGTAATATTCTTTAATCAATTCAAACCCAAGCAATCTGGAATTTAAAACTCCAAGAAAAGTATATCTCTGAGACAAAGCATCAGCAACAACATTATTGTTACCTTGCTTATGCCTTGAAGAAAAAAATGAAAGACTAAAGAAACTCAACCTATTTAGCATGTCGTGGATTAAGGTTCTATTATCCATGAATATATTTCAAGGCCTTATGATCTAAATACAATATGAAGTGGTTAGGCTATAAATAATGACTCCAATGATCAAGTGCCCTCACAATTCCATAGAACTCTTTATCATAGGTAGAATAATTAAACTTTGCACCACTTAACTTTTCGCTGAAATAAGCAATAGGTCTCTTCTGTTGCACCAAAACAGCTCCTATCACACTCAACCTTATCTCAATCACTTAGCCAGTGCAATTTATAGGGTTTAGGATGTGATGTTGTAGGCTAGCTGAGCTTGTTAATTTTGTAGAAACTACATTCGTGCAGCTTCTAATATCTATTATCATGTTGCATAGTTTTTCCTTCACCAAGACCCTTGTCATGAAGATCTTGTCCCTTTGATAAGCTTCTAAAGGAACTGGTTTGGTTGCAAAATTCTTCTAACAATCAGTTGTGAACCATGTGTTTTAGGTTCTTCCCTCATACTCCTCATCATCCTTTTTGTACAAACCTTGCTCCTTTTATTCAGTTATTTCTAACTCCTTGGAAACATAGGTTGTTTCAATTTCCTCAATGCCATGCAAGGTCATAACCTTATTTCTAGGACATTCATGATGTACATGTCCATAGCCCTTGTACTTGAAACAAATCTTCTAATCCCCTGAAGTTAAAGGTACAAATGTCTTCTCCTTATCCTTCTTGAACTTGTCGAAGCTTGGAGTAAATTTTGCAATAGGTTGTGCTTCGTTTCTCTTCTCAGGTCTACCCTTTTCAAAAATCTTTTTGGTGGGCTTTACATAGCTAATCCCCTTAGCTTTTACATGCTTCTCTACGCACATGGCCACCTTACAAATCTCTTCAAAAGACCAATAAGGTTGCAACTCAACCTTCTCTGCAATGCTGGGATTAAGACCAATTAGAAAACGAGTAATTTTGTGCTCCACTATTTCTTCTAAGTCATATAGCATGGTTAATCTCTCAAATTTGACAGTATACTCCTCAATGGAGAGTGTTCCTTGCTTGAAACTCTGCAATTTTAGGAATATATCCTACACAAAGTCAGTAGGCATAAAACATTTCTTCATTCTAGTCTTTAGTGCTTCCCAAGAATCAATCCATGCCTTGCCTTCTTTTCTTCTCTTTGCTTTTAGATTTTTATACCACAAGTTTGTGTAACTTGTGAGTTTTAGAACAACCACTTTGAATCTTTTATGATCATCACAGTCCTTATAATTAAAGATCCATTATATACGTTGCAGCCATTCAAGGAAATTCTTTGGCTTCATACTACCATTAAAGTCTACAATATCCAAAAGTACGCCCTTGTCATCATCCTTGGATTCTCTAACTCTCCTATTCTTAGGTCTGAAAATTTCCTCCTCCTCTGAATCTGATGCTTGAGCAGATTTGGCACTCCTACTTAGACTAGGAGAAGGATTTCTTCGAACTAACCTTGCAAGAATCTCGTTCAGTCTATCACTCATCTCTTTGATTTACCTATCACGTCATAAATTTTGGGCTTGTTCCAAGGTCAACCCTCGGGGAATACCCTGTTCCTTTTTACCAGCCATCTCTCTTGATTAATTCTATTTTGATGAAGTTTTGTGACTCAATTGAAATCTGCAGAACAAATACAGTTTTGTAGAATTCTTGAAGGGCTTCAAGAAGACAAACTTATGAACAATTGCCAACCAAGGCTCTGATACCAAGATGATATATTTGATCTAAGGAAGATCAAATAAGGTGCAAAAAATTAACCCTAGCTTGATTCTATTACGAATTTAATCACCAAAAAACAATGCAAAAGGTCGATTTGATTAGTTTGCTTAAACAATTTAATCACCAACAACCTAAAACAAATTTGATTGTGAAAGTATAAAGGAATTAACCACCAACTTTCAGAATAGATGTAAGTTGTAAAAAACTCATGAATTCTGTATATCAAAATCTATATTCTTCTTTACAACGTACATGTTTGCAGCTATTTATAAGCTAAAAAGAAAACTAACCTAATACGACTATGGAAAGAAAACTAGTCCAATTAGAAAAAACAAACCTACGTCAACTAGGAAACAAATAAATGAAAAAACTCAACTGCAGGCCATCAGAGGATAACTAGTTTTTGATGAGCTTATTTTAAGTTAGTATATGGCAGTGTTAAGTTAGTCTCCGACAGTGTTAATGTAGTCTTAGTCTCTGATAGTGTTAAGTTAGTCTTTGACAGTGTTAAATTAGTTTCCAGCCGCGTTAATGTAGTCTCTGATGGTTTTAATATTTGCTCTTAACTCTGCTTTATGTCCTTAGCATCTCATTAGTGATTAGAGTCACTGCTACCCTTGTAGAGTTCCCAAACCAATTTCCATGCAAAGTGTCAATGGAAAACAAGTCTAGAGCCACATTCTTCCCCCACGAGACCAAACACTTTGTCACCTACAACGGGTGCAGCTGCTGATGCTGCTACTGCTACTACATTATCCAATTCCCATAGATCAATCACACTGTAATTTATTCTATAACAGTATAGGTTGTTTTGTGAACTTAGATAAGAACTCTAATGCCCATGTTCTAGTATAAAATATTGAGATTACTTTGACGATATCTCACTCAATTATACTCCAAATGACTTGATTTTTGCACCGTTATGAAACTATTAAAATCATCTACAACTTTATAGTTTGTATTTTGTTAGATTTTGCAATCTTGTAGGTTGAATTTCATGTTTTTTAGGCATGACTGTTGGAGTGTATGCCTTAGGAGCCAATTATTTGATAATTGTCATGGTGCACTTGTACTTATGTTTTGATTTAATAAATAATGTTTAGTTTATTATGCTTCAATTTACTGTATAATGTAATTGTTAAGATAATGAACGTCCCTAGAATAGTGAATACAAACTATATTGGTTCAAGTATATGACTTGGAACATGAGATCATATAGTTGTAAAATGTATCAATGTTTTTAAACATTCCTAGTCAAGTATTATTATTAATGGGACAACAATGATACATTAAGACTAGTATGTGGGTTGACTGATGACCTAATCTCATTGGCCATAGATATGTGAGATATCAAGTTTTAACACAATCAGTTTTAGACATGTTAGAAGAAATTTCGAGGCTTACCTACGAGCTGCTACTGTCAGTGGATGAGGCCATCAGGGCTAGGTTGACATACTTTTCATTTTCTTCTTCATCAGAGTTAGACCAGTCCTTTCCCTCTACAATGTATGCTTTTCCCTTCTTGATGGCATTGAGATTGTCAAAGTATTTCTTTTTGTAGTCCACAACAACTTCTTTGTTTCTGGATTCACCATCTTTTTTGGCCTTGCGGCACTCATTTGCAAAGTGGCCCAGCTCATTGCATTTGTAGCACTTTATTCTTGATTTGTCAATAAAGTTTTTCGTGCTACTAGGTTTCCTTGCTAAAAATCTTTTAGATCCCCTAGGCTTTTGGAATTTCAGCTTGGAAAACCTTTTTGCAAGAAAGGCCATGGTTTCATCCAACTCCTCTAACTCTTCCGGAGTATATTCTTCCTCCTTGGAGTCAGCTTCTTTGTCCCCTTCTATGTCAGCATCTTCTAGCTGCTGCTTCATCAAGACACTTGGTCTTACTTCTTGTTTGTCCTTCATGGCAGCCATCAGGGCTACAGTTTTAAGCTTTCTAGCATCCCCTGACATTTCAAATCTTTGTTGAACCTCAAGTTCATATGTCTTTAGGGTGCCATAAAGCCTATCCAAGTCTAGAAGATTCATGTCCTTGGATTCCCTGATGGCTGTCGTCTTAGGATCCCATGATATGGGAAGGGCTCTCATGAACTTTCTGTTAACATCCTTGTTAGCATATGCCTTCCCATATAATCTCAGGTCATTTACCAACCTGTTAAATCTATCGAACATTTCAGTGAGTGTTTCACCATTTTTCATTGTGAACCACTCATACTGTTGCGTCAACAGCTGCAATTTATTTTCCCTCACTTCCTTGGTACCATCACAAAGGATTTGTATGGTATCCCATATAGATTTAGACGTTGTAAGATTCATGATACTATTCAACATATCACCATCTAAACCAATATATAGGATCCCAGTGACTTTAAGATCCTTTTTCACCTTT
The DNA here is from genome assembly GCA_014636745.2 of Centella asiatica. Taxonomy (NCBI): domain Eukaryota; kingdom Viridiplantae; phylum Streptophyta; class Magnoliopsida; order Apiales; family Apiaceae; genus Centella; species Centella asiatica. The sequence continues at coordinate 11,160,045 of CM025787.1, read as the reverse complement.
TCTCTTTCCTCTATCGTCATTTCGTCAGTTGTCTTTGGGACAAGCTTTTCAGGAATACTGACTCCATTAACGACTTCTATAGGAATTGAGCTTCTTGGGAACATGAGGTCCTTCTTCAAGAATCTGCAAATATTCATCATCAATAGCTCTTAGATGAACTATCATTCTTTGTCTCCAGAAGAAGTATTTGCCCCTTTCCAACAAGGGGACTTTACTATTTCTAGCTTTGTTGGCCATCGATAATGATTGTTTTTAGCAAGTGAAATCTGCTAAGAGGCTCTGATACCAATTGTTAGTGCAATATAAGCTCAAGTGTTTGTAGAAGGGGGGATGAATACAAACACCTAAAATTTTTCACTCTTTTAAACTTAAAAGTGCTTACTGGAAACAGCTGCAATGAACAGAAAAACTATAAGAAATGAACACACATATTCAAGTTAAAATAGTTGTATTATAACTTGATGTTTTTCGGGAAATCTGTAAAATCACAACTGTGATTTACAGCTACAAATTCTGTGAATAAATACACAGCTTCTCACACTCACTAGCTACAAAAACTTTTCTCTGAAAAATAAATCTCTCAAGAAATATATTACAGAGCTTCCTAGTGTTGTGTGCTTCTATGTTTTTTTTGATCTATTGCATAGATTCAAGTTCTATTGTTGTAATGAGAACTCCTTTGCTTATATGTCGAAAAGCGGTTGAAATCACGTGCTTGAGATGTGCTGCTTTTCTCAACTTAGTCGCAAGTATGTCACATCATTGCCCTATCTGTCAGACTGCTGCAAGCTTTGTTACTACTTTTTCTTCCCCTGATTTGTGTGCATTTAATGCGCAAGAGTTCTTATTGGACCAAAAGAAACTTCAAGAAATATCTTTCAAGTTGATATTTCTTGCTTCTGTAACACGTTACATTGATTTCCGTGTAAGTACTGATGAAGGGTGCATGTTGTCATAACGATCCACTGACTGCTAGCCCTGATGGACTTTGATCAGTGCTTCTGGATCCCCTGATGCTTATTGACTGGATCAGGGCTTCAACCTTCACTTGAGTTTCACTCAGTGCTTCTTGATCCTAATGGTTATGATTGACGGCATACACGGATGGCTTCCACTGATGTCATGTTGGTCATTCCCCCTGACGGGTTACCCTGATGGGTTGGCCTGACACTGACATGTCCTGAAATGTTTCCCTGACGGGTTGGTATGCCTTCGTCATCCCCTAACAGGTTTCCCTTGATTGGTTCCCCTGATGAGTTCCCCCTGACGAGTTCCCCTGATGGGTTACCCCTGACGAGTTCCCCTGATGGGTTACCCCTGACGAGTTCCCCTGATGGTACTTAATCAACGTAACTTTGTTTAGAATATCTGATGTGCAGAATACTTTGACTGTTAACAAGTAACATCAAACATTCTTCTTCACTTTGCAAGTCCTTTGGATGTTCCATTTTCTGACTTGCCTTGTGAAGTTATTGACCATCCACTGATGAATAAACTTATCATCAGTAGATGCAAAACTTATACTGATCTTAATGTTTATAAAATACCTCAAGTATTTACAGTTGCACAATTTATTACATAATCATCATCATCATTTAACTCTAACAATCTCCCCCTATTTATGTTTATCAATTTGATAACCATAAATCCCTAGATGCACTGATGATGATGTCAAAACCAATACTAAATATAAGAAAGAATTTTGAATGAACTAATAAAACAATTTTTGTACAAGTATTTTCCTATATCTGTTACAATAAAAAAATATGAAGAATTAGACATCAGGATCCTTTTTCTTTTTTGCTGAGACAAAGGGCAATGGATGACTTGATTCAATCGGTTGAGAGTCACTTCAAAGGCCTTGTCTGCTTTGATCTGGATTTTGATCAGGAATCCTGAGTCTGTTGTCTTCTCCTCTTGCTTCCAGTTGCTCCAACTCCCTTTGAAGAAGTTTTCTGAAGTTGACAATGTTGACATTGCTGCTTGACTCCAAAGCTTCAAGGACATATTTTATTTCTTGAATATTGGCTGCAACAAGTTGTGACCAATAGAAGGTAATGATCTCCCCCTTTTTGTCTTTGAATTGAACACCCATGGGGCTTGTGATCATTTTTGGATATTCTTTAAATCCCTTTACTAGTGGCACATCCCTTACTGCAGTGTTCCCATCATCAACTTTGGTTTCTTCAATCTCCTTCACTACCTTCTGAATCAGTAGGATTTTGAACTGGATGACATGTTCATTTTTGTGATAAGCTATTTGGCTTAGAACATGCATCGCTTCCTCCAGGTTGAGACCATCAACGTCTTTGATTTTAATGTTTTTCTCCTGCCCATCAGTGGATTTGTAAAACAGCTTCAAAGGTCTTTCCAAGGCTGTGGGCAGGCTCCTATCATCGTTGATGGCTCTCCTCAACTTATCAATCAACCCCCTCAAGTCTCTGATAGCCGTTGACGATTTTGAAATCAAATTCAGAACTAATCCCAGCTGTTCAGCATCCATTCTCCTAAACCAGTCCATTGTGACATTGAATTGTGACCCACTTTTAAATTGCACTGTTATCAACTGATCCCTTCTATTGTTGAACCTGACATCTATGCTTTTTATGGAGAACATAAATGTCAGGTTTTTGCGCCTTTCTTCTTTAAGGGATTCAGCTAGAGTGGGTGGACCATATGTTGTGGTAATAGGAGAAGGTGTTTGGTCCTTAGCTTCAGATGACTTAGGTTTGGTGGCATCAGGGTCTTTGGTTTTGTCTTAATTTTTATCCCCTGATGCACCTTTTAGGTTTTGAGCTCTTATTTGCTGAGGATTCCTGGAGGTCCTTGGCCTGACACTCTTTTTCTTCTTTGCTTCCTCTTATTCCTTTGCTATTTCCCTCTCTTCTTCTTCTTGAAGTTGCTGTGCATAGAGTGCATCAGCTTCCACCAGCTTTTTATCCTGAGGGTAGACCAGCTCCATTTTCCCATCAATTACAGCTTCAACCGGTGTCGGAAAGTAGGTTGTCTTCATGGCATCTCCAAGTAACTTAGGCCCTGATTGAATGTTGGATTTCTTCTTTGGTTCCTCAATTAGGATGCCCTTGCCTTTGTCCTTGGATTGTGGAGCAGGAACAGGAGTAGTCACATCCCCTAATGGTTGACTTGTGGATTTCTCAGCAACATCCCCTGATGAATGCTTGGTAGATTTCTCCCCCTTTTTGACAGCATCATCAGTGAGAGTTAAGAGGCGGGATGTGACTTGAAGAACATGTTTCAGAGTGTTAACCATGGATTGTTGCAGAATTTCCATGCTGGTCAATTGAGTAGTGAGAGCAGCAAGCTTCTTGTCTGCATTGTCAGCTTGCTTCTTCAGTCTAATTAGGGTCTGGCTGGTGACTAGGGAGTCGACAACCTGCTATACATTATTGATCTTTTCCGTAAAATGTGTGTATAGTTTCTTATTCTCAATATCTATAGACTGACCAATCATGATCTGTGATTTTAACACTTTGATCAAGCTTGGATCAGTGGTCCTTGCTAGTTCTTGTTTTAATAACTGTACAGTATCCGACATTTGATTCTGCTGAAAGTACAAATCAACTCCGATGAACTAGGAAAAATCATCTTGTGGAGCATCATCTTCATCACTTTCAGAGCTTCAAGTGGTATTTACAGTAACTGTGTTTTCTCTCTGTTCTTTATTTACAAGGATCTCAACCTTATCTCCTTCATTCTCTCCTTTTTCTTTGCCTTCTAAGGCATCACTTGAATTCTCTCCTGTTTCTTTGCCTACTAAGGCAATACTCTCTTCCTCTCCTTTTGCCAAAGTCCTCTCAGGGGATTGACTTTGCCTCTCTGCACTAAGTATTCTCTCAGCCTCACTCAAAATTGTCCTAGTAGGGCTCCTATGGGCTTGGAGATTGGCAATTGTGGCCAGTTCAAGTAAAGTATGTACAGGTTCTGGTTCCACAGTGGTGATAGGAGAAGGAGTATAAGTAATGTGTGTATGTATAATTGGAGAAGTGTATGTTTGTATAGAAGAAGTATTTACAATTGGGGGAACATAAATATTTATTTTTGTGGTATATACATTGGAGTTTATGTCCCTTGTCTGATCATCAGTGATTGTTTCAAGAAAAAATGAGTCAACCATTTGAGAGTGGTGACTGTCAATCACTATGTCAGGGAGTGTTGGCTCCTCCACTAATTGAGAATGTGGAGAATCTGATCTTATGACACTCAATGTTTATGTCATAATATCTGAAGAAATATGAGGAACAGAGAAAGAAGGAAGTGGTATAGATGGCAGTGTTGGCTGAATCACTGATCGAGGAGGTGATTCATCAAAAGATGCTGTAGAATAATGATTATGACTCATGTTGATCTTATTGAGAAGCTTCTGAACTACAGCATCTTGAGTGGTGTGTGCACACACTGTGTCAGATATCTGCAAGTGGCTCTCAAAGACCCAGATGGTAGGTTCATCAGTGTCTATGGTCAGTGTATGTGCCTCACTCAACTGTGTCCCTGGTTAGGGACTATTTTCAATAACTAATTCCTTTTGAGAGGAACTAGTTAGAAATATGTTTAATTCCTTATCAAATGCAGTATCCTTTTGAGAAGATACTGCTTGGTCAGGCTATTGGGTAACACTCGTGGCTCCCTTCTTCTTCTTACGCCTGTAGCCAATCACTCTCTCTCCTTGCTCCCCCTCAGTTGATGTGGTAACTTCACTGGGTTTTCTTTTAATCCCAATAGTCTTTTGGGAGACTATGGGTTTGGCTATTGAGAGTGGTTGGGTGGAAATTGGTTGTTCTACTTGGGTAGGCAGAGAGGTGGATGTTTTCTCTACCATAGTAGATGAAGGTGAAGAATTTACAGGTTGAGAAGTAGAAGGTGAAGAATTTATTACCTGTATCATATGATGCGGAAGTGCAAATGGTTCGGCTGTATACGATTTCTTCATTATTTCTGCAAACAATTTCTTTGTTTGCTTGTATGTCTGTACATGTATATCATTCTCAAAAGAAAAATTAGTAATCTGAGCTTTAATAATCATGTACAAAAATCTAGCATAATAAACTTCAGATTTCCTATTATTAAAACTACCTAATTTATTTACAATGTCATCAAAAATTATTTTACCTATATTTATATTTACATTTCTAATCATGGCTTATGCTATTTGTAAGGTTAAGGAGGTAATAACCTCAAAGTTAGAACACTTACCTGAGAACACCTTGGTGATAGTGTCGAAGAGGTAAGAGATCTCCCGCTTCACGTTCACCCACTTGAGGTCCTTGAACCTTAACACTGCATTGGGAGCAGTGTTATAGCCTAGTTCCCTCAGGAAGTCGAGCAGTTCAGCATCACCAGGTACTTCCACCAGGTCTTGAGTAGGTAGCCCCAAAGCAGAATTAATTCTGAAAGGGGTTATTTTTCCTTTCTCAGAAGAAATCTTGAATGAGATTCCCTTCACCACATCAGGCCTTGTAGTGGAGTACATGAACTTTGCACTGGTCCAAAGTTGAGAGAGTGCTTCACCTGACATTTCTTCATCGGTAAAGATAGCTTCACTATACTCAGAGTTGAGTAGATAGTTCATTATCGGTCTGAAGCATTCGTTTACCTCATTAATGTTAGAGAAACCCACATAGTTCGTGGGTAGGACTGTCAAGTTCCTCGGAATCTGTTGGCGTGCCATGGATGCTTTGAAGATTTGAAGTTCTAGGGTTTCTGTGAAAATGAGAGAGAAGAAGAAGAAAACTCGAGCAAATATCAGAAAAAGATTAAAAGTTTTGAGGAGTTTTAAAAAGTAGGAGAGATAGAGTATTAATACCTGCCTTTTGACGTTTGAAAACCGCTCCTTTAAACACGCTATCAGGGAGTCAGTTCAGTTTCTGTGATGACACGTCATCAGTGAGATAAGGCCTTATTGATGAGTTGTCATCACTTAACTGACCGTGATTCCCGATGCAGTTAAAAACATTAAAACTTACCGTGATGTTTACTGTATTTACATACCCTGACCCTGATGCATAAGTCAGATGCCCCGACGCTGATGTGCGAGCCTTATATCCTGACTTTGATGTGTAAGTCGGACACCCTGACCCTGACGCATGAGTCGGACACCCTGACCCTAATGTGTCCTAATGTAGGCCCTGACCCTGATGCATCAATCAGAAGGAAAACACCAAACAAAAATATAGACTATACAAGCATACATATACATATACATATTTACAGTAAAGACATACATAATCACATATCTATTGATTTCGTCAGGAACTTATGAAATGAGTTAGGAATACCAAAACTTAGGCATTTGACCCTGACCATGACGCATAGTTCACCATTCCCAGCTCTCCCACAAGTTTGAAAAACGTGGCTTCATCAAGAGCTTTGGTGAATATGTCTGCAAGCTGCTGATTTGACGGCACAAACTGTAGTTCAATATTTCCATTCATAACATGTTCTTTGATAAAATGATATCTAATTTCTATATGCTTGGTTCTGGAATGTTGCATTGGATTTTCAGCAATGGCAATGGCACTTGTGTTATCACACCTTATTGGAATCTTGGAATAGTTCAGACCATAATCCATATTTGCTTTGCATGAGTTTGGAGAATTTTTCACACAGTCTTGTGTCAGTGGATCCAAAAATAATATCATCAACATAAATTTGAACCAAAATCTGATGACCTTGGTGTTGTCTGAAGAACAAGGTTTTGTCAATGATACCTCTTGAAAATTTGTTTTCCACCAGAAACTTTGACAGTGTGTCATACCAAGCTCTAGGTGCTTGCTTCAGTCCATAAAGTGCCTTTTCTAGTTTGAAGAAATGATTTGGAAACTTTGAGCATTCAAACCCTGGAGGTTGTTGGACATACACCTCCTGTTCCAATTTCCCATTGAGAAAAACACTTTTCACATCCATTTGATAGACTTTAAAATTTGAATGTACTGCATAGGCTAAGAAAATTCTTATAGCCTCAAGTCTGGCTACTGGTGCAAAGGTCTCATCAAAGTCAATCCCTTCTTCTTGAAGATATCCTTTTGCAATCAGTCTTGCTTTGTTTCTTACAATAATACCAGCTTCATCCATCTTATTTCTGAATACCCACTTAGTACCTATTATGATTCTATCTTTGGGTTTAGGTACAAGCTTCCATACTTGATTTCTTTCAATTTGAATTAGCTCTTCCTGCATAGCGAAGATCCAGTCTGCATCTTGAATAGCTTATTCAAACTTCTTTGGTTCAATTTGAGAAAGAAAGCAAGCATATAGGCATTCATTAGATGTTACTTTCCTGGTCTCCACTCTCTTGTTTGGGTCACCAATAATCAGATCTGATGAGTGACTTCTAGCCCATTTAGAATTAGAGATGTGTCTTGAAGAGCTTGCTTGACTATCATCTCCTCCCCCTAGGCCTGTGCTCCCAGCTTCTGAAAACTCTCCTCCTGAATTAGTGGATAATTCAAGGTTCAGGTTATCCCCTGATGGTGCATGTCCTGATGAATGATCCCCTGATGGAGTATCCCCTGATCTGTTGTCTAGGAAATTGACTCTATCTGCTGAAGGGGCTTCTACATTGTTTGGATTGACATCAAGAATGGATAAATTCTCCATTTGTCTGCACTCATCAGTTTCAGTTTCTTAATAATCATTTTCATCTTCATCTTCAAATCTGAGTTCTTCATGAAAACCAGGGTTTTCATGTCCGGAAATCTCTTGATCATCAAAAGCTACATTTATGGACTCCATCACCACCTGAAGTCTTTTGTTGTAAACCCTGTAGGCCTTAGATGATAGGGAATAACCTAGGAAAATTGTTTCATCAACTTTTGGATCAAATTTTCCTAAGTTCTCACCAAAATTCCTTAGAATATAGCATTTGCATCCAAAGACATACAAGAACTTGATGCTTGGCTTTCTCCCTATTTTTAGCTCATATGGTGTCTTGTTGTGAGCCTTGTTAATTTCAAGGGTTTCTCTATAGTTGTGGGCAAGTTCTTGTTGTCGTTGCTTCTCAGCTTTTAAATCACCCTCCTCAAGTCTCTATTTAGCTTTGAAGTATGTGGCACTATTTTCCTAGCGAGTGTAAGTTGCTCAGCATCCATCCTCCTGAACCAATCAAGGGTGACTGTGAACTCAGTTCTACTTTTCATCTAGATGACAAATAGTTTCTCTTTGATGCTTTAATTTATGCTTTTTATGGAGTACATAAATGTCAGGTTCTTCTTTCTGTCATCCCTCAAAGATTTAGCAAAGGAAGGTGGTCCATATGTTATAGGAGTAGGAGCTTGAGCTTTTGTTTTAGACGACTCGGGTTTGGTAATATCAGGGGATGTTGGATTTTCTTTGTTTTTATCCCTTGATGCACCTTTTGGGGGTTGAGATTACTTGGGCTAAGTTTTCCTAGAGGCTCTTGGCTTAACACATCTTTTCTTCTTCTTCTCATTCTCCGCAGCCATTTCCTCCTCTTGTTGAAGTTGTTGTGCATAAAGTGCATCAGCTTATACCAATTTCTTGTCTTGAGGAAAGACAAACTCCACTTTCCCATCAATTAAGGCTTCAAAAGGTGTTGGAAAGTGGGTTGTCTTCATGGCATCTCCGAGTAGTTTGGGTCCTGATTGAGTAAGATTTTTCTTTTTAGGCTCTTTAATCAGGATACCCTTGCCTTTGTCTTTGGCCTTTGGAGCTTGTTGTGAAGAAGGAGTAGTCATATCCCCTGACAATTGAACTATGGGCTTCTCAGCAACAACCCTGATGAAGTGTTTAAAGATTTCTCCCCCTTTTTGGCATCATCATCAGTGGAAGTTGAGAGTGGGGAAATGAAATAAAGAATTTGTTGAAGGATATCAGCCATAGAGAGTTGCAGAGATTCCATCCTTGTTAGTCAGGTGTTGAATGCAGATAGTTGTTGGTCAACACTGACTGTGAGCTTCTTGAACTTGAGCAAGAAGTGGCTGGTGACAAAAGAATATCCTACATTCTGTATATTTTGAATCTTTTCTATAAATAGTGTTTATATCTTATGAGACTTAACATACATAGACTAACCTAGCATGATCTGTGATTTTAGAATCTTGACTAGGATAGGATCTGTGGCAGATGAGAGCTCCTGCTTAAGAAGTTTTATTGTCTCAGTCATGTGATTCTTCTAATAATAAAAATCAACTCCCATGTGTTGTAAACAATCACCCATAGGAGTGTCATCTTTATCACTATTTGATAAAGAAGGTTTATGTACATTCTTCGTGTTTTCTATATTTTCTTTATTTACAAGGATCTCATCTTTATCTCCTTCTGGCTCTCCTTTTTCTGTGCCTTCTAAGGCATCACTCTATACCTCTCTTTTTTCATTGCCTTCTAGGGTAGTACTCTCTGTCTCTCCTTTTGCCAAGGTCCTCCCAGAGGGTTGACCTTGCCTCTCTTTACTGTGTGTTTTCTCAGCCTCACTCAAAATTGTCCTAATAGGGCTCCTATGGGTTGGGGTCTCATCAACTGTGGATAGTGTTAATAATGCATTTACAATAAGAGTATCAATAGTGAGAGTTGAGAAGTGGAAGGAGATTTGTTTGTATGTACAAACGGGGATGTATAGGTATTTATTGAAGAAGTATTTACAATGTTTCCTATATTCCTTGAGTGTTCATCAGTGATTGGGTCATTTAGAAAAGAGTTAATCATTAACAGATCATGACTCTCAATCACTGAATCATTTCGAATAGGCTCCTCCACAAGATGAGAAATTAGACGATCTAATGTCATGACACTTAGTCTTTGTGTCATAAGATCTAAAGAAATTTGAGGTAAAGAAAAAGAAGGGAGAAGTGTAGAAGGGAATGTTAGTTGGATCACAGAGTGAGGAGGTGATCCATCAAAAGAAGTTGTGTGTGCACTCACTATGTCTATTATGTGCAAATGACTTTCAGAGACCCTGATGAGAGTTTCATCAAGGCCTGTGGCTAGTGTATGTGCCTCACCCAACTCTATCCCTAGTTGCGGACTTTGTTTAATAACTAAGTCCTTTGGGAGGAAATAGCTAGAGACGTGTTTGATTCCTTATTAAGGTTAGTATCCTGTTGGGATGATACTGCCTGGTTTGGTATAGGGTCATCTTTCTTGCCTTTTTTTTTCTTCTTCTTCGACTTCTCCAAGCCAATCACTCTCTATCTTCTTGCTCTCCCTCAGTAGATGTGAAGGAGAGTCTCAGCCGATATGGAGTGCCAATCTCGATTGTGTCAGATTGCAATCCACACTTCACGTTCAAATTTTGGTGCAACTTTTATGACTATTTAGGGACACGATTGGACATGAGTATTGCATTCCACCCGCACACTGATGGACAATCTAAAAGGACAATTCAAACTTTGGAAGATATGTTGAGGGCGTGTTCATTAGACTTCAGTGGTAACTGGGATGAACATCTACCACTCATTGAATTCGCCTACAACAACAGCTTCCATGCAAGCATCGACATGGCTCCGTTTGAAGCCCTATATGGTAGGAAGTGTAGAACACCATTATATTGGAATGAAGTTGGAGAAAGAAGACTTAAGGGACTTGAGATGGTTCAGCAGACTGAAGATGCAATCAGAGTCATCCGACAGAGAATGAAAGATGCACAAGACCAACAAAAGCAGTATGTAGGCCAACATCGGAAGGATCAAACATTAGAAGTCAGAGGACATGCTCTACTGAAGATTTCACCATGGAAGGGCGTCATGCGTTTCAAACAAAAGAGGAAACTGAGCCCCCACTACATCGGGCCTTTTGAGATACTCCAACGTATTAGTGAAGTAGCTTACCAATTGGCACTACCCCCTAGCCTTGGGACATGTACACGATGTATTCCATGTGTCAGTTCTTCGACCCTATAAAGGGACCACACTAACATCATTGATTATCAACCTATTGAACTTCAACCAAATTTGCATTAAGAAGAGATTTCAGTGCAATGTTATGACGACCCCAAAATCCCTTACTGGATCAGGGCTTCGTCAAAAGAAGGAAAAGATAACCATACATCCATTCATAGTATAAATACCGGATAAAAACAGTATTTAAGAGTTATTACAACCCAAAAATAATACAATTACATCGGAAGCTATATAATGTTTGTAAATTACAATTCCAAGATCATTACAATGTCTAACATCTTCCTTCCTTCCTTCCTCAACGTTACTAAAAGAGTAAATAACTTAATAGCCAATCATCTTTGTTTTCCCCTTATCAGAGGGTTTAGCCTTTGCATTGTGTCCTGCAAGACATTTAAGTTCAACAAGAGTGAGCGATTTATGCCCAGCAAGTATATATACAATTTGGAGGAATAATCTGAAATATTTAAAGAAGTTCAATTCTGTTTGTGAGGCTTAGTGAAACAATACTAATGCCTCGGAAATCCTTGAAGAATCTTTAGGATCACTGATGATAAACAATGTGTAATCCTTCCTTGAAGAAAGACAAGTATTCACTTGTATACAACTTTCTCAAAATATCCATCGGGGGCTAAACCCGTTGGATCTGCTAACCATACAGTACACAGCTGGCCTAATTGTGACCGCATGATCCCTCCTTGTGTGAACGTACGTAGTCACTTATAATTCCTCTAGATAAGGTGAAGAACAAATCAGCACCTTTCCTTTCCTCTAGCCAACCATGTGGCATAACCTATTTAAGGGACATATCATTCTCATTTATTTGCACAGATATAAGATTGAAAAATAGCTGAAAATCAAAGCTCAGTTATATCCATGCATTATCATTCATATCATGCTAGAGAAATTTAAATCATAGCATGCTCATTCATCAAAACAATTGAAACATATAATCAAGCCTTGCACGCATATCGAATCAAATGATACTGCGTTAAATTGAAATAAGCATCAGATTGAATGTATATACTTGCATCAACTTGTAATTAAACATAAGATTGTGAATATACTTGTCTCGGTCCTTTGCACAAAAATCAAACTCAAATTACTCGTGAGTGAAGATCCTGTAAAACATACATATAGCATGATAATTTAATACCTTGATAAGAATTATGAAAGAAAATGCATATGTGATGTCCTTAAACTTTTAACGTTTTCAAATCCGACATATGAACCTTTGAAACATCATAAAATAGTTTAAGAAAATATTATTTTAAAGTTTCAAAAACAAACTGCGTATCAGGGGATGTCTCTTGGCCATCAGGGGATATCTCTCGGCCATCAGGGGATATCTCTCGGTCATCAGGGGATATCTCTCGATCATCAAGGGATATCTCTCGGTCATCAGGGATATCTCTCGGCCATCAGGGGATAACTTACCCATCAGGGGATAATTGTTCATCGCCAAACTTGTTGGGTGACAACTTGCTCAGCGCTGAACTTACTAAGTCATTGCTGAACTCATCAGTGGATAATTTGCTCAGCACCAAACTCCTCGGCTGTCAGGGGATGATTTGTTCATCCCCAAACCCTTGACTGTCAGGGGATGATTTTTTCATCGCCAAACTCGTCGGGGACTAAAACTCTTAGTCATCAGAGACTAGCATACTTTTCCTATCAGAGACTACGGATGACGTCATCAGGGACTAAACTTAGCTTGTCGGAGACTAAGGGTGATGTTAGCAAAGACTAATTTAAACTGCCTTCATCAGAGACTAGGGATTTCCCGTCAGAGACTAACAACTTTCCTTCATTGGAGACTAACAGTTTTAGCCTATCAGAGACTAACTGTTTTAGCCTATCGGAGACTAACTTGGAAATCTCCTAGGGACTAATTACAGGGTCAGAGACTAACTCAAACACATCGGAGACTAAGTTAAGACTTGTCTCAGATACAGTAGTGTCTTCCTCACTCCTCCATGGGTGGTGTTCTTAACCATAACCATACTTAGGTCAACTCTCATCATCCTCTCAGTAATACATAACATCTCTTGGTGGTTTACTAGATCTTATACAAACAGTTTAGGCTTCAAAACTTAGGTTGACAAAGGCTCAAGCATGACATCGCAACTATTGATAAAAAGAAATATTTGGTTTGTCTACCAAGTAGTTGTCAACATTCTTACACTCATCTTAGATAGCTTTTGAAACAAAAAAGACATTAACTTTAGGCGTTGAAAGCATGCATTAAATCGTACTTTTGGAAATGAATGAACCAGGTATTAAACGTGGCATGCATAACAAAACAAAAGTGTAAGAATCAAAGCAGGGCTTTAATGTAATGTTCTTACCTCTTGGTTGCAAGAAAGAGTTAAAAGCTCTAGTTGTTCTTCCAAAAAGGACAGTTGTTTAGAGAGTAAGCTTGGATTTGGTGGTATACTGTATAGAAGATTTATGAAAGTGGGGCTAGGGTTGTACCAACGTGATATATATATCACTTGCTGAGAAACGAGAGCCGTCGGATTTATGTGATATAAGCCATTGGCTGTGGAAAGAAAAGAAGTGATTGGTGAGAAAAAGGTCGGTTGCAATGGCTGCTAGTACCCATCGGTCGTTTATCATAGCCCACTCTAGGGTACTGATGGAGGTGATGCACATTAAATGCTACGGTCTCCCCACAATAGGTTTTAAAATAAAAACGGTTACTGTAGCTAAACTGGTTCACACTTGGTGAGCCCTTTCCCGCGTGAACACACCCTCTCACAAGACAATTCTTGAATGCAATAACCTTTTTAAATACTTGAGCTTCAAAATACATTTAAAATCTTTTGGACATCACATTGCCATTGAATTTTTTTATAAGAAAATATAATTTCATTATTTATATCCAATAAGGAAATAAACCTTCATGCAGAAAATAAAAAAAAATAAAAATAAATAAATCTCATAATCAAAATTTCATTGACATTTTCGGGTTCTCACAAATGTAGTCCTCTGGACCGACAAGTGAAAATTCTAAGAAATAAAGAGATTCCTTCTGTGAAAGTTTTATAGAGGAATCACAATGTTGAGGAAGTAACGTGGGAAATGGAAGAAATGATGATGTAAAAGTACCCCCATCTTTTCATTATTTAAGTTTCGAGGACGAAACTTATTTTAGGGGTAGAGGATGTGAGAACCTAAAAATTTAAAATAGGTTTTTGTTCTATAAATAGTAAATTCATATTATGATTAATACATACTATGTATGAAGGTTTACTTTACTTTCGGTATAAATCATGAATTCATATCTTAAATGAAAGTTCTGTGGCAATGTGATGTCCAAAAGGTTATAAATATATCTTTGAACTCATGTCTTTAAATGATAATTTTATCCAAGTACTAAAAAGAATAATTGTAATTATCATGTGAGGAAGGCACTACATGGGTGAGCTACAATGTCTATTTTTTTTTAACTAAGGACTGTAGTGAGGCAAGTGATATAATTATATTATATCAAGGTTGAGTTGCACGTGATCCATCAACTTGTAAATCAACTCCAACAGTACACTAGATTTTTGACTATAATAGATGACTGACTGACTGACTTTTAGCAACTATAACACTGACCTTTGTAGCCAATCATTTCATTCTAAAGCTTGTTACTGCCCAATATAGCCAACGACTGAAAACTACTCTCAAATAATTCAACTACTCTTGTTGCTTGGCAAGTGATATAAATATATCATTTGGAGTACAACCCTAGCCCCATTTTCATAAATTTTCTATACAACCAACCACCCACATAAAATCCAGGTTCACTTTCAAGAGCAATTGTCTTTCTCAAAGAACAAACCAAGCTTTTAACTTCTTCTTCACAGCCAAAGAGGTAAGAGCACTATATTAAAGTATCGCTCTGTTCCTGTACTATTTTATTCCATTATTCATGCCACGTTTGTAAAATACCTTGTTTATTCACCTCCAAAAGTATGATTTAAAACATGTTTTTAACATCAGGAGTTATTGTCATTTATGCTAAAAAGGTTATCCAAGATGACAGTAAGAAATGTTGACGACCACCTAGTAAACAATCTATTAACTTCCAAATATTTCTTTTTATTAGTAGTTCAAACACCATGATTGTGTCTCTGACAACCAGAGTCCTTGAAGTCTAAGAATGTCCATAAGAATAAGAAGATAATAAGAAATGATGCATTGCAGATAAGATGATGAAAGAATGCCTTTGTATGGTTATTTGTTGATAACACCACCCCTTTAAAGTTGAAGAAATCACCACTGTATCGGAGACAAGTCCTAACTTAATCTCCGTCAGCATGACATTAGTCTTTGACAATATAAAATAGTCCTTAGGAGATTTCAAGTTAGTCTCCGATGGTATAGCAAAATTAGTCTTCGAGGAACAAAATTTGATAGTCTCCGATGAACAAATTTGTTAGTCCCCGATGAACAATTTTTCTTAGTCTCTGAGAGACAAATATACTGGCCTGAGATGACTTATTGAGTTTGGCGCTGAACAAATTATCCACCAATGAGTTTGGCACTGACTTATGAGTTTCGCGATGACTTATTGAGTTTGGCGCTGAACAAATTATCCACCGATGAGTTTGGCATTGATTTATAAGTTTGGCGATGACTTATTGAGTTTGGCACTAAAGAAATTATCCACCGATGAGTTTGGCGACAACCAAAAGACTTTGACGGTAGTCAAATAGATTATCGACGAGTTTGGCGATGAACAAATTCATCCGCTGATGACCGAGGACCATCCCCTGTTGGTTGAGGGTCATCCCTTAATGGTCGAGGGTCATTCCCTGATGACCGAGGATCATCCCCTAATGGTCGAGGGTCATTCCCTGATGACCTCGACCATCAGGGGATGGTCGAGGGTCATCCCCTGATGGCCATTTCATCCCCTGACGGGTAAATTATCTACTGATGGCTAATTTATCCCCTGATGGTTATTTTAGTCCCCCCCCCCCTGACGGGTAAATTATCCATTGATGGCTAATTTATCCCCCGATGGTTATTTTAGTCCTTGAGGACCACTTTTATGCTATAATGACTATCCATTGATGCGCAGTCTATCTTTAAGGGTATAAAATATTATTTTCTTCAATTTTTTAGGATAATACTAATTAACTATTAAACCTCAATAGTTCAGATGTCAAATTAAAGCATTAAATTATAAGGGCATCACATATGCGCATCCTCATAACTTTATCCAAGGCATAAATTTCTCATGTTATGTCAATATACATGTTTTACAGAGTCTTTTGCTCACAAGTGTTTTGAGTTAAATTAGCTAAGGACCAATTCAAGTATATACTCATTCTACTTCTTGCAATAAATACATATGATCATTTTTTCGATATACGTAATGTATCCAAGATACTATTATATCAATATTCATGATTCAATTTCTTCAAGTTAAGTAATGTATGATCCTTTGATCCGATGTACGTGAAAATATTGTACTAGAATCAAGCATTCTTTGGGTGGATGTTAGCTATTCAAATTTGCTAATACGCCAAGGTAAATACTATACGGATAGAAAAAGACTTAATTTTTCTAACCCCGTACTTGTAAAGTATAATCGTGTGGGTAACTAAAGGCTAGTGGGATGCATCTGCTTGGCATTCCGGGCCTAGGAATGATAGGGAATGAAAACCGAGGCATCGGTAACCAAACCCTCGTAGATAAAAGATTTCTGGTTTGACTATGTATGTCATTATGATGAACTCAAACGGTGGTTAGGTTAGCCAGCTGATATACTGTTTGATACGAAGTTCCTAAGGACACGTGCGCCAAACGGACAAGGTTATAAGGCACATGTGAAATTATTCTTTACTCTTTTAAGTAAATGGTCAAATCCCTCGCTATCATTCAAGGACCCTAAATTCTATTTTTCCTCCAAGTTATTAAGAGGTGCTGACATTGTTTCCGTCCAACGTCATAAACACTTAAGCCCAATTGTTAGGTTTTAGAACATTTAATGAGGATTGTCTTTAGATTACTTAGAGTACAAATGTGTAGAAAGTGTTAATTAGTAACACTGAAGTTTTGTAGCCAGTAGTTATCTCTTTGATTGTAGTTCATTCATTCTTTGTAAAGAGATATAGTTATTTCTTATTTGTAAGTAACTGCTGGAATGGAGTATCAAAATTTCAGCAAGTCAAAATGTGTATTTGGTCCGTTGGAGTTTACAAAAAGGCTTGTCGGAGACTAGGAAAACTTGTCAGAGACTAAGGATTTTATTTATCAAAGACTAGTTTTGCCTATCAGAGACTAAGGCTTATGTCATCAGAGACTAAGTCTAAAAGAGTCGGAGACTAAAGCTTACGTCATCAGAGACTAAGTCTAAAAGAGTTAGAGACTAAAACTTACGTCATCGGAGACTAAGTTTAAAAGCATCAGAGACTAAGCTATCGTCATCAGAGACTGAGCCTTAAAGCATCGGAGACTAAATAACTCTATCGGAGACTACACAATCTGACATTATCAGGGACTAAAAGCACCAAAGACTAGTGATGACGTCACCAGAGACCAAAGATGAAGCATCAGGGACTAAGTGTGATTTATTTCCTGATAAGATACAAAGTTCGAATTGAATAAGGATTGTCTTCCACGTAAATCAAGATATTATTGAAGACGTAGCTGGTAAGGAAACAAGCCAGAAATCTGTTACTATCAAAAAGGAAAGATTGAATTTGATTCGAATAAGGAAGCTGAATCAATATTGATTTAGAATAGAAACTGAGTATTTAGTTTTTAAGAGAGAAGCTGTAATTAGTTTTACAAAAAATTGTAATTCGAAGCTATATAGAATTCATAGTTTTGTATCTTTACTATACAGAAAAGAAAAGAAGATGACGATCATATTATTGTGATTATTGGAATTTGTATTCAATTGTTAAAATCAATAGAAGTAATTATTTATAAATTGATTTGTGTTATTGTTCTTTATTTCCGCAAGTAATTATTAATTTCTTGAAGAACAAGTAATCAAAAAGAATTCAAAGAACTTGTATTCAACCCCATTGGTATCAGAGCCTTTAATTGAATTTACTCAATTAACACGTTCCAAGAGATGGCCAACGATGAAGCAAGCAGCTCTAGCATAATGACGTATGCAGGAAGTCATGATGGTGGTACTAGAATCCCTATTCTTAAACGAGAAGAATATCTGATGTGGAGGCAAAAGATGTACATGCACTTAAGAGTAACAGATCTAGATTATATTGATAGGATTGAGAAGGGTCCCTATCTACCCAGGAAATTTATTCCTGCTAAAACCGTCGATGGATCTGTTGTGGCAGCTGCAACAAGTTGTGACCAGTAAAAGGTGATGATCTCCCCTTCTGCATTTTTGAACTCAACACCCATGGGGTTTATGATCATCTTTGGATATTCTTTAAATCATTTTACTGGGGGCATATCCCTTACTACTACTGCATTCCCATCATCAGCTCTGGTTTCTTCAATCTCCTTTAGCACTCTCTATATCAACAGGATTCTGAACTGGATGACATGTTCATTCTTGTGATAAGCAATTTGGATTAGAACATGCATCGCTTCCTCCAGGTCAAGCCCAATAACTTCTTCGATCCTTATGTTTTTCTCTTGCCAATCAGTTGTTCTGTAGAAAAGCTTTAATAGTCTTTCCAAGGCTGTGGGCAAGCTCCATTCATCGTTGATGGTTTTCCTCAGCTTTTCAATCATCCCCCTCTAGTCTCTGTTTAGCATTGTTGATCTTGACACCAAGTTCAAAACTAGCCCTAATTATTCAGCATCCTTTCTCATAAACCAGTCAATGGTGACTGTGAACTCAGACCCATCTTTCATTTGTACAATTGTTAGCTTCTCCCTCCTATTGTTTGTCCTGACATTTATGCTTTATATAGAGAACATATATGTCAGGTTCTTGCGCCTTTCATCTCTTAGGGGTTCAACCAATGTAGGTGGTCCATATAGAGAAGGTGTTTGATCCTTGGCTCCAGATGATTTGGATGTGGTGGCATCAGAGGATTTTGGTTTTTCTTTGTCTTTATCCCCTGATGCACCTTTGGGGGATTGAGGTTTCTTTTGCTGAGTTTTCCTGGAGGATTTTGGCCTGACACTCTTCTTTTTCTGCTCTTCTTCTTGTTTCTCCTCCTCTACAGCCCTTTCCTCCTCCTGTTGGAGTTGTTGTGCATAAAGTGCATCAGCTTCTACCAACTTCTTGTCTTGAGGATAGACAAGCTCCATTTTTCCATCTATTAATACTTCGACAGGAGTTGGAAAATGAGTTGTCTTCATTGCATCTCCAAGAAGTTTAGGTCCTGATTGACTGTGGGTCATCTTTTTAGGTTCTTCAATTAGGATACCCTTACCTTTATCCTTGGCTTTTGGAGCAGGAGCGAAAGTCACGTCCCCTGATGGTTGTCTTGTTTGAGTCTCAACAACAACCCTTGACGATGACCCTAAAGATATCTCCCCCTTTTCAACAGCATTATCAGTTGAAGTTGATAGTAGGGATGTGACTTGAAGAACTTTTTGCAGAGTGTTAGCCATTAACAACTGCAGAGACTCCAAGCTTGCAATTTTGATGGAGAAGGTAGAGAGTAGTTTGTCAACATTGTCAGCGAGTTTCTTCATCTTGAGCATGGTTTGGCTGGTGACAAGGGAGTCCACAACTTGCTGTACATTATTTATTTTGTTGGTGTGTATGAAGTTTCTGAGATTTCTCATCCACAGATTGCCCAATCATTATTTGTGACTTGAGTACTTTGGTCAAAATGGGATCTGTGGTCCTTGAAAGCTCCTGTTTTAGTAACTGTACAATGTCAGCCATTTGATTCTTTTAAAAGTATAAATCAACTCCAATAAACTGAGGTAAGTCATCCATTGGAGTGTCATCTTTATCACTCTCAGAAGAGCTGGAAGTATCTACAATATCTACATTTTCTCTATTTTCTTTATTTACAAGGATCTCATCCTTATCTCCCTCAATTTTTCCTTTTTCTGTGCCTTCTAAGGCATCTCTCGAAGACTCTCCTTTTTCTTTGCCTTCTAAGGCAGTACCCTCATCCTCTCCTTTTGCCAAGTTCTCTCAGGGGATTGACTTTGCCTCTCTTCACTAAGTATTCTCACATCCTCACTCAAAATTGTCCTAGAAGGGCTCTTATGGGCTGTGAGATCAGCAACTATGGCCAGTTCAAGTAAATTATATACAGTAATTGGTTTCGCAGAGGTCATAGAGGAAGGTGTGGAAGTCAATTGTGTATGTACAATTGGAGAAGTATATGTTTTTATAGAAGAAGTATGTACAGTTGAGGGAACATAAATGCTTATTACAGTAGTATGTACAGATGCATTGGTGTCCCCAGACTGTTTCACAGTGATTGAATCATTTAAACAGGAATCAACAATTTGAACATGTTGATTATCAATCAATGTGTCAGTGAGTGTTGGCTCCTCCAAGAATCAAGGAATTGGAGAATCTGATCTCATGACACTTAGAGTTTGTGTCATGATATCTGAAGAAATTTGAGGAATTGAGAAAAAGATAGAAGAGGTGTAGAAGGGAGTGTTGATTAGATCATCGAATGAAGAGCTGATCCATCAAAAGAAGTTGTGTGTGCACTCACTGTGTCAGTTATCTACAAGTGGCCCTCATAGACCCAGATGTTAATTTTATCAAGGGCTATGGTCACTGTTTGTGCCTCACTCAACTGTGTCCCTGGTTGGGGACTATTTTCAATAACTAATTCCTTTTCAGAGAAACTAGTTAGAAATATGTTTAATTCCTTATCAAAAGCAGTATCCTTTTGAGAGGATACTGCCTGGTCTGGCTGTAGGGTTACTCTCTTGGCCATTTTCTGTTAGAGTGTATGCCCTAGTGGCCAATTATGTAATAATTGTGACACTATATTTATGTTATGTTTTGGTTAAATGATAATTTCTTTTATTATGTTTTATTTACTGCATTATATAAATGTTAACATAATAAATGTCCTTAGAAGAATGATATTAATTATATAGATTCAAGTATTTGACTTCAATATAAGCTCATATAAGTATGTAATGTATCATTATTCTTAAATGTCCCTAGTCGAGTATCATTGTCAGTGGGACAACAATAATACATTAAGACTAGTATGTGGATTAACTGATGGCCATATCTCATTGGTCATAAATATATACGAGATATATTAAGTTGATACATAAGTACATGTTAGAGAACATAGTACTGGACCTGGACGGACCCACCATGAGAATTCTACATGGAGCGTTATGCTATGTGTCATAAGTAATTCTCATAGTGACAATGATGTAATGATCCTTCGACCTAAAGTTATGACATTTCTACATAAGAAGTTATGCATTTTGACATTATCAAAAGTCACCTTTAACCGAGTAGACGATAAAAGTGATTGTTGGATGCATAATGAGTTATGTGAGAAATGGAAATGATGTAGATGGAATTTAACCCTCCTATTATCTATAGGCCTCTTGATTGAGTGAAACTATGAAATGCATGGCCATGCTCAAATAGAGATTTGTTT
>CM025787.1:11012025-11133636 GCA_014636745.2 Centella asiatica | reverse complement strand
CCCCCCCCCCCCCCTTCTACAAACACTTGTGCTAATATTGCACTAACAATTGGTATCAGAGCCTCTTAGCAGATTTCACTTGCTAAATACGATCACTATCTATGGCCAATAAAGCTGGAAACAGTAAAGTCCCTATGTTGGAAAGGGGCAAATACTTCTTCTGGAGACAAAGAATGATAGTTCATCTAAGAGCTATTGATGATGAATATTTGCAAATTCTAGAAGAAGGACCTCACGTTCCCAAGAAGCTCATTCCTATAGAAGTCGTTAATGGAGTCAGTATTCCTGAAAAGCTTGTCCCAAAGACAACTAATGAAATGACGATAGAGGAAAGAGAAAAGGTGAAAAAGGATCTTAAAGTGACTGGAATCCTGTATAATGGTATGGACGATGATATGCTGAATAGTATCATGAGTCTAACCACGTCTAAATCTATATGGGATACCATACAAATCCTTTGTGACGGTACTGAGGAAGTAAGGGAAAACAAACTGCAGCTGTTAACACAACAGTATGAGCGGTGCACAATGAAAAATGGTGAAACACTTACTGAAATGTTTGACAGATTCAACAGGTTGGTAAATGACCTGAGATTATATGGGAAGGCCTATGCTAACAAGGATATGAACAGAAAGTTCATGAGAGCCCTTCCCATATCATGGGATCCAAAGACAACAGCCATCAGGGAATCCAAGGACATGAATCTTCTAGACTTGGATAGGCTTTATGGCACCTTAAAGACATATGAACTTGAGGTTCAACAAAGATCTGAAATGTCAGGGGATGCCAGAAAGCTTAAATCAGTAGCCCTGATGGCTGCCACGAAGGACAAACAAGAAGCAAGGCCAAGTGTCTTGATGAAGCAACAACTAGAAGATGCTGAAATTGAAGGGGATAAAGAAGCTGACTTCAAGGAGGAAGAATATACTCCATAGGAGTTAGAGGAGCTGGATGAAACCATGGCCTTTCTTGCAAAAAGGTTTTCCAAGCTGAAATTCCAAAAGCCATCAGGATCTAAAAGATTTTCAGCAAGGAAATCCAGTAGCACGAAAAACTTTATTGACAAATCAAGAATAAAGTGCTACAAATGTAATGAGATGGGTCACTTTGCAAATGAGTGTCGCAAGGTCACAAAAGATGGTGAATCCAGAGACAAAGAAGCTGTTGTGGACTACAAGAAGAAATACTTTGACCTTCTTAATGTAACCAAGAAGGGAAAAGCATACATTGTAGAGGGAAAGGACTGGGCTGACTCTGATGAAGAAGAAAATGAAGAGTATGTCAACCTAGCCCTGATGGCCTCATCCACTGACAGTAGCAGCTCACAGGTAAGCCTCGAAATTTCCTCTAACATGTCTAAAAATGATTGTGTTAAAACTATTAAGGAAATGACCTGTGAGATAAAGGATCTCTATGACACCCTGAGGAGTGCTGTAGCTGAAACTGAGAGAGTACAGAAAATAAATGAACAATTATCTGTCAGGAACACTCTTTTAGAATCAGAGAACTCCAGACTTGAGAGTCTTGAAAAAGAACTCTCAAGGACTGAAAATCTTCTTGACTGTGCTATTAAAAGGGAAGAATGGACTTCAAATCTTCTTAGTCAAGAAAGGGAAGTCATTAAGAGATGGAATGAGTCTAGCAGAAAACTGGAGGATCGTTTGAAAAATCAGAAATCTGATCCAAAATCTGGTTTGGGCTATGATGAGACTCATGTGCAGCAACCTCCCATTGAGGTTGAGATGGCAGCTAGCTCTGGAAAAAGGCCATCACAAACTATCAAGTTTGTCAAGGCAACAGCAAAGCTAGAATCTGGGAATGTCTTCCCAGTGAATGAAGCTTCCACTAGTGGTGGGAGAGGCAATAAAAGTATCCTTGCCAAAACACTCAATCCTCCAGTAATGGAAAAACTAGACTATGCATCAGTGGATACACAGTCGTCAGGGGGAAAGAGTGAATCAAGCCATAGCAGCCCGTCAAGGGAAAAAGGCCTGTCAGGGGAAAACAGGAAGAATAGAAATGGTAAGCTAGGTGTTAACAAATCTAAAAATTATTCTTCTATTCTTGAAGCCCCTAGAAAAGTGTGTTGGAATTGTGGTAGCTGTAATCATTTGTCTTTTCAATGCAAAGAAAAACCACAAATTTTGACTGGCACAATTTTGTATACTAATGATTTACCAACTATTAAAACCAGCTCCTCCAAGGAAAAAGGTAAAATAACTGTTGAGAAATCAAAAGCATATATTGAAGCTCCTAAAAAGGAGAAAGTTTTAAATTTGCCAAAACCAAAAATAACTAATAAAGAAAAAGTTGCATTACCTGTTACTGTGACTAAACCAAGAGGACCCAAAACAAATTGGGTACCAAAAACAATTTAAATGTTTTATTGTGTGCAGGGAAAGACCAAAAGCAGTCAAATCTGGTTTTTAGATAATGGTTGTTCAAGGCATATGACAGGAAACAAAGCCCTGCTCACAGAATTTCAAGAAAAGGCTGGTCTAGTAATCTCATTTGGTGATAACAGCAAAGGACTAACTCTTGGTTTTGGCAAAGCAGCAAATGGGAATGTCTCATTTGAAAATGTAGCACTGGTTGATGGGCTCAAGCATAATTTGCTAAGCATAAGTCAACTAAGTGACAAAGGATTCATCACTTCCTTCAAAGGAGATCAGTGCCTAATCTCAAATGAAAGTGATGGGAAGCTGGTTTTGTCAGGGATAAGAAAAGGAGATCTCTATGTTGCTGATTTTAATTCAGTAAATGGAGAATCATGTTTCTACAGCAAGGCATCCCCTGATGAAAGCAGGCTATGGCACAAGAAGCTCTCTCACTTGAACTTCAAGTCAATTAATGATCTAGTGAAGAGAGAGTTACTAACTGGACTACCCCAAATGGAGTTTATTCAAGAAGGATTATGTTCAGCATGTCAACAAGGGAAGCAAAGGAAGTCATCCTTTGTCAGCAAAGAAGCCACCATGATCAAAGATCCAATTCAATTGTTACATATGGATCTCTTTGGCCCTGTCAACATTATGTCAGTGTCAAAGAAAAGATTCGCAATGGTCATAGTGGATGACTACACCAGATACACTTGGGTAAAGTTTCAACATGCTAAATCAGAAGTATCTCAACAAATTATTGACCATATCAAGAAGGTGGAAACAGAATCAGGGTCAGTGGTTAGAATGTTGAGAACAGATAATGGAACTGAATTCAAGAATGCAGCTGTTGAGGGATTTTGTGTGGAGAAAGGCATAAATTATACATTTTCTGCTCCAAGGACTCCTCAACAGAATGGTGTAGTGGAAAGGAAAAATAGAACCCTGATAGAAGCTGCTAGGTCAATGCTAGCAGAGGCAAAGATTCCCACCTATTTTTGGGCTGAAGCAATTTCCACTGCTTGCTTTACTCAGAATAGATCTCTAATCAACAAGGCTCACAACAAGACACCATATGAGCTAATGATAGGGAGAAAGCCAAGCATCAAGTTTCTCCATGTCTTTGGATGCAAATGTTTTGTTCTGAGGAATTTTGGTGAAAACTTAGGAAAATTTGATCCTAAAGCTGATGAAGCAATTTTCCTAGGATATTCTCTGTCATCCAAGGCTTTTAGGGTTTACAATAAGAGACTTCAAGTGGTGATGGAGTCTATAAATGTAGCTTTTGATGATCAAGAAATATCTGGACTTGAAGACATTGGTTTTCATGAAGAACTCAGGTTTGAAAATGAAGATGATATTGATTATCAAGAGAATAAAGCTGATGTGTGCAGACAAATGGAGAATATATCCATTCCTGATGTCAATCCAATCAATGAAGAATCCCCTTCAACAGATAGAGCTAATTTCCTGGACAACAGATCAGGGGATCATTCATCAGGACATGCACCATCAGGGGATAACTTGAACCTTGAATTATCCACTAATTCAGGGGGAGAGTTTTCAGAAGCTGGGAGCACAGGCTTAGGGGGAGGAAATGATAGTCAAGCAAGCTCATCAAGACACATTTCTAATCCTAAATGGGTCAGAAGTCACACAACAGTTCTGATTATTGGTGACCCGAGCAAAAGTGTGCAGACCAGGAAAGCTACATCTAATGAATGCCTATATGTTTGTTTTCTTTCTCAAATTGAACCAAAGAAGGTTGAAGAAGCTTTTCAAGATGCTGACTGGATTTTGGCAATGCAGGAAGAGTTAAATCAATTTGAAAGGAATCAAGTATGGAAGCTTGTACCAAAGCCCAAAGATAGGATCATAATAGGTACAAAGTGGGTATTCAGAAATAAGATGGATAAAGCTGGCATTGTTGTTAGAAACAAAGCAAGACTAGTTGCAAAAGGATATCTTCAAGAAGAAGGGATTGATTTTGATGAAACCTTTGCACCAGTAGCCAGACTTGAGGCTATAAGAATTTTCTTAGCCTATGCAGCACATTCAAATTTTAGAGTATATCAAATGGGTGTGAAAAGTGCTTTTCTGAATGGGAAATTGGAACAAGAAGTGTATGTCCAACAACCTCCAAGTTTTGAATGCTCAAAATTTCCAAATCATGTCTACAAATTGGAAAAGGCACTTTATGGACTGAAGCAAGCACCTAGAGCTTGGTATGACACACTGTCAAAATTTCTGGTGGAAAACAAATTTACAAGAGGTATCATTGAGAAAACCTTGTTCTTCAGACAACACCAAGGTCATCTGATTTTGGTTCAAATTTATGTTGATGATATTATTTTTGGATCCACTGACACAAGACTGTGTGAAAAATTCTCCAAACTCATGCAAAGCAAATATGAGATGAGCTTGATGGGTGAGTTATCTTATTTTTTGGGATTACAAGTTAAACAAGACTCTGATGGAATCTATATTCATCAGACAAAATATGCCAAAGAACTTCTCAAGAAATTTGATATGGAGGACTCAAAGGTAGCAAAGACACCTATGGCCACTGCAACCAAGATTGACCCTGATAAGAATGGAAAGAAAGTTGATTTGAAGACTTACAGGGGAATGATTGGATCATTGCTATATCTGACAACAAGCAGACCAAACATAATGTTTGCAACATGTCTTTGTGCAAGATATCAAGCTGATCCAAAGGAATCTCATCTTATTGCAGTGAAAAGAATCTTGAGATATATCAAGGGCACTACAGAGTTGGGACTTTGGTATCCAAAGGAGTCTGGACTTGAATTGCTAGG
This sequence comes from Centella asiatica, assembly GCA_014636745.2. Taxonomy (NCBI): domain Eukaryota; kingdom Viridiplantae; phylum Streptophyta; class Magnoliopsida; order Apiales; family Apiaceae; genus Centella; species Centella asiatica. The sequence goes on along the minus strand of CM025787.1, from coordinate 11,128,439 downwards.
ATATTCTGATGTTGATTTTGGAGGATGCAAGATTGACAGAAAGAGTACAATAGGAAGCTGTCAATTTCTAGGGAGAAGGCTTGTATCTTGGTTCAGCAAAAAGCAGCATTCTATTTCTACATCTACTGCTGAAGCTGAATATATTGCAACTGGAAGTTGTGCACAAATTCTATGGATGAAAAATCAGCTGATGGATTATGGTCTGAACTATTCCAAAATTCCAATAAGGTGTGACAACACAAGTGCCATTGTCATTGCTGAAAATCCAGTACAACATTCCAGAACCAAGCATATAGAAATCAGATATCATTTTATCAGGGAACATGTTATGAATGGGAATATTGAATTACAGTTCATACCTTCGAATCAGCAACTGACAGACATATTCACCAAAGCTCTTGATGAAGCCACTTTTTCAAATCTTGTGGGGGAGCTAGGAATGGTAAATTATGCGTCAGGGTCAGAGTCAAAATCCTAAAAAAATTCTGGTATCTCTAACTCATTTCATAAGTTCTTGATAAAATCAAACTGATATGTGGTTATATATGTTCAAATTATAAATATGTATATACTTGTACATTCTGCTTTTTGTTGTTTTGTTTTTGTTTTTGTCTGATGCATCAGGGTCAGGGCTTCCTTAAGGACGCATCAGGGTCAGGGTCTCCTACCTGTGTGTCAGGGTCAGGGTGTCCGGATCTCTCGTCAGGGTCAGGGCATACTACCTGTTCGTCAGGGTCAGGGTATCCTACCTATTCGTCAGGGTCAGGGTCTCTTACCTGTGCGTCAGGGTCAGGGTGTCCGGATCTCTCGTCAGAATCAGGGTACTCAACTCGTTCGTCAGGATCAGGGTGTTCGGCTTGTGCATCAGGGTTAGGGTATGTACATACAGTGAATCATCAGGGTAAGTTTGAATTTTTTTTTTTCCATCGGGTTTCTAGGCCAGTTAAGTGATGACAACTCATCATTGAATTCTTCTCTCACTGATGACGTGTCATCACAGAAACTGAATTGACACCCTGATAGCGTGTTTCAGGGGAAGTTTTCAAACGTCTTTTAGCGGGTATTAATACGTTATCTCTCCTACTTTTTGAAACTCTCAAACACTTAATCTAAACCTGATATTTGCTAGAGTTCTTTCTCTCTCTCTCTCTTTTCACAGAAACCCTAGTTCTTCAAAGCTATCAAGCATCAATGGCACGCCAAGAAATTCCAAGGAATCTGACAGTCCCACCTACAAACTATGTGGTCTTCTCTGATATTAACGAGGTAAATGACTGCTTTAAACCTATGATGAATTATCTACTCACTTCTGAGTATAAGAAAGCAATCTTTACCGATGACGAAATATCGGGAGAGGCATTGTCTCAACTTTGGACAAGCGCCAAGTTTATGTACTCCACCACACGCACTGATGTGGTCAAGGGAATCTCATTCAGAGTTTCTTCTGAGAAAGGGAAAATAACCCCATCCAGAATTAACACTGCTTTGGGACTACCTACTCAAGACATGGTGGAAGTACCCAATGATGCGGAACTTCTGGATTTCTTGAGGGAACTGGGCTATAATGCTGCTCCAAACGCAGTGTTAAAATTCAAGGACCTTAAAAGGGTGAATGTGAAGAGAGAGATTTCTTATCTTTTCGATACAATCACCAAGGCGTTCTCAGGTAAGTGTTCTAACTTTGAGGTTATTACCTCTTTAACTTTGAAAATAACATATGCAATGGTTAAAAATGTAAATATAAATATAGGTAAAATTATTTTTGATGATCTTGTAAATAAATTAAGTAATGTAAATAATAGGAAAACTGAAGTATACTATTCTAGATTTTTGTTTATGATTATTAAAGATCAAATTACTAATCTTTCTTTTGAGAATGATATACCTGTACAGACATACAAGCAAACAAAGAAACTGTTTGCAGAAATAATGAAGAAATCATATACAACTGAATCATTTGCTCTCCCAACGCATATGATACAGGTAGTAAATTCTACATCTTCCACTTCTCACACTGTAAATTCTTCACCTTCATCTACTATGGCAGAGAAAACAACCACCTCTCTGCCTACCCAAGTAGAACAACCAATTTCTTCTCGACCACTCTCAATAGCCCAACCCACAGTCTCCCAAAAGACTGTTGGGATTAAAAGAAAAACCAGTGAAGTTACCATATCAACTGAGGGGGAGCAAGGAGAGAGAGTGATTGGCTATAGGAGGAGATTGAAGAAGAAGAAAGGAGCCACGAGTGTTACCCCAAAGCCTGACCAGGCAGTATCCTCTCAAAAGGATGCTGCCTTTGATAAGGAATTAAACATATTTCTAACTAGTTCCTCTCAAAAGGAATTAGTTATTGAAAATAGTCCTCAACCAAGGACACAGATGAGTGAGGCACATACAGTAACCATAGACACTGATGAACCTACCATCAGGGTCTTTGAGAGCCACTTGCAGATAGCTGACACAGTGAGTGCACACACTTCTTTTGATGAATCACCTCCTCATTCAGTGATTCAGCCAACACTCTCATCTACACCACTTCCTTCTTTCTCTGTTCCTCAAATTTCTTCAGATATAATGACACAAACTTTAAGTGTCATACAATCAGATTCTCCACATTCTCATTTCGTGGAGGAGCCAACACTCTCTGACACAGTGTTTGAAAGTCACCACACTCACATGGCTGACTCATTTTTAATTGATACAAACACTAGTGATCAGGCAGTGGACATAAATACCACTGTACATACCACAGCCATAACTCTTTATGTACCCCCAATTGTATATACATCCTCTACAGAAACCTATACCTCTCCAATTATACATACACACTTTATTTCTTCTCCTTCTCCTATCACAACTATTGAACCAGAAACTGTAAATACTTCACTTGAAATGGTCACAGTTGATGATTTCCAAGCCCATAGGAACCACTCTAGGACAATTTTGAGTGAGAATGAGAAAATAATTAGTGCAGAGAGGCAAAGTCAAACCCCTGAGAGGACTTTGGCAAAAGGAAAGGAAGAGAGTACTACCTTAGTAGGTAATGAAAAAGGAGAGGATATGAGTGCTACCTTAGAAGGTACAGAAAAAGGAGAGGCTGAGAGAGATAAGGATGAGATCCTTGTAAATAAAGAAAAGAGAGAAAATAATGATACTGTAAATATTACTTCCTCTTCTGCAAGTGATGAAGATGATGCTCCACAAGATGATTTTTCCCAGTTCATCGGAGTTGATTTGTATTTTCAGCAGAATCAGATGGCGGATACTGTACAGTTATTAAAGCAGAAGTTAGCTAGGACCACTGATCCAGTCTTGATCAAAGTGTTAAAGTCACAGATCATGATTGGTCAGTCCATAGACATAGAAAACAAAAATTTGTATACACACTTTTCTTCCAAGTTTTAAAATGTACAAACAGTTGTGGATTCCCTAGTCACCAGCCAGACTTTGCTCCGAATGAAGAAGCAGGCTGACATTGTTGACCGAAAGCTTGCTGATCTCACTTCACAACTGACCAGCATGGCAACTCTGCAACAATCCATGGCTGGCACTCTGCAACAAATTCTTCAAGTCACCTCCCCATATCTAACTCCTACTGATGATGCTGTCAAAAAGGGGGAGAAATCAACCCAGCATGCGTCAGGGGATGTTGCTGGACAGTCAAGCAAACCATCAAGGGATGTGACTACTCCTGTTCCTGCTCCAAAACCCAAGGATAAAGGCAAGGGTATTTTGATTGAGGAACCAAAGAAGACATCAAACACTCAATCAGGGCCTAAGCTACTTGGAGATGCCATGAAGACTGCCCATTTTCCACAACCTGTTGAAGTTGTAATTGATGGGAAAGTGGAGCTGGTCTATCCCCATGACAAAAAGCTGGTAGAAGCTGATGCACTCTATGCACAGCAACTTCAAGAAGAAGAAGAAAGGGAAATGGCAAAGGAACAGGAGGAAGAAGTGAAGAAGAAGAAGATTGTCAAGCCCAGGACCTCCAGGAAACCTCAGCCTAAAAAGAATCAAATCCCTAAAGGTGCATCAGGGGATAAAAAGCAGGACAAACAAGAAGACCCTGATGTAACCAAACCAAAGTCGTCTACAGCAACAAGTCAAGCACCTTCTCCTATAATCACAACATATGGACCACCGATACTAGCTGAATCCCTACGAGCAGAAAGGATTAAAAACCTGACATTTATGTTCTCCATAAAAAGCATAGATGTCAGGTTCAACAACAGAAAAGATCAGCTCATTACTATTGAAAACAAAAGTGGGAGCCAATTCAATGTAACACTAGATTGGTTTAGGAGAATGGATGCTGAACAGCTAGGGATGTGCCTAAATGTGATTACTAAGACATCCCGGGCTAACAGAGACTTAAGGGGGTTGATTGATAGGCTGAGGAGAGACATCAATGACGAAAGGAGCCTGCCCACAGCTTTGCCAAGTCCACTGAGATTGTTCTACAAAAACACCCATGGGCAGGAGAAAAGCATCAAGACAAATGACATTGATGGTCTTGACCTGGAGGAAGCGATGAATGTTCTACATCAAATAGCTTATCATTAAAGTGAACATGTCATCCAGTTCAGATTCCTGCTGACTCAGAAAGTGCTGAAGGAGATTGAAGAAACCAAGGCTGATGATAGGAACACTGCAGCAAGGGTTGTGCCATTAGTGAAAGGATTCACAGAATATCCAAAAATGATCACAAGCCCCATGGGTGTACAGTTCAAAAATCAAAAGGGGGAGATCATTACCTTCTACTAGTCACAACTTGCTGCAGCCAACATTTCAGAAATAAAAAGTGTCCTTGAAGCCTTGAAATCAAGCAGCAACGTCAACATTGTCAACTTCAGAAAACTTCTACAAAAGGAGCTGGAGCAACTGGAGACAGGCAGGGAAGACACAAGACTAAGGATTCCTGAGCTAAATCCTGATCAAAGGAGACAAGGCGTTGAGAGTGACACTTAACCAATTGAGTCTAATCGACCATTGTCCTTTGTCTCAGCAAAAAGGAACAGGAAATCCTAAAGTTTATACTACATTTTTTTTGTAATAGTTATAGGAAAATACTTGTACAGAAATTCTTTTATTAGTTCATTCATTATTCTTTCTTAAATTGTATTTAGTATTGGTTTTGACATCATCATCAGTGCATCTAGGGATTTATGGTTATCAAATTGATAAACATAAATCGGAGGAGATTGTTAGAGATAAATGATGATGATGATGATTATGTAATAAATTGTGCAATTGTAAATACTTGAGGTAATTTATAAACCTTAAGATCAGCACAAGTTTTGCATCCACTGATGATAAGTTTATTCATCAGTGGATAGTTAATAACTTCACAAGACAAGTCAGAAAACAGGAACATTCAAAGGACTCGACAAAGTGAAGGAGAATGTCTGATGCTACTTGTAAGCAAACGAAGTATTCCGCACATCAGAAATTCTAAATCAAAGTTACGTTGATTAAGTACCATCAGGGGAACCCATCAGGGGAAACCCATCAGGGATAACCCATCAGGGGAACCCATCAGGGGGAACCCATCAGGGGAACCCATCAGGGGGAACACGTCAGGGGAACCCATTAGGGGGAACCCATCAGGGGAACCTGTCAGGGGAACCCGTCAGGGGAACCAGTCAGGGGATGACAAAGGCAGACCAATTCGTCAGTGACACACTTCGGGACATATCAGTGTCAGGCAAACCCATCAGGGTAACCTGTCAGGGAGAATGACCAACATGACATCAGTGGAAGCCATCAGTGTATGCAGTCAGCTATAACCATCAGGGTCAAGAAGCACTGAGTATAACTCAAGTGAAAGACGAAGCCCTGATCCAGTCAATAAGCATCAGGGGATCCAGAAGCACTGATCAAAGTCCGTCAGGGCTAGCAGTCAGTGGATCGTTGTGACAGCATACACCCGTCATCAGTTCTTACACGGAAATCAACATAACGTGTTACAGAAGCAAGAAATATTAACTGGAAAAATATTTCTTGCAGTTTGTTAATGGTCCAATGAGAACTCTCACGCATTAAATGCACACAGATCAGGGGAAGAAAAGTAGCAACAAAGCTCGTAGCAGTCTGACACATAAAGTTTAGATGTGACATACTTGCGGCTAAGTTGAGAAGAGAAGCACGTCTCAAGAACGTGATTTCAACCCACTGATTGATATATAAGCAACGGAACTCTCATTACACAAATAACGATTGATTGAATCCATCCAACAGATCAAACAAGCACTGAAGCACAAAACACTAGATAGAAGCTTTGCAATAGATCTTGAGAGAGATATTTCAAAGAATATTAGAAGCTAGTGAGTGTGAGAAGCTGTGAACTTTATTCACAGAATTTGTAGCTGTAAATCACATTTGTGATTATATAGATTTCCAGAAAAACCTCGAGTTATAATATAACTATTTTAACTTGAATCTGTGTGTTCATTCCATATAGTTTTTCTGGTTGTTCAACTGTTTTCAATAAGCCGTATAAGTTTTTAAGTGGGAAAAGTTTCAGGTGTTTGTATTCAACCCCCCCCCCCCCTCTACAAACACTTGTGCTAATATTGCACTAACACTCTTTTAGTAACGCTGAGGAAGGAAGGAAGGAAGATGTTAGACGTTGTAATGATCTTGGAATTGTAATTTATAAAGATTGTATAGCTTCCGCTGTAATTGTATTATTTTTGGGTTGTAATAACTCTTAATTACTGCCTTTATCCAGTATTTATACTATGAATGGATGTGTGGTTATCTTTTCCTTCTTTTGACAAAGCCCTGATCCAGTATGGGATTTTGGGGTCGTCACAGTTGGTATCAGAGCCCATTTACGGCTAGAAGATATTCGTAAGGAAACATGCCCGTAGGCTGTATCCAGTAATAGAGAATACTGCGGTATATCCCAAAATTCCTCAAGAAAAGGGAATTTGGGAAGTTGACGCTAGAATGGATGTACTAAGGCATGTTAATGGGTTCAAGTTTAAGGTTTTATTAGAGTCAAGTTAAGATTTGGGGTTACTTAGTATTGATAAGAGCAAATGAAGGCGCCACCTTTTTGACTTATCACTGCGTTTTGTTTTGTTAAGAAGCTTAGAATTACTGACTTGGATTGTTTCATGTAGACGGCCAGAGATCGCTCTAGATCCCCCTCGATTTTTCGTAGGGTAGATAGCCCGATTTTTGACGTCTCATCTGATGAGGAAGAGGAGCCTAGAGTAGAGTCCCCGTTGTTCACTCCTGCTTTACCAGTCAGGCACCAACCATCTCCAATGCAAGAGGGCCCCAGCCTTGCCCCAACGCCAACACAAGAAGTCGGACCCTCTACCGTTCGTCGGGGGCCGCAGTATTCGCCACACAGCACAGAAAAGTGTGCGATGTCATCGTTCCAACCGTAACCAGGGTATGGTGCGGGATGCCCCTACAACAGGACAGGATACTCCTAGACTTTCCTCACCCTTACCTTGGATATCCCACGACAGAATAGTACGTGAGTATGATGCAGAAGTCCACCATCGCTTGGCAGCTTGCACCATGACAGTTCAACGACAGGCTACCACAATTGCTCTGTTTCGCACAGCAGCATCAGCCTGACAATCCTCTTTTTGGTTAACTCAGAGCCTGTACCATCAACTGGCATTAGAGTTGCATGCACAGATGGCAGCAGCAGCAACAGCTAATCCCACGGTGACGTGTTTGGAGCAAATGAGCAACCACTACGCACGCCGCATTGAGGAGACACGTATGCAGTCTCGGCATTGGGAAAGGGAGGCGGAATGTGAAGGATCCTTGGACACGGAAGACAAGGAGGATTAGTTGTAGAAGTTGATGTAAAATTTAAGTGGAGATTATTTTGTGTTTGTTTTAAACTTTGTTGGGTAGTTGCGACTATCACATAATGTAATTTGATCTTATGTCGAGCTTAAGAATGTTTGAGGACGATGTCTATGACAGCTCCTATGTACATGAATGATATTTTAACGTATCTAAATGCTTGTGTGTTACATAATGCGCTTCACCTTATTGAGTTATAAATTCTTGAGCCATATAAAGAATGGAATGTTTCTTGGAGGATGTTTAACTCTTTACGTATATTATTCTAGATTATGGCCAGAGGAAGGAGACCAGGAAGACCTGGGAGAGGAAATCTCCGTAACGAATTGTCAAGGTCTGAAAATTTGGCACGTTTAGAAAGAGAAAACCAAGCTGAAAATGTTGAGGAAGTTGTCGTAGAGGACGACAGCTTGGAGGAGATGGTGGGGATGAACTGCAATCCCCCACATGTTACACCACCCCCTGTTAATGACAATAATTTTGCCAACAACAACGCTACAGGGAATGCTAACGACAACCCGTTAGCTCAATTTCTCCAGATTATTCGCGAGGTCGTGGCCGCGAACCAACCAGCTCCCCCACAACCGCAACCACCAAGACCTATTGCCCGTGGTTCATGCATCCGAGACTTCACTGGCATTAATCCACTGACCTTTGATGGGAAAGGAGGGCTCACTGTAGCACAATATTGGTTGGAAGAGATTGAGAAAGCCTTTGATTTAGTAGATGTGCCAGAAGATTGTAAGACTAAGTATGTGGCTTTCATGCTGAAAGAGGAAGCCAACCACTGGTGGAAAGGTGCCAAGAGAATGGAACTGGCAAAAAGGGAAACTACAAGCAACACCAATACAGTGATAACCTGGGAACTGTTTACCCAAAAATTCAGGAGAAATTTTACCCTCCTAGTGTCTCTAATGCAATGGAACTAAGGTTCCTAAATCTGAAGCAAGGGTCCATGACGGTGGACAAGTACGAGGCAAGGTTTAATGAACTAATGTGGTATGCTCCTCATCAGGTGAGCGATGAAGGAAGGAAAGCCCGAAGATTTGAGCAAGGATTGAATCCTTGGATCCTGAGGCAGGTAGCAATTTTCCAGCTGGAAACTTTTGATGCAGTTGTGGAAAAAGCGAGAATCGCAGAATGGAGCAATAAGACGGTACATGAGTACAATCGGGAAAACAAGAAGGGAGACAGGAGAAAAGGGAACGATAAAGGAAACCACCAGAACTTTGGTGGTGTGATTGTGATGAGGGAAGAAGGAAGCAATAATAATAATGGGTTGGTCGACAGTAGAAAGAGGAAGTGGAAAGAGCAACCCTCTGATGGTGTTGTAAGGAAAACTATGATATGTTCAAATTGCGGGAAGAACCATGGCTTAACCCCGTGTTAGAGGGGGAAGGATGTTTGCTTCAAGTGTCGCCAACCAGGACACTTCTCCTCAAATTGTCCAACATTGAATCCTACTGCGATCCCATCACAAGGGAGACAACAACAACAACCTCAGCAAAATAGCAGGCCACTAGCCACGGTGAGGACATGCTACACATGCGGAATGGAAGGGCATATTTCTCCAAATTGCCCCCAAAAGAAAAGTGGCAGACTAATGCTGACAGGAGCCAACACTGTGCCCGTGCGACCATAAGTAAGGACTTACAATATGACGGTGCAAAATGCTGTGGCTTCTGACGATGTTGTGACAGGTACACTACTAGTGAACTCTATACTTGCTCATGTGTTATTTGATTCGAGTGCTACTCGCAGTTTTATTTCTGAATGATTAGCTAGTAGCATGCTGGTATTGCCTGAACGTTTACCTAACCCCTTAGAGGTAGTCGTTGCCAATCGTGAAGTAGTGAACATTTCTCATGTCTACCCTAACTGCACTTTGAAGATAGACCAGCATGAATTTGTTGCTGACCTTATTCCTTTTCCTTTGGGAGAATTCGACGTAATATTGGGAATGGACTGGCTATTCAAATACCAAGCCAACATTGATTGTAAGAAGAAGAAAGTAGTCCTATGCTCTCCCCAAAAGGCAAAGGTTTGGTTCCATGGCACCAAGATGGTGAAATCATCGCCATTCTTGCCCATGATCCAAGCACAGAAGATGGTTCAAAAGGGTTGCAAAGCCTTCTTGGCTTATGTGTATGATGACAAGGATGAAAGTAAAATCGAGGATGTCCCTGTGGTAAGGGAGTTTGCAGATGTATTTCCAGAAGAGTTGCTTGGATTACCCCCGGACAAAGAAATGGACTTTGAAATCAACTTGATCCCCGGTACCGTGCCAATCTCCAAGGCCCCTTACCGAATGGCACCATCTGAATTAAAGGAACTAATGAAGCAGTTACAAGAACTCTTAAAACGAGGATTGATCAGACCAAGTGTTTCACCATGGGGAGCACCAGTGCTATTCGTTCGAAAGAAAGATGGATCGATGAGACTCTGCATTGATTACCGAAAATTGAACAAGGTCACAATCAACAATAGGTACCCCTTGCCGAGGATAGATGACCCTTTTGATCAGCTTAGAGGAGGGAGGTACTTCTCGAAAATTGATCTTCGTTCAGGGTACCACCAATTAAAGATCAAAGAAGAAGACATACCGAAGACGACATTTCAAACTCGTTATGGCCATTACGAATTCTTAGTGATGTCTTTTGGATTGACGAGCGCGCCAGCAGCTTTCATGGACTTGATGAATCGCATCTTCAAACGATTCTTGGATAAGTTTATCATTGTTTTCATTGATGACATTCTTAAATATTCAAAGACGGCAGTAAGATAGAAGCAATCATGAGGTGGCCTCAGCCAACAAACCCAATGGAAGTAAGGAGTTTCTTAGGTTTGGCAGGCTACTATCGGAGGTTTGTTAAAGATTTCTCAAAATTAGCCGTACCTTTGACGAACTTGACAAGGAAGGCTGTGAAATTCGATTAGACTTCTGATTGTGAGAAGAGTTTCCAAGAATTGAAGACAAGGTTAACCACAGCCCCTATTCTGGCCCTACCGGATGACAACGACAATTTTGTCATTTATAGCGATGCGTCAAAACAAGGACTTGGAGCAGTTTTGATGCAGCATGGCAAAGTAATTGCTTATGCCTCAAGGCAGCTAAAGGATTGTTAGAAACGATATCCTACGCATGACATAGAACTGGCAGCTATCGTCTTTGTGTTGAAGATTTGGAGGCACTACCTTTACGGTGAGAAGTGCGATATATATACTGACCACAAAAGTTTGAAGTATATATTTACGCAAAAAGAACTCAACATGAGACAAAGGCGTTGGTTGGAGTTGATTCAGGACTATGACTGCTCCATCAACTACCACCCTGGTAAGGCAAATATAGTTGCAGACGCACTCAGCCGTCGTGAAAGACTGAATGTGATGACCATCTAGGAAGATGTCATAAAGGAATTTGAGCGCCTACAACTTCATACACTTACCACTGCCCAGAGGATGGAAATAGAAGAAGAGATTCGAGCTCGGCCTTAATTGCACGACCTCATTAAAGTTGCACAAGAAGAGCATTATGAATAAAGGGGCAGATTAATTAAGGGAGAGAAAGGCAAATATCTAATGCACAATGATGGATTTTTACGATATGAAGGTCGAATGTGGATTCCTGCAAAAACTGAATTGAGACAAGAGCTTCTGCACGAAGCACACAACTCAAGGTTCTCTATTCATCCAGGAGGCACGAAGATGTACCAAGATTTGAAGCAAAGTTTTTGGTGGCCCAACATGAAGAAGCAGTTAGCTGAATGGGTAAGCAGATGCTTAACGTGCCAACGGGTTAAAGCAGAACATCAACAACCAAGCGGACTGCTACAACCATTGGAAATCCCTGAGTGGAAGTGGGAATTTATCACGATGGACTTCGTAGTTGGTTTACCAACCACGTCTGGAGGGATGAATGTCATTTGGATCATAGTCGATAGATTGACCAAATCAGCACACTTTTTGGATATAAAGTATACATACAAGATGGATCAAATTGTGAGGTTATATATTAAGGAAATTGTGAGTCGACATGGAGTGCAGCCTATCACCCCCAGACTGATGGTCAATCGGAACACACAATTCAAACACTAGAAGATATGTTACGAGCTTGTGTTCTCGATTTTAAAGGGCATTGGGACAACCATCTACCACTGATTGAGTTCGCTTACAATAATAGCTATAATGTCAGCATTGGCATGGCGCCATTCGAAGCATTGTATGGTCGGAAGTGCAGAACTCCACTTTACTGGAATGAAGTGGGAGAACGAAGGCTAATTAGACCAGAGATAGTCCAACAGACTGAGGAAGCAATCAAGGTGATCAGAACAAGAATGAAGGCGACTCAAGACCGATAAAAGCAATATGTTGATCAACACAGGAAGGACCAAACCCTAGAAGTTGGAAGTTATGCATTATTGAAAGTGTCACCCTGGAAAGGCGTAATGCGTTTTGGCAAGAAAGGAAAGTTAAGTCCCCGCTATGTGGGACCATTTGAGGTATTGAGGAGGATTGGTGAAGTGGCCTATCAATTGGCACTGCCCCCGGCTTTGGGCCACATGTATGATGTATTTCATATATCAGTGGTGCGTCCTTGTAAAGGTGACCACAAAGGAATAATAAACTATCAATCGATAGATCTGCAGACTGATTTAAGGTATGAAGAGGTCCCTGTCCAGATATTAGATCCACAGGTTAAAATTCTCAGGAATAAAGAAATTCCTTCTATAAAAGTGTTATGGAGGAATCATAGTGTAGAGGAAGTTACTTGGGAACTTGAAAGCGCTATGATGGGCAAATACCCCCATCTATTTAATAGCTAAGTTTCGAGGACGAAACTTCTTTTAAAGGAGGGAGGATGTGAGAACCCAAAATTTTAAATGAATATTGTTAGATGATTTATCCATTTTGGTGATTTATTTTATTGTAAAGGTTTAATCTTTTGTTGGTATAAATGATGAATTTATATTTTCTTATAAAAAAAAATTCAATGGCAATGTGATGTCCAAAAGGGTTTTAAATGTATTTTAAACACAAGTTTTCAAATGGATATTTATTCAATTTTATTTCATGTATCTAAAGGAAGTGTGATAATTGTCCTTCATGTGAGAAGAGCTGGTGTGTGAATAGGTTTAGCTACAGTACCGGTTTTTATTTTAAAACCCGACTACTAGGAGACCGTAGCATTTAATGTGCATCACCTCCATCATTACCCTAAAGTGGGCTATGAAAAATGACCGATGGACACTAGCAGCCATTGCAACCACCCTTTTCTCACCATTCATTTCTTTTCCTTTCACAGCCAACTGCTGATATCAAATAAATCTGACGGCCCTTGTTGTTCAACAGGTGATATATATATATATATATATCACGATGTTATAACCCTAGTCCCACCTTCATAAATTTCTATATAGTATACCATCAAATCCAAGCTTATTCTCAAAACAACTGTCCTTTTTGGAAGAACAACTAGAGCTTTTAACTCTTTCTTGCAGCCAAGGAGGTAAGAACATTTCATTAAAGTTCTACTCTATTTCTTACACTTTGTTTCTGTCATGCATATCACGTTTAATGCCTTGTTCATTTATTTCCAAAAGTATGATTCGATGCATGCTCTTAACACCCAAAGTTAATGTTTTTCTTTATAACTTTCCTTTCTTGTTGCAAAAGATTAGAGGTCCATTCATTTCTTTGACAGCACATTCAAGGAGATTTTTAGTCCTTGAGAGTTCTTTTTCAAGGATCTCAAGTCTAGTAAGTTCTGATTCTAAAAGAGTATTTCTAACAATCAAATGTTCATTTATTTTATGTACTCTCTCAGTCTCAGCTACAACCTTAAAGTGTCATAAAGATCTTTTATCTCACAAGTCATTTCCTTAAAAGTTTTAACACAATCATTTTTAGACATGTTAGAGAAAATTTCAAGACTTACTTGTGAGCTGCTACTTTCAGTGGATGAGGCCATCAGGGCTAGGTTGACATATTCTTCATTGTCTTCTTCATCTGAGTCAGCCTAGTCATTTTCCTCAATAATATAGGCTTTTCCTTTCTTGGTGGCATTAAGAAGGTCAAATTATTTCTTCTTGTAATCCACATCAGCTTCTTTTCCCTTGGATTCACCTTCCTTTGTGGTCTTGCAGCACTCATTTGCAAAGTGGCCCATCTCATTGCATTTGTAGCACTTTATTCTTGATTTATCAATAAAGCTTTTGGTGCTACTAGGTTTCCTTGCTAAAAATCTTTTTGACCTTGATGGTTTTTGAAATTTCAGCTTGGAAAACCTTTTTGCAAGAAAGGTCATGGTTTCATCCGGTTCTTCTAACTCTTCAGGAGTATACTCAGTCTCCTTTGAGTCAGCTTTTGCTTCTTCTTCCAAACTTTCTTTATCATCCCCTGACTGCTGCTTCATCAAGACACTTGGTCTTGCTTCTTCTTTGTTCTTTCTAGCAGCCATCAAGGCTACAGATTTAAGCTTTCTGGTATCCCCTAACATTTCAAATCTTTGTTGAACCTCCAGTTCATATGTCTTTAAGATACCATAGAGCCTATCCAAGTCTAGGAGATTCATGTCCTTGGATTCCCTAATGGCTGTAGTCTTTAGATCCCACGATATAGGAAGTGCCCTCATTAATTTTCTATTGATGTCTTTGTTAGCATAACTCTTCCCATACATCCTCAGGTCATTTACCAACCTGTTAAATCTGTCAAACATTTCAGTGAGTGTTTCACCATTTTTCATTGTGAATCACTCGTACTGTTGTGTTAACAGTTGGAGTTTGTTTTCCCTCACATCCTCAATACCATCACATAGGATTTGAATAGTATCCCATATAGACTTAGATGTTGTAAGATTCATGTTACTGTTTAGCATATCATCGTCTAAACCATTATATAGGATGCATGTGACTTTTAGATCCTTCTTTACTTTCTCTCTTTTCTCTAGAGTCATTTCTTCAATAGTCTTTGGAACTAATCTTTCTGGAACACTAACTTCATTGACAACCTCTTGAGGAATGAGCTTCTTTGGAACGTGAGGGCCTTCTTCTAGAATTTGTAGGTTATGAACTATCATTCGTTGTCTCCAGAAAAAGTATTTTCTCCTTTCCAACATGGGGACTTTACTATTTCCAACTTTGTTAGCCATTTTTAAAGATCGTCTAGCAAGTGTAGTCTGTTAGTTGGCTCTAATACCAATTGTTAGTACAAAATAAGCTCAAGTGTGGAATCTGTTGATCAGATTCTTTAATTCCTTCAAATTTTAAGTTATTATTTTCTGATTTTTCAGAACTAATTGAAGTCCTAAAATCTCTATCAAATTCAAAGATTCTAAAATTAGACCTCCTACGCGTTCTAGGAAAATTAATGCAAACATCACCTTCAGTTGTTTAAATTATTAATTCAACATGATTATTTTGTATAGGTACAGATAGAGAGGCTGAAGATAATAACCAATCCGATGGAAGATCAACATCTTTCTAAGAAATTATTTTTGGAACCATCGTATTAGATTTATCCTCATTTATTTGTAATAAAGTTGTTGCGGCTTTATTACTTCTAATTTTAGATCTTCGAGTTAAATATTTATAACCTTATAATAAATTCTATAAGTGATAGTTATGTGTTCACTTAAAATTTTCATATCATAACCTTTTGTTTTAACATTTAAAGTTAATACATCCAGAAAATTTTTATCTGTTAAAGAAACAGTAAAATCTAGAAAACAATTAAAAAATATTGAACCATTACATAAACTAGTTTCAACAAGTCCTAATAATGAAGCATCAAATTGGTTATGCCTACAATCTCTTAAGGAAACCATTAAACATGTATTTTAACCTTCTCTAGTCAATGGTTTAATGCTAATTTGAACTAATCTTATGTGTAAAAAATTATAATTTTCTTTGTGTTTACTTATTCCTGGATCAAATAGATGTATAGTTTCTAATTGATTCAATATTGGTATGGTTCTTTCAACAGTCTTTATAATCTTCTTTGATTTAAAATCAAAAGTGACAATAATATATATCTTATTCGGAGATACAGTGGGCATCTCCCAAGCCTTATATTTTTCAACAATTTCTTTATGTTCTAATTCAAAAGTATTTTTTAATAATTCTTTGTCCATTTTTAATTTTATTAATTTTTTACTTGGATTCTTATTTAGCATCATTACTAAATTACTCTTTGTATTTTAAATAATTCTTTCTCCTTAAGCTATTCCTTAATTAACGATTTATAGGTCTTACTTACCCTTCCTAGGATTTACTACCTTACGCGACTAGAGAGAACTTTTGAGAATAGGAATTAATTTAAAATAACAAATAGCAAAATGGCAAAATGGCTCTGATACCAATTTGGGAACCCAGGGATGCTAAATGATATGCAAACAAATAATTAATACCAAGTTTATTAATTATGATAATTTAACAAAATAATCAAGAGTTGACAAGTAAAATTAACAAGAAAACTTACAGGTCTTTCCATAATTGACTGAATAATTCAAGAGTCGCATAATTTATAGTAGAGACTTCTTATATATTTAGAACTTTTAATTTACAAGATAGTTAATTTACAAAGAGAGTTTTTCTGATGCTTGTTCAAGCTTTGCCTAAACACTAAGCTAAACTAGGATATATATACGCAAAGGAAAGTCGGATTTCAAAAAATTGAATTCACATCTGGAAAGCATTCCTCAATAATGGAGATAACTTTTGAAAAAGTTATCTAAATTATTCAAAAATATGTCGGCCAACAAAAGAAAGGAATCTTACAATAGTAAAATTAATAATTGTAACTTAGCACGCCAAACAGGTAGGCCTTCAGAGACCAATATTTCACTCAAACAATAAAGTAGTAGAACCCGGGGGTCAATTCTGAGCTTTATCTTTTGTCTGTTTCTTCTCTTTTTTGGAGAAGAGTCATGATTTGCATTTTACTTGCTTGTGATGCATTGAAATCTTCGTAAGGATCCTAAGCATCCTAATTATCTTCTTCTTCTTTGAATTTCATTGATGAATCCTCTTGAGATTTTGAAAAACTAGCTGACATTCTTTCCATGATCAATGAGAGGGTCTTCTGGGGAGAAGTCTTTAAATTTTTAGGAGATTGAGAGGGATCTTCTTTTTGGATAGAATATTTGAGATAAATAATTACCTCCATTGGAGATAAATCTAATTGAGGGAACCATCAATTTTCCCCATAATTTTCGGTGATTACATAATGGATTCATTTTGGAATTGAGAACAAATTTTTCATGCCTCACTAATGGATTTATATTTAAATTTTGGCCACCATTTGAAATTATAATTAATCCCTAAATAAGGGAGATCATTCACATCCATTATTGTAGTATATTACCAGTGTCATATCTATGAGATTTTAAAATGAGCAACAAAATATAATAAAACCTTTTTTTATTCTTATTGAGGTCGACAATTTCTCATTTCATAAATTGGGATGTAGCTGAGAATATGTTACTAATAATTCAGATAATTCTTCTGAGAGGAAAACTTGAGCAGGACCAATCATATCCCAATTATTCACAAACCAATTTGGAATTTCTTCCAGCTGACAATCATGATTAAACATAAAAAATCATGAATGTTTTCTACGAGAATTTTGATAAATAAAAGCATAATGCCACGTAATATATATATATATATATATATATATATATAAATAATATAAATAACTTTTCAATATTAATTTATATACTATATTATAATATAATATAATCTTATATTATATTATAATATACAAGATATGAAATATATCGTATATAATATGTTATAAAATAATTATATAATATTATGTACTATACTATATATATTTTAATATACTTCGGACGCAATTATACAATTATTAATCGTAAGCAATTATATATTTTGGACGCAATTATACAATTATTAATTATAAGTAATTTTATTAACATACTAAAATAATATAATAAAATATGTGAAGTTATTATTTTAATTTTATAGTATAATAAATAAGAGATCTGATAAAGTTAATTTAAAATCCGTTAAAGAAAATCTGTACAAAATATTATGTACACGTAAAATAGGGGAAGGAGTTAAATGAATACGGTGCAATTCGCCTAAACGGGCAATATAAGAGTGTGAATCTCCAAAAGGCAGCGACAGGATATTACTCGCTGAGCACCAAAAATCTGAAATTATCCATGTTGATATTACCTTTATCCGCTCCGCTTTCTGCTACCTCTACTCTTCCCGAGTTAACCCGGATACAGCTATCAACTCACCTGGGCAAAAGACTGCCGAGTTCCCCGACTCGGTGGAGACTAGGCATCAACGATATTGTCCAATCGAGAACCTTCCGATGGCGAGTTCATAGGTGCCGCTGCTCTGCTACTCCCGTCGACGTGTCCTCTCAGGTTTTCTCTCTTCTTTCTTTTGTTTGGCTCCTGAGAAAATTAATGAGTTGTAATTTGTATGTAATATTCCCATATTTCTATTAAAATTGTTGCCTAGGAATGAAATTACTCAATCTTTGATTGATTGTGGTTAATGCGAAAGTCTATAATAGAAGTATTAAAATTTGAATAGTGCAATGAATTCAGCATTAAAATTTGAAGTGTAATGAATTCAGCATTAAAATTTGAGTCCAACTTACTATACTTCCCATGAGCGAGAGAGGACTGTAGATAAGGCTTACCTTTTAGATATACCCAATACCCTATCTCGAAGATTCTTTCAGTTCGTTTAGCATCAGCAAATTGCTTCATCCTGTTTGGTGAAATTGTCAAATTATGCTTGAGGAACGGTGGAACTTTAGCTCTCTTGTGACAAAAACAATCTGGTAGTAGGGTCAGAAATTTGTCCAAATTGATGAAAGGACAAATGAGAAGACTTGTGTGGAAGGTGGTATACTGGTATTATACCACCATTTGGCTAAGGACAACCAATCAAAGCAGGTAGCAAGTCTTTGACTGCACATACACCTTAGATAATTTTCAAGACATTAATTCAATCGCTCTGTTTGTCCATCCGAGTGGGGTGGAATGCAGTGCTCATATTGAGTTTAGTACCCAGTAGCTTGTAAAGGGACTGCCAAAACTGACTTATAAAATTTTTGTCCCTATCTGAAACAATTGAAGAAGGAACCCTGTGAAGCTTATGAATGGAATTCAAAAAGACAGTAGCAACTTCAGATGCAGTAAAAGGGTGTTTCATTGGCAAAAAATGACCATGTTTTTGGTTAATCTATCCACTATCACCAAGATGACAGTACATCCGTAGGATCTAGGTAACCCTTCCACAAAGTCCATTGAAATGTCATGCTAAGGAATATCTGGAATCTGTAAGGCTGGAGGAGTCTAGGTGAAGGAATATGCTCATATTTATTAACCTGGCAAGTTACACATTGACAAATTTATTGACATAACTCCTTAATCCTTGCCAATAAAAGAATTTGCTAATTCTTTCAAAAGTACCCCTGTTACCAGAATGCCCACTGATTGGAGATTGATGAAACTCTTGCAATAGTTTGTGTTTAAGGTTCTTATAATTTCCTACTACCACAACCTGTCCTTGAATTTCAACCTCCCATTAACAAATGTATAATCTGGAACTGCCTTTGAATCCACTGATAGTTGAGCTATAATGTCCTGCAGCACTGGATCCTGCTACCAGGAAACAGCCAATTCCTGAATCCAAAGGGGTGTTGTAGCCGAAATAGCATGAACAGAAGATTTTGTATCCTCTTGACCTTGCTCAAATTGTCTGGACAAAGGATCAGCAGCAACATTCTCCTTTCCCTTTTTGTACACAATCTCATAGTCCAGTCCCATCCGTTTTGTAATCCACTTTTGTTGATTAGTAGTAGTAATTCTTTGATCCATGAGATATTTAAGACTTTCATGATCAGTTTTGATAAGGACCTTAGTCCCCAAAATATAATGTCTCCATTTGGTAGTAGCAAATACGACAACAAGTAACACTTTTTCATGAGTGGATGAACCCAAATGCTTAGGAGCTAAAGCCTTACTCAAATAGGCAATAGGCTGACCTCTTTGCATCAATACAGCACCAATACCATTTGCACATGCATCAGTTTCAATAACAAAAGGAATGGAAAACTCGGGTAATACCAAAACAGGAGCTGTACTCATAGCAGTTTTAAGATCCTTAAAAGCTGCCTCAGATATATCATCCCACCCAAAATTATCTTTCTTTAACATATCTGTAAGGGGCTTACTCAAAATGCCATAATGCGTATAAACCTTCTGTAGTATCCAGTAACACCCAAAAATCCCCTTAAACTCTTGAGGTTCTGGGGGGTTTAGGCCAATCTAGCATGCATTTAATCTTATCATTATTAGTAGCCAGTGTAGTTAATAGCGTGGGGTGCAATCACGACACAACCAAGAAAAAGAGCTGCGGCAACTGGCTCCACAAGCAGCGATTAAAAAATATATATAAATAAAATATGTAAAATTTTAAACTATTTCTATGTTCAAAACTTAAGCAAAAATATTTTGACAACCCGGTAACCATACTTAGAATACCAAATAACAAGTGTTAAGTAAACACATCAATTACAAATAATTGCAAATGAAGTATTTATTGAAAATTAAAAGTGTAATGTATATTGTAAATATAAGTATTAAAAAAATTACTCTTAGGTCAATGGAGATGAAGTATATGTGATTATGTTTCATACATTTTAAATTGCAATTGAGCTGCTGGAACACCATCTTTGATTATTGTTTCTTTTTTGGAGCTATCATCACTGTTGACCATGCCTTTGACGGTCACCATGGTTGCCTTTTTCGAAACCTTCAGGATCGTGACGGCGTGGCGACACTGCCCATTTGAGCCCCACTATTAGCCATGGCGCGTGCCTTAACCACACTGTCAGTAGCATCTCCCTTTTCAGAAATTACATGACCCAAATACTGAACTTGTTTGGTCACAAAGGCACATTTTTGACATTTTAGCAAAAAGAGTATGTTCTCTTAAGATTTGGAAGGTTAACCTCAAATGATGCAAATGGGTATCAAGATCAGGACTATAAACAAGAATATCCTCAAAGAAAACATGTATGAACTTCCTTAGATAAGGCTGGGAAATAGAATTCATCAATGATTGACAAGTGGCAGGAGCATTTGTTAAGCCAAAAGGCATAAATTTGAATTCAAAATGGCTAAAATGTGTTCTAAATGCTGTCTTAGGAATATCTCCAAGACAAACTCTAATTTGATGGTAGCCAGACCGAATATCAAGTTTTGAAAAATATTTAGCACCACAAAGTTCATGAAGAAGTTCATTGATAGCAGGAACCGAAAACTTGTCTTTGATTGTAGCATCATTCAAGGCCTTGTAATCAACACACATTTGCCAAGTATTGTCATGTTTTTTGACCAACAATACTGGAAAGGCAAAAGGACTGTTGGTAGGTTGTATTATACCAGATTGTAACATATCTGCAACAATCTTTTTGATTTCAGTTTTCTGTGTGTGGGGATACGTATAAGGTCTTAAGGACATAGGTTGTGTACCTTCTTTAAGAGGAATATTATGATCATGAGATCGGACAGGTGGCAAAGATTTTGGTTCCAGAAATATGTCTTGAAATTCAGCTAAGAGCTTAGCCACTCTAGGACATTTTTCCTGGTTGGAATCGTTTTCAGTATTTGTACAGAATAAAAATCCAAGTAAGCCAGAAGTAGCAGAGTGCATTTACTTCTTCATTTCTGACGTACTCATGAAATGTATGGTAGGTGACGTGCTATATTTAACTTTAAGGAAGAACAAATAAGTGCGGAAATTAACTTTAGATTGATTCTATATAGAATTTAATCACCAAGAAACAATACTAAAGGATCGACTTGGTTAAGTTGCTTAAAGAATTTAATCACCCACAAATTAAAACAAATCTGATTGTGAAAGTATAAAGGAATCAATCACCAACTTTCAAGGAATGTATGTAAGTTGTGAAACTCACAAATTCTATATCAAAATCTGTATTACAAACGTACATGATAGGTAGGTATTTATAAGCTGAGCAGAAACCGAATTCTGCTAGGAAAAGAAAACTAATTCAACTAGGAAAAGAAAACCTACTTCAATCGGAGGATAATTATCCACTGATGAGTTAATTATCCATCGATGGGTTAATTATTCACCGATGAGTTAATTAGCCACCGATGAGTTAGTTATCCACTGATGGGTTAATTATCCACCGATGAGTTTTTCACCGATGGATTCTGTTTCACCTGCAGCTTTGTCTGCACATTCTGCTTCATACCATTAGTGCTTCGTTAGTAGTTAAACTCACTGCTACCTTTTAGTATTCCCCAGCCAATTCCCATGCAAAGCATCAATAGAAAACAAGTCTAAGGCCATGTTCTTCACCATGAGATTAAGTACATTATCATCCAATGCTCCTGCATCAGCCTCCTATTCTTCGAAAACAATTGTCCTCAATTGAACAACATCATCATCATGCACATAAGGATAAGCAGAAACAGAATTTTGCTACAAATGTACATGTTAGGTATTTATAAGCTAAGCAGAAACCGAATTTTGCTAGGATAAGAAAACTAATTCAACTAGGAAAAGAAAGCCTACTCCAACTAGAAAACAAATAAACAAAAACCTAATCTGCTGGTCATCGGAGGATAATTATCCGCTGATGGGTTAATTATCCACCGATGGGTTAATTAGCCACTGATGGTTTAGTTATCCACTGATGGGTTAATTATTCACTGATGTGTTATTTATCAATCGATGGATTCTGTTTCACATGCAGCTTTATCTACACATTCTGCTTCATACCATTAGTGCTTCATTAGTAGTTAAACTCACTGCTACCTTTATAGTATTCCCCAACCAATTCCCATGCAAAGCACAATGGAAAACAAGTCTAAGGCCACATTCTTCACCATGAGATTGAGTACATTATCATCCATTGCTCCTGCATCATGACGTCAATGCATAATCCCCTTGTAGCATCACTTGTTTCCATTCCTTATAAAACTGAAGTTGCATTTTTGTGAAATCGAAAGTGACTGGACTAATCTCTTTTAACCATATTACTCCAAGTACTGCATCAACTTCACCCAGAGGTAAAATTCTCATGTCAGTACAAAAACTGTCCCTGTCCACGCCAAAATACCCTTTTACAACATTGATTGCTATTTACTTTGTAGTCATCTGCAACTGTCACCAACATTGGGCTGGTTTCCATTTTCAGATTGAGTTTTTTAGCCATCTTTTTCATCTAAAAAATTACCCGTGCTTCCACTATCAATTAATATAGTCAAAGGTTGTTGATTAACCATTCCTAACACCCTGATAGTGTTGTCAGAGGCGTGTCCTGCAAGTGCATTCAATGTGATATGTCCTTCCAATTTTTCTACTAACATATTTACTGCAACATTATCAGCTTCAGAAACCGTATCATTTAAACCCTCTTCCCAAGAATCCATTACACTTTCACAAGGGGATTATCATAAACAAATGAGGATTCTTACGAACATGCCCAGAATGGAAGGGTTCATCACAGGAAAAACATACCTCTTCTTCTCATTAAACTGCTCTCTAGATAACCCTTTAATGGGCAATGGTTTCTACAAATCAGCTGCACTTATACCCGGACTTGCGTAAGTATTTCTAGGAATATCAGCCTGAGATTGGAAATTACATGAAGAATTCTGTCCTTTACTTGCAAGCATAGAGGACTGAATATTATATTGGCTATTATGGTTCTTGGATCCTGAGTAAGACCCTACATTAGCGGGTTTCAAGGACAGCTTACTGCTTTTGATCCAAGCTTCAAGTTTAGCTTCCTCCGTCCTGGTCCTCTTAATAGCTTCTTTAAGAGTAGAAATTTTATCAGGATCTTGGATGCCTGGATAAATCTCATGTTTCAAACCTCCCAAGAAACAACAAATGAAGGATTGTTCATCAAGTCTAGGATTTCTATTCAAAGCCCATCCCCTGAGTTCCTCAAATTTCTTCCTATACTCCCCCAACTATAACCTTTTGTTTCAACTCCATCAATTCTCCAATTGCATTAATCTCCACTCCAGGACTAAACCGGGCAACAAGTTCTTCCATCAACACATTCCAAGTCAACCAAGA
This sequence comes from Centella asiatica, assembly GCA_014636745.2. Lineage (NCBI taxonomy): Eukaryota > Viridiplantae > Streptophyta > Magnoliopsida > Apiales > Apiaceae > Centella > Centella asiatica. Next base: position 11,104,488 of record CM025787.1, on the reverse strand, counting down.
ATTTCCCTCCACAAAACTGAGTACCACTCTTCAGCCTCGCCTTCCGGATTCGTAGATGCTAAGTAAATCTTTTGATTTTCAGATACTGAGTAACTAGAGAACAACTTATTGCATTTCCTTATCCAAGACCTAGGGTTTTCCCCATTAAATTTGGGAAATTCAAACTTAATTGTTTTGAACAAGGAATCACTGTTATTGTTATTCGAACTTTTACCTGGCTTATAAGCTCCCAAAATAGATACAGTTGAATTACTCTGTTGCCATTGCCGGTTCCACCATTTGAATTTCTCAAAGCTTGGAAACCCATGAGTAACTGGTCAATCTTGGCATCAAATCCTTTCTGCAAAGATTCTACAGAATCCTCCAATTTCTTTTGCAAGCGTTGAATTGTCTGAATCTGCTCCATTGATTGAGTTTCCAAGCTAGTCAACCGCTGATTGTTGGTTGCCATGGTCGAGAATCTGCTTGCTCTGATACCAAAATGTCAGGAACATAGGTGAATTCTATTATGATATCAGTATTAGAATGAGAATCTAGAGAGAAGGCAAGGTTCAGAGAAGATTGTAAGGAGAACAGAAACGGAGGTGAGAAAGAGAAGAGAGAGAGTAGAGAGAAGCTGAAGAATTGAGAGAGAGTATAGAGAAGTTAAAGAATTGAGAGAGTAATGTTATTTCAATTCGCAGACAGTGTACATTACAACCCATTCCTTCTCTTATACACGTGTTCCCGCTATCCATAACCAATACCCGCAAATCACTCAACTAACCCAACGGATTACAACCAAGATACAGTTACAACAATTACAAAGCTGTCCTCAACAAATACAACAATTTCCATTTAAAATATACTAAAACCTTGACATAGCATTAGAATTGTACGACTTATTAGTGTATTTATGAGTAAGTTAATAAGTGAAAAATTCGGAAAATTAAAATTTTAGACCCTCAACTAAATTTGATTTATTATTTAGTCGTTCAACTCTTTTTTTCACTTTTTCAATCTTTCAACTAAATTTTTAGTATTTTTTAAGTTTTTACTAAATATTACTGATGTGGTTGCTTACTTTATGTGAGTTGTCTTTATTTTTTCTTTTTTTGTCCAAATGAATACTGACGTGGCATATAATTAAAAATTTAAAATCTTTTAATACATTAAAACTTTTTCCATGTCATCATCTTCTTCTTGTTAAAGTTTAATCATCATCGTTTCTCTCCAAATCTGCTCACCTGAGGAGGTTGCCGGCAACAACCCTTTGCTTGAACCCTAAGTTTCGAATTATATATCCGTAATCCAAATAATCAAAACCATTTCATGTTATTATTAGACATGACTACACATTTACAACTGAAATCGATCAACCATGAACTATGGCAACATCAAGTTCAGATTCGAGGCTCCTATGAGAACTTGACTCAAAGAACACTACATGTTCTTCACACAACTTTGAAAATTTGTTACATATTTGTAGAAATTAACGTAGGGATTTCATTCTTTGAAACTAAAAATTTAATTTGACACAAAAATTTCTAATTTTGGTTGAGAATGATAAGGATTGAGTTTCAGGAATTTTCAGAACAACTCAAGGCCCTAATTTGAACTCGATAATTTCAGAGATTTGATCATGGTTTGTTGTTGTTTTTGATGGGTTTTCCATGTACCAAACCCATGCTCTAGTTGGAATAAAACGCATCGAATCATAGAAATCGAATTAAACTTGAAGCTTAGCCGACTTTAATAGAGGTCTGGCCAGTGGCCAGAATTTGAGAGTTGGACACTAGATTTCTTAGGTTTTAACTCAAGATATTGAAAACATATGATAAACATCATATGTAAAGTTCGTAGAAGTAATCACACCTTTAAAAGAAAATCCAGCCAAGGCTGTGCGTGGGTGTGTGTGCGTATTGATGTGCAGTTGAAAATGGCTGACCATGGGCACTGACTTCTACTAGTTGAAGGTCATGATAAGTCAACACTTTTATTTTTAACTACTTATTATTTTATTAATTTTAAACAATTTTTTTGTCATATCATTAACATGTCATCAAATAGGCAAAAATATGTTTTGGACCACCAGATTTGTGGTGTTTTTTGGTGTAAGCCATTGTATTATAAAAATATCATACCAATCCATTGAACTCAACTTAAATCTTATAATAGATCATTTAGTCCATTTTTAAAAGTTTCCATCCAAAAAGTTGTTGACGTGGCTTTTAATTCTTAAAATTTTTATTACGTGGATAGTTTACAATATGCTGAAATGACTTAAAAGGTCAACATGGATTACACATTACTTCCAACCAATAATAGAATGCCAAGTGTCAACAACCAAAATTTTTCATCTTCTACAAATTAACTATTCACCTACTTCAACATCATCATTGCCCACGACTTGCCCTTGACGGCCACCCATTCATCTCCAAACAGAATAGATTGAATTCAGAAACCTCCAAAACCATCCTAAGACGTATCACCAACAATTTTTATACCAAGTCCATATATATGCAAACTATTGGGTTGATTAAACCATGGAAAAACTTAATAATACACAACTCAACCAAAGATGTAAAGTTGGTTATTCGGATATGGGATATTAATTTCAATTGTTTGGACCCCACCACCATATATTTGTCTGCTAATTAGAGAAAACAGTAGCTCCTAAAGAATTATAAGGTATTCATTCCCCATATTCAACTTTAGCTTAACAAATCTATAGTTGAGATAACAATCAATTTTAAAGATTTCTGAAGCCCTTTCCAATATTTTTGAAATCAAATCTGTGGTGTATGGATCTCCATTTTTGGAATTTGCTGGCAAGGTCACTGTTGTTCAAACTTTGAGGGTCGACAAGGACAACAATACCGAGGACGATGAACAACGTGGAAGTCGTGGAGGGTTAGAAAGTTGGTGGCAGATGGTTTGGTGGGTGGGGAGGCCTGGAGGATTGGTGGCGGACAGTTTGGTGTGTGTGGGGTTTTGGTGTTTTGGGGGGGATGGGGGGGGGGGGGGGAGGGTGTGGGGGCCTGGGGTTGGGGGGGGGTTTTGGAGAAGATGATTTTTTTTTTAAACACTTTCATATTCTTTTTTGTAGAACTTTTTTTTAAATATTTAATCTCTTTATTAGGCTCTGTTTGATGGAAGGAAAATATTTTCTGGAAAATGATGATCTATTTTCCCGTGTTTGATTGCTATGTTGACAATGAGTGAAAATGTATAAGTTGTATTTTAAGAGGTAAAAAAATAATTTTTTGAAAAGTTCAAAAAATAAGCAATATAGGTATCTATCTATTTATAGATCTTGAAAAATTATGAATTATGATAATTTTAAAATATTTTTTAGATATATATTTCTAGAGTTATAAATGTTTAAAACAAAATAAGAAAACACAAAACCCACAAAGTGGTGGGGCTCACTAATTCTCTCCCCATCCCACTCTTCGTTCATAAACTTTCTCTTTGTTCTTCTTTGGAAAATGTTTTTCCCGTTTCAAAATGAGAAATCATTTTTCCCACTTTTCATACAAGCTTTTCCTTTGACCGGAAATTTTTCCCGTTTCAAAATGAGAAATCATTTTTCCCACTTTTCATACAAGCTTTTCCTTTGACCGGAAATCATTTTCCTTTTGACTTAATTTTCATAAACAACCAAACATCTGAAGAAAACAATTTTCAGGAATTCATTTTCCCTCTATCAAACATAGCCTTAATTTAAGTATTAAAATATATTAGTTTATTCTCTTCTTATATATAAAATTTTTAACTGAAATTCTTTTATTTATAATATTTATATGTACTTTGATTTTTGTATTCTTTAATTTAACAAATAAATTATAATAAAGAAGCTAACTACTATTTCATTTGAAAAAAAAAAAAAAAAAGCGGAAAAGACAAATAAGTTGCGACATGATTTCCATCTTATTTAGTCTTATTTTTATAAGTCCAAGTCAACAATATTTGAAGGAAACCATAAAAAATTGAAGGAATGACATATTATAAGGTTTAAGTTGAATTCAATGGTTTAGCATGAAAATTTTAAAGTACACTGGGTTAAACCAAAGTACCCGACAAACACAATGTCTCAAACCTTATTTTTTCCCATCAAATAAAAGACAACTTTATAGAAAATATCATCATGCCACTTTATTCTTAAAGGAAACCTAACGGAAAACTAAAAAATTTCAAAATATATTGTTCAAGGACTAAAAAATAGAAAAAATTAGTTGAAGGACTAAATAATAAAATGAATTTAGTTCAGGGACTAAAAATTTAATTTTCCCTAAAAAAATAAAGTCATTTTGAGGTGTGAATTATTAGTCGAAGTGGCAGGCACCATTTTTAACTTCTAAGTAAAATATTAAGTTAATATAAGTTGCAAATATCTCCGTTGAATAATGACTTATAAATAAGAAATGTGAAGAACAAGGGTGGGATAGTTCTAAGGGGTCAGGCGGGTGGTGTAGGGTGGGGTACAGGTTGGGAATGTAATATGTTAAAAAGCATAAGGATAATTGATGCATGGAATAGTCGTATGGATTTAACGCCCCAAACAAATGTGAAATAATCCCTTGAATCCACAAAGGTTCCTTCGAATCCACAGAGAAGATGATCCCAAAACACAAAGTTGTATTGATAATATATTAAGATTACAAAACCCTAGGATAATCGTATTTATAGTTTAGAATAGTTCTAATTGAAAGAGTAATGATAAACAATTAAAAAAAATTCTCGTAAGTAAAAGCATTAACGCTGGATGATGGCATGGTTTTAGGCATGGTCATGCCCCTGCCCATGCCCATTCTTGCAGGTTCCGTAATTACTGCGTGGGTTAGAGCATAGTCGCGCCCTTGTCCAAATATGGTATAATATAGAGAATAATTGTTGTATCAGACTCCCCTTGTTAGAGAAAATTCGTCCTCGAATCTTGACGTGTAGAAGAATCATGTACCACAAAAGTACCACGAACAACTTTCCTTTGACAAGTTTGACATATTTAAGCATCTTAAAGAAAAACTTGAGAATGGTTTAGATTTTAGACAATAGCAATGCCTTAACTGAAACTTTCATCTCCAACGAAGAACTTGGTACAATGAAATCAATATGCTGTACAATCTCAATCATAAGTGCATAAGTAAACTCATGAACTTGATATGCTGGAGTCACCATGATCTCATTCTCCAATTGTGGAACAAATTAGAACTTTGATCATAAGAATACCCTCATCTTTTAGGAGCACAAATTTGACTTCCTTCTTCCCTTCTTGAATCGGAGTTTCTTTATCAACTGCATCATCTTCATCTTGTGATTCATCCCAAATAGGTTGTCCTGTATAATACTGGACATCCACAATTTCAAGATCTTCCTTCCAATTATCAACAACTTCAACAACCTCAACCTCAATTTGCTTGGGGTGTATTGCCTTTTACTTGAGTTTCCACAATATTCGGCACCTCAATTTGAAAGTGATAAAGAAGTAAATTTATGGAAGCATGAAACACTGAGTTGGCATATGCATCAACTGTTTCTTCAGTTCATCAACAAATAGAAACATGGTTTTCACTATGTCTTTCAGCCATAGCTTTGGGTTTATGAACTCTGGAATAGATTACGTAGCCTGGCTCTAATGCCAATTGATGCAACAGAATAATCGTTTGGATTTAACGCCCCAAACAAATGTGAAATAATCCCTTGAATCCACAAAGAGGTTGATCACATAATACAAAGTTGTATTGCTAGTATCTTAAGAGAGGATTACAAAACCATAGTATTTATAGTTTAGAACAATTCTAATTGAAAAATGAATGCAAAACAATTAAAAAATCAATCCCGTAAGGAAAAGCTTTAGCACTGTATGGTGTCATGGTCGTAGGTATAGTCATGCCCCCTGCCCGTGCTCATTCTTGCAGGTTCAGTAATTACCAGGGTGAGACTATGGTTGCCCCCTTGTCCAAACAAGGTAATTTAGAGAATAATTGTTGACCCATATCCTTTGGATTTCCTGCTGTATCAATAATTGTCATCTTGCTTGCTCAAACTTTTTTTATTCTCACTCATAAATCAATAAGCGATAAGCAAGTAATTTAAAATAAAACTTATTTCCTTATGAGCTATTCTATAAGTAGTTGCCAAACATGCTTATATTGAGAAACTCCTTTTAAGTTAAACCCCTGACGGGCATAATTCATTAGAATAGTAGGATTTCTCAAAGAACGGATGGATTATTGTTGATACTAGAACATAATTAGCATAATTCTTTAAATGTGACTTTAATTTTTTATCCAGATAAAAAAGATATAAATTGCAACAGTTTGTATTTATTTTTTAATATTAGTTCAACATTGGAAATACATTTTGACTTTTGGTATTCAAACTTACTTTCAAACACAGAACTGATAATTGTGAGGATTATAATTTATATACAAGATAAAACATATTGCTTTTCAAATAAAATAAAATAAAAAATACTATATATTCCCAAGTTTATTTTTTATTTTTTTATTTAGAATTTCAAAATAAATGTTTTCAATGAGAAGCTTGAAATTGAGTTAGACTGACTTTAAAAAGTTGTAAGTTTCTTCTAATTTTGGAATTGAAGGACTATAAAGTACTAGAAGACAGTGTTTGCTATTTATCAATGTAGCTGAGTTAAGAAGACTCCTCATCCCTGAAGATGAGTCTTATTTTGAAAATAGTGTTATTTATTGGAACTGGCAAATTTCTCATGCTATGTTCTGTGCTCTCTCTACTAAACAGACTTTCACTATAGAAAGAACAATCTAAAGTCATGAGTTGCTGAAGATTTATGTTAATTTCTTAAGGTCATGAGTTGCAGGTGATGTTAATGGACTCAAAAGCATATTGGGTCAGTCAATCTTTAATTGCATGGAATGTGGAAGCTGGTGATGGTTCATGTTATTTGTATGCCAGTGGAAGTGCTTCACTGTCTGCTGTAGATAATGGAATTAAAGGTGTGCCTTCTACTTATAAGGCTCCCATGTCATGGGATTTGCTTTACTCTGGAGAACAAATCTTTCAAGTTTCGACATTTTTGTGAACAGGTTATGATGTAAAAGTTAAGCTTGATTTTGCTGGTGAACAAATTCCAGAACCTGTAAGATGTTTATTTATTTCCAGTATTTAAAGTTCTTTAACATTTAGTTACCGTAAATCTTTTATTAATACGTCATACATGTCGATCTAAACTGCTTATAACTTTTAACTGAAGTATCAAACCATTGTTGAGTACCTAAACTTACTACTTGTCTGATACTCCTAGTGTGGTTCACATTAGTGATCTGGTATTGCATATCATAAGTTTGCTCTGCTGCTTGTAAATTCTTTCAGGATTTGATGGTTCAATTGCAGGTAATAGAAAAATTTCCTCATCTTCGAGATTATAAAGCTTATAATGTCCCTTCAGCTTTGGATGCTAAAGGTCTACTCAAGTGCCAATTGGTTATTGCTATCTTCTCTTGTAAGCTTTTGTTTCCTTCACATTTATACCTCTTAACAACAGTAATATCCATAAATCCTGTGAATAATAGCTTACTGATGAAGATCTACAACACTAGAAAGAGATGAAGATCTAGATTTGTATAGCTGGCGAAAGTTATTTGCTCTTCAATTCTGATGATATGGAGTCTTTCTGGGCATGTCAGCATCTATTGTGCTATTTACTTTATTTTTTTTTTCTTGGCCCACATATCAGTGCCACATCATTGCCACGCCACTTATAATTAACGTCTGCTAGGGAAATTTAACGGAATGACTTACATTTGATTTAAAATAAAGTTGGAAGACTCAATTGGGAATTTTTAAAGTTGAGTGACTCAATCCGGAAAAGCTGTCACTTGAGTGGCCAATTTGCCATCCCTTAATTTACCTCCCCCAACCCTCCGGTTGGATTTTTACCATAATACTTATTCCTCTACATATATACGTTTGTACACATATGTACATACATTTGTGTGTGAGAGAGAGGAAAAAGGAAATGAGTTATAGCGCATTTTTGTAATTCTACCCACTCGTGCTATGCTTCGGTTTTCAAAATATACGAAAAAAGCTAACTGTATAGGTTGAAAGAGCATACAAAAACAAGAAATATGTGAAATTTTTGGATCTCATTTTTCTCTGTTTTTTTTTTATCATGTACTAATTTTACATTGTTATAAAACCATGTTATACACTACAAAAAGATGAGAATTTATATACCCCTCAAGTTTTTTATACATTTTCAATCCTTGGATTTTCTAAATAGATTGTAGATTTATAAATGTAATACCAGTTGGTAGGATTCAAAACTAGTGGGTAGATTAGATTTATCTAAGTATATATTCTTCTTATGTTCCAAAAAGAGTGAATGAACTGACATTTGTACTCCTTTCAAGATAAAGTAATTTTAAGTGGTGATTATTCTATTATATATACCTTAGAATTGGGCCCCACATAGATCTTGATATCATCAGTTTTAGTTGTATTATTGTTTATGGGTCTTTGTTTAAGGGAAAGATAATTTAAGTTTCATATTAGTTTGTACTTCACTCATTTTTTTGGGGACAAAAACTAGATATAATTCATTCTTTTTGGGATGGTGGGAGCATATATTTGTTTCATTTAATACCTTCTTACGTGTATACCTAGGTTGTATTTAGGCAAATGTGGATTTCTCTTGTCCTGTTGACTTTTAACTAGTTACCATTCTTTTTAATTTTATGTAGCTGCTGGATATTTGGTCAGTGCTACTGGTTTGCAGTTACCTGGTGTCATTGATGAGTTATTCTCTTATACTGGTCCCCTTGGCGCTGTTTTCACTGATGAAGCTGTCACACTTCACCTTTGGGCCCCCACTGCTAAAGTATAAGTTTAGTTAGGTTTTTGTCCATACTTAATGTTTCTATGGTCTATGAAGCTCATATTATTCCTTTATGCTTGCTTATTGCCAAAACAGGATGTGCATGCTCTTATATATGATGACCCATGTATGGAGGATCCCCTAGAAATTGTCCAGCTTGAGGAGATGAACGGAGTTTGGACCGCTAATGGGCCGAAACTTTGGGAGGGTTGTTACTATGTCTATGAAGTGTCCGTCTATCATCCTAGCACCTATAAAATTGAGAGATGCTTAGCAAATGATCCATATGCTAGAGGGTAATGTTTTGAAAACAATTATGTGTCTTCCGCATAGTATATGACTATGACATACTACCTACCTTTTCGTATCTGATTATAGTATATCTAGAGATATCATAATTAGTTTGTGTTAGAATCAATTAGCCATAATTATAGGAATTTGGTAGTTGTAGATTTACTGTAATTAATTGTAGTAGAACCTGTAATTGTAGTTGGCTTAATTTGTGGCTAGGATTGAGCCCCCACTTGTAAATACTAAACAGTATATAATGACATGAAACAGAGAAGGAATTTGTCCCTTTCTCACCACAAAATATTGTTCATTAGTTTCTTCTGTAAATTACAACAGAGACATTCGAAGAGTGATCACTACACTACTTGCCAAAACTGATCCCATGCCCTTTCAAGAATTACAATCTCAATTGTTGAGATATGTTTTCATGAACACTATTTCGACTCCTCGGATTGTTGTGCATAACAATAATACTTCAGATTGAAATCCATCCGTTGCAAACTATGCTAAGAGCAATGCTTCCAATCGTGGGAATGACAATTTTTGTGGAAGCAGATTATCCAATCAGCTGTGGGGGTCGTGGCCGTGGGCTTCATGGCAATGTTTCCAACTTAGTATCCTCACAATCTAAAGTAAAATGTCAGATCTGTGATACCGCAAGCTACACTGCACTAACATGCCAATTTCGACATGATACTAGCAATATTCTGATGGCTAATTTTATTGTCTACAATCTGTCACTGCCCTTCCTTTGCCTTATCCATATAAGACTCCTTCAAACTGTTCATACCTTGCATGGCTTCCGACTCCAAAGCGACCCATCACATCACCCCAGACATAGTTAGTCTCTCTCAAGTTGATGATTACTAACGCTCAGAGAATCTCAAATTTGGTAATGACGCTCCTCTTTTTATAGTCAATACTGGTAAGGCTATTCTACCAACTCCCTCTCGTAATCTCTATCTCAATGATATTCTTAATGTCCCCTTAATTAAACATAATCTCTTATCAGTTTAGAAATTTGCAAAAGATAATGACTCATTTTTTGAATTTCATCCCGCTCATTTTTGTATAAAGGATCGTTCAACCAAGAGTACCTCCTTTGAGGGTGGAGTAGTGATGTACTTTACTAGATTCTGGCTCAAGGCTCATCACCTCTGGCATTATATAATTCCACCAAAAAATTCATCAGTTGGCATCACAAGTTGGGTCATTTTTCTTGTTTAGTTATGAATAGAATTTTGCGTTCCGTTGATCTTTATGATGTAACTAGTTCAAATAAATTGTCTGTGCCTCGCATTACTGATTATTAATCAGTTCAGTTACCTTTTTTGGTTTTTTCCATCCTATTGTATTTGTTGGGGTTGACTAATACTTCAACATCGTTTCCACTTCAGATTTGGATAGGAACGCCGCGACTCGTACTAGAATCCAACTGGGATTTTGTTTCCTTTTTCGATTTGGGCTTGTTCTGTTTGTTGGCTGCTACTATAAATACATGTTTCATGTATTTAGGTTTTTGAATGAGGGTTTTCTCTAGAGGAATATAACTGAATTATTGTGAGTTTTGTAAGGAGATAAGAGAGTGTGAGATATACCATTGTACTTGTACTCGTGAGAAACTTGGATCAATAAAATAATATTTTAGGAATCCTTGTGTAGTTGTGTGTTCTTTCTCCTTATTCTACATCATTGTCTTGTTATATTGTGTGATTGTGTTTGACGGAATCTTGTCCTAAATCCAACAGTATTTTTCGGGACTCGGTAATGGAGAAGAAGATAGGCAGTGAATGGTGTCGGTGGTTTGTATTATTTTGATGCTCCACCATCAACTTTGGCAATGCGAAGGACTCTAAAAAGGCTCGTCAATCTAGTTCCATCCTGGACTCTCTTCTTGAGGTTTAAAAGTCCAAATTATAAGTTTTTACAATATTTTGGTTGCTTATGGTTTCTTTTCCTAAGATCACACAATAAACATAAAATGGACTTTCGGTCTACTCCATGTGTCTTTCTGGGCTACAGCCCCTTCCATTTAGGCTATCTATGTCTTGATCCTACTAGTGGTAAAGTCTAAGTTGTTCAACATGTGCATTTCAATGACACGGTTTATCTCTTTCAGCACACTTGGTTGACACGTTTCTCTGCACCTTCCAACCTTGGTCCTCCATCTCTGGTATGGGGGTATCGCCAACTGTTCCGCCCTTTTCTTGCAACTCAACTAGTACATCATCAATCTTATGCTACTTTTCTTCTCCTGCTTCCCATCATGGTTAGCCCATTTTCTCAACCACTTCTTCATCAACCAATACTCCAACACATCCACTGGTTTCACTTTAAAAAATTTATTCTATGCTGCAATCAGCATATCCATAAAATGAAGTCCAGCATCCTCAAATCAGCCCACTCAGTTCAGGATCTTCTTCTCCTTCGCAAAATGGCATTCACCAGGTTGTTGATCTCACCCAGCAACCCACTTCTTCACAACCTGCACCAGCCCGACATCATATGGTTTTAAGGAGTGCAAAACCTCGAGACTCTGACTTTGTAGCTCTCACTTGTGAAGTAGATGATGCATTTGTCCCCAACACTGCTGCAATGAATGAGGAATTTAATGCGTTAATTCAAAACAAAACCTGGACTTGGTGCAAAGAAATAATGGTAAGATTGTTATTTTGATTGTTTATGTTGACAACATTGAGGTTACGGGAAATGATCAAGAGAAGATAGTTAATCTCAAAAAAGGGATTGGCTACCAAGTTTGAAATTAAGGATCTTGGAGCCTTGAATCACTTTCTTGATACAGAGGTGACCAAATCCTCTAATGGTTCCCAACGAAAGTATGTTCTAGATACTGGCATGTTAGGGTGTAGACTAGCAGATTCTCCCATAGAAGTGAACCATCAGTTAACAAATGGTAATGGACCTACTGCGGACAGGAAAGGTACCAAAGATTAGTCGGGGTAGTAATTTATCTTTTGCAAACCAGGGCAGACATTTCGTATGCTACGGGAGTAGTGAGCCAATTTATACTTGACCCAAGGCTTTGTCACGTAGAAGTAGTCCAGAGGATATTAAGGTATCTTAAATCTGCTCCGTGAAATGGATTACTGTTTTCTTATCATTGCCATTTGAAAATGAAAGCATATGAAATTAAAAGCTTTCACCGATGCTAATTGGGCAGGATCTGTAGACTGTAGACTGTAGACTATCGATGCTCGACTTTGGGTTATTGAAACTTTCATCAGCTTGTAACCTAATTGAGAAACTATCTGCAGTGGCACGATCTATTGCAGAGGCTGATTATCAAGCTATGGTTCTAGGCATACGTGAACTATTATGGTTGTGAAAGTTGATGAGGATCTCAACATTATTATCAAACAATCAGTGCTTCTTTATTGTGATAACAAAGCTGCTATCTGTATCTCAAATGATCTAGTTCAGCATGACAGAACCAAACATATTGAGAGGGATGGGCAATTTATAAAAGAAAAGTTGATCAGTGCTCTCATTTGTCAAGTCAGAAAATCAACTTGCGGATATTTTGATGAAAGGGCTTAGTAGTAGATTATTCCATCCTTGTTTCAAGTTGGGCATGCGAAGACATTCATGCACCAACTTGAGAAGGGTTGGGTGGGCTGGGGGGCTGGGGCTGGGGGGTTAGAATCAATTAGCCATAATTAGAGGAATATGTTCGAATCAATTAGTCTGTTATAAACAATTAGAATATGTAATTGATCTTCTAATTATGGTGTATCGTGATTTACCGTAATCATGCCTCTAGTGAAGGCATAACATACTCCGTACTTAATATATATATAGGACATCAATGGAAGGGGTGACTAACTCCAAAAATATTCAGATTTATCCTTTTCGATACATATTTACAGTTTGCAGCTATGTTCACATTGTTTGATTTCATGCAGGCTCTCAGCTAATGGCAAACGGACGTTGTTGGTTAATATTGATTCTGATGCTTTAAAACCTGAAGGATGGGATAATTTGGCAGAGGAAAAGCCTAATCTTTTTTCTTTCTCTGACATCAGTATCTATGAGTTGCATATAAGAGATTTCAGGTCAGTACAATTTTTGTCTTGTTTATTTCATTCTCCCAAAGGACTTGAAAATAAGATGAGAACTTAAAACATCTCACAACTAGTTATGAATGGCTGGTGTGATGAGAATTTCATAATCAGAAATCAATGAGGTTGTGTTAGAGCATCTCCTTATGACCTTTAAGGTCAAGGGATCAAATCTCATCAAGGTGAGAATTGAGTGAATAAGTTGGTGAGATTTGGGTTAGTTCTAGGAGGGTTTCGGCAATCACAAGAAAAAAACAAGGCAATCAATGAAGTTCCATATTTTGATAGGGCACCTTCGTATATATGGCCCTTGCAGGATGAGTAAACATATAAGTAAATCTTTGTAGTAAATCTTTGCAGGAGTATCTTTAGTTTGTAGTAAATCTTCATTTTTTTGTAGTGCTAGTGATTATACAGTGGATCCCAATTTTCGTGGTGGTTATCTGGCCTTTACTTCACAGGTAATCTTTCTTTCATTCATACGTACATATACGTACATGCATGCACGTGAATTACTTTTTTTTATGATAACAAATGAAGTTAATTTGGAGCCGACCCCAACAATTTTAGAACATAGGCGTTGGTAAGTTCAAAAATGTATCATGATGAGAAGCAAAGCATGAATTCATTGTAAGGGGACTTAGTTTTCTGAACATCATAAGTTTCTGCCTTGCAGAGATAGCATAACTGAGCCCCTTCCAGAAAAAATAACTGACTGTGGGTGTGAACCCATTGATTACTTAATTGCAAAGGGTTTGACACCATGAATTATACAAATCAGGCTCTACATTATCTCGTTGGAACAAGATGAATATAATTATGTAATTAATGAACTCAAAGTGACATCGGCAACATTTTTTCACCTTACTATATCGAAGAGTACATGATCTCTAGTGTTTTCTCTTTTTCTTTTTTTCCTGTGGGGGATGCGCCCGGATGGCCTGCGGGGGTTGGGTGGGTGGAGTCGATAATTTGGTATAAAATAAAAAAGAGCTCCTATCAGGTTCCTATTTATTGGGATTATCAGAATCAATCCATATAAGTGGCTTGAAGTGTATAAAAACTGAAAAGCTATCAATCACATTCTATGTAGAAAGCTGTAAGCTCATAAGTATGTTTATTTGCTTAGTCTAGAATTTTGATATAAATTCATCTAGTGAACTAATTTCCAATTACGAGTAATTCAAAAATTTCAAAAATCACCCCAAGATCCAAAAGTGTAAAACCTGACCTATCAAACAGGTATGAAACTTGTGGAGTGTTTGAATTGTTCGAAGAGCTTGAATCTTTAGTTAGATCCATTAAAACGTCTATGAAAGTGCATATAGAACATAATTCCCTTTCATTTGTAATTGAAGGATTCAGCAGGTATACATCATCTGAAGAAATTATCTGGTGCTGGCATCACACATATCCATTTATTGCCAGCCTTTCAATTTTCTGGTGTTGAAGATGAGAAAGATAAATGGAAAAGTGCAGGTACAAATTTATTTGTTTACTTACATGAACATTCGAAAACCAATTCTTCAATTGTACTACTCAAGTAGTGATGGAACCACATAATCGGTTCAATATTTCATTTCATGATGAACCCATTTCTTGATCTGTGTTCTAGTAAAGAGGTGATGCAAATAGACACATTTTATTCTTAATCTAATTTCACATGATTATCGCAAGCATGAATTTCTATAAAAGCATAAGCTATTGTGATGTAGGACAGTAAGTTCCAGATTCTAGAATCTTCAGAATATTCCATGATTTCTGCCTTTTTTGAATTTGGAATATTCTGGGTATCATAATCAGGGAGTCTGATCTTAAATTGCAAATCTGTCCTTTATTTCAGCATTTAGTAGCTTAATTAGTGGGATATTGTCTAGATGTATCTGGACATATTTTTTTTTCATTTTCTAAGTTCTGTCCAGCAGCCTATAAAAGGGAGAAATGCTGGTTGTTTTAAGAGATAAGTCATCAATAATAAAATCTCTTCTTTCATATTTATCATTTTCTTAAGAGTTTTTGGTTGTATCAACCTACAATTCTTGTGTTCTACAGATTTAGGATTGTCGCAATTGTAAATCTTTCTTACTTCAGTTGTTTCACTGCGTCAAGTGGTATCAGAGCCGGTCATTTCCCCAGACAAAAGGTGCAGCTGGACGATGGAGAATGCTGAAGATTCAACCTCAGGTGTCGTGAAAACGATGATGGACTTGCAGAAGGAGACCCTGCAGGTTGTCCACCACCAAACAATGGTCGACTTCAGCAACCGCTGATTCCAGAAATACCTGGTCAGCATGAATTTGATGACAGCAGCAAAGAGGAATTTGAAGTCGCCGAAAACATGGGCAGGAGGCATCAACAGGTGGGAAATTATAATAACAGGCCTAATTTTGGTCGTGTTGGAGGCAACTTTGAGTACCAATTAAAAATGGATCTTCCTACATTCAATGGTCAATTACACATCGAAGAATTTCTGGATTGGCTTAATGAAGTAGAGAGGTTCTTCAACTATATGGAGATCCCTGAAGACAAAAAGGTCAAAATAGTGGCCTACAAGTTAAAAGGAGGAGCTTCAGCCTGGTGGGAGCAAGAACAGATGTCAAGGGTTCCTATGGGAAAAACACCAATAAGGTCCTGCAGGTGGATGAAACAGCTCTTGAAAGGTAATTTTTTACCATGAGACTACGATCAGATCTTGTTTCAACAATATCAAAATTGTCAACAAGGACGCCGTTCGGTACGAGAGTATTCAATTGAATTCTTCTGGTTGTCTACTCGAAATAATCTTTTTGAAACTGAATCTCAAAGGGCAGCAAAGTTCATTGGAGGATCAAAACCGAAAATCCAAGAAAAAATGGGTATTCAAGATGTTTGGGATCTTAGCGAGGCCATTCGACTTGCAACTAACTAAGGCTGAGATTCAATGTGAGAGAATTTCTGGTCGTGGACAGCAGCCTTATAAACAGTATTCTGGTGAGTCATCACGAGGAAACCGCAATCAGGTCAAAGGAAAAGAAGCAGCTAGTGATGGAAAGCAAATGGGATGGGAATAGGTTGCTTGCCCAGCAACAATTTGACACAAAAAGGTCCAAATCAACAAGGACCTTTAGGACAACCAACTGAGAAGAGGAATCAGCCCTGTAACCCCTATGCCTATCAAAACTCAAGATAAGTGTTACCGATGTGGTGCGAGTGATCATAGACCCAACACTTGTCCTCAACCACGGACTAGAGGAGTTAATCTTGTCAACCAAGAATCAGTTTCAGAAGAACAACCATATGCAGATAGATTCGATGAAGATCAGCAGTACGATACTGATGATGAAAATGTTGAATACGCATTTGCCGATGAAGGGAGGAGGTTTAATATGATCCGGCATATACTGCAAACTGCAAAACAGCCACTCCAAAACTCGCAGTGCAACAAGATGTTCAAAACCACATGTAAAGTCGGAGAATTTGTTTGTGATCTTGTTGTTGATAGTGGGTGTGAAGAAAATGTTGTAGCAAAGGTAGTGGTGGACAATTAAAGCTGCCAACAACAGTTCATCCGAAGCCCTACCTCGCTGGTTGGATTTCTAATGGCCATCAACAAGAAGTAAAACAGCAGTGAAAAATCTCTTTCTCTGTGGATGGTGTTTATTTTGATGAGCTCGTCTTTGATGTCATCGATATGGATGTCAGTCACCTCATTCTTGGAAGGCCCCGACAGTATGACTATCAAGTGTTACACAAAAGCGGAGACAACTTCTACACCTTTCAAAAGGATGGAAAAAAGATTGTTCTTGTTCCTCTAAATGTGAAAGAACGTTCCAAGTCCTCTAACATAAATGAATGATCAATTCTGGTCTCTAACATAAATGAATGATCAATTCTGGTCACTACCAACATTATTGAAGAAGTTGAAGAAGACAACACAGTAATTGCTCTAGTCAGCAAAGGAGACAGTCCCTCGCCTACGGCAGTTCCAAAAGGATTGAGTCCTCTTATGGAGGAATATGCTGAACTTTTCCCTGACGAGTTACCTCCCATGCGTAATATTCAACATGCTTTTGACTTGGTTCCAGGAGCAAGCTTACCAAACTTGCCACATTATCGAATGAGTCCTCAGGAAAACTCAATTCTACAAGACCAAGTAGAAGAACTTGTCAAGAATGGGAAGGTGCAACCCAACATGAGTCCTTGTGCCGTACTAGCCCTACTTGTACCAAAAAAGGATGGTAGTTAGCGCATGTGTGTTGATAGCCGGGCTATCAACAAAATTACTATAAAATACAGAATTCCAATTCCCCGTCTAGACGATATGCTTGATATGTTGGGAGGAGTTAGAATTTTCAGCAAGATAGACTTAAAGAGTGGGTCCCATTAGATACGTATCTGTCCAGGTGACAAGTGGAAGACAACCTTTAAAACAAAGGAAGGGCTATACGAGTGGAAAGTAATGCCTTTTGGGCTATCAAATGCACCCAACACATTCATGAGACTTATGCACCAGGTCCTTCAACTGTTTCTGGGTAAGTTCGTCGTTGTTTATTTTGATGACATTCTTATTTATAGTCGAACACCAGAAGAACATTATAGTCATTTACAACACGTTTTTGTTGTTTTGATGGAGAATAAGTTGTATGCTAATCTCAAGAAATGCAGTTTCATGACAAATAAATTGAACTTTCTTGGATATGTCGTGAGTGATGCTGGCATAATGGTAGATGAAGAGAAAGTCAAGGTTATCCAAGAGTGGCCATCACCAAAATCTATTTCTGAAGTGTGTTCTTTCCATGGATTAGCTACCTTTTACAAACAATTCATACGCAATTTCAGCAATTTAGCAAGTCCCATGACTGATTGCTTAAAGAAGGGACCATTTGTGTGGACTGACGCAGCAGAAAGAAGTTTTCAATTGATTAAAGAAAAGCTAACTAGTGCACCGATCTTGGCATTGTCATGTTTTGAGAAACTTTTTGAAGTGCACACAGATGCATTGATTGTGGGAATAGGTGCTGTTCTTTCCCAAGAGTCGTCCCGTGGCCTTTTACAGCAAAAAGCTAAGTGAATCAAGAAAGAAATGGACAACTTATGAGCTAGAACTTTACGCGATCGTGCAAGCACTCAAGTGTTGGCAACACTATTTAGTGCAAAGAGAATTTGTACTATATTTAGATCACCAAGCTCTTAAATTCGTCAATAACCCACAAAATCAGAATCAAATGCATGCAAGGTGGATTTCGTTTCTTTAGCAGTTCACATTCACATTGAAACATAAATCTGGACAACAAAACAAGGTAGCCGATGCCCTTAGCAGAATATTGGTTTGTATATCCCTTTACCAGTAGCAAAATACCCTTGGGAAGACATCTTAATGAATTTTGTATTGGGGTTACCTTGAACGCAAAGACAACAAGATTCTATAATTGTGGTAGTGGACCGGTTTAGTAAGATGACTCATTTCATTCCGTGTTGGAAGACTGCCGATTCCACCAACATAGCCAACCTGTTTTTCAGAGAAATTGTTCGTTTGCATGGTGTACCTAAAACGATCGTGTGTGATAGAGATACAAAGTATCTCAGTCACTTTTGGAAAATTTTATGGCGATGATTTGGTACCAATTTACTATATAGCACTAGTTGTCATCCACAAACAGATGGACAGATTGAAGTGGTGAATCGAACTTTGGGGAACATAATGAGGTGCCTTTGCAGTGATCATCCCAAGAGATGGGATTTCTTTTTATCCCAGGCAGAATTTGTGTATAATAATATGCAAAGTCGTACCATGGGAAAGTCTCCATTTGATGTTATTTATGGTCGTGCTCCTCACCATACTTTAGACTTGGTTCCTTTGCCCAAAATCCCAGGTTACTCGGTTGCAGCTGAACACCTAGTTGATCATATTTAGGAAGTGCAACTACAAGTCCAGAAACAAATCAAGATTTCAAATGCCAAGTATAAGGATCAGGCTGATGCCCACAGGCGAAAGAAGATTTTCAAAGAAGGTGAAAAAGTGATGATCTATTTGCGTAAGGGTCGACTACCAGCAGGTAGTCATGGCAAGTTGACTCCAAAGAAAATCGGACTATATAAAGTTCTCAAGAAAGTCAATGACAATGCTTACGTCATTGACATTCCAGATTCTATGGGGATCTCAAAAACTTTTAATGTGGCAGACATCTACAATTTCTTCCAGGAAGGTTCTGGTTAACAAATCAACTTGAGGGCGAGTTCTTCACAGGTGGGGGGGACTGATGTAGGACAGTAAGTTCCAGATTCTAGAATCTTCAGAATATTCCATGATTTCTGCCTTTTTTAAATCTGGAATATTCTGGGTATCATAATCAGGGGAGTCTGATCTTAAATTGCAAATCTGTCCTTTATTTCAGCATTCCTTAATTTCAGCATTTAGTAGCTTAATTAGTGGGATATTGTTTAGCTGTTATTGTCTAGATGTATCTGGACATATTTTTTTCATTTTCTAAGTTCTGTCCAGCAGCCTATAAAAGGGAGAAATGCTGGTTGTTTTAGGAGATAAGTTATCAATAATAAAATCTCGTGTTCTTTCATATTTATCATTTTTCTTAAGAGTTTCTGGTTGTATCAACCTACAATTCTTTTGTTCTACAGATTTAGGATTGTCGCAATCGTAAATCTTTCTTACTTCAGTTGTTTCACCTCGTCATATTGGAGAGGGTAGGTGGAAATAAACCTGTATGCATTTCTCTTTATCTATTACCTTATAGTTTCCTGTACAATATACATATACGTACACGTTATAATTATTTGATCTTATGATTTATTTCTGATCAAGAACCTACTACCTATTCACTAAATAACAAAATATAAAGGCAACCGAATCTCGGAATAGTGTTTTGATCGTTCTGAATTATCTCACCAATCACCATTGAATTTCACATAGTTGTTAAAGGCCCAAAAAGGCGCTGGATTAGGCCCAAGTCCCAGCCAGGCCCACCTTTTGCGCCTCATCTTGCTTGAGGCGAGACAACTTCAAAGAGGCGTGCGTCTCATGGGCTTAGGCGCAAGGCACAAAGCTCAGGAGGCTATCGCCTCTGTGAAATGAGACCCATAATTATCAATCTTTCTTGAATCTAAGTTGTAATTTGGGCCACTGAAAAATAAAAAGCTTGAAAAAAAAGATTAAACACTAGTAAGTATAGCAACTTCATTCCCTTCTAACTACTAGATCGATAACTAAGTGTTTGATTTGCTCTCGTTTCTTCCGTTTTAACATGTATGCTTATGCCTTCTTACCCATTTGATCTTCAAGCTCCCTTTTGTCTACTAGCTACTGCCTATTTCATAAAAAGTTATGTCTTATTTTATTGGATAAACAATGCTTGTACATAAAATTTTCGGATGATTTTGTTGTGCTCCTAACTTGGAAGAGGCACGCGCCTCGCCATTCACCTAAGCCCCGTTAGTATTATTGATATGAAAGCATTTAGCAGATACCCAAATGCTTGAATCTTTACCACCAGATTCTGTTGAGCAGCAGGCACACATTACAGCCATCCAAGATGAAGACGGATACAACTGGGGGTAATAAAAAGTTCACATTTGTAAATTTCATGTTAATAATTGTAGCTCTCACATCTTGTGTCAAGTTTTATTTCATTTTTCGTTTTTAATTTTTAATAATTTTATTTTACTGAGGAACCTTTATCTTGGGTGTGTGTGTGTGGGTGGGTGTTTGTCTGGATGAAACTTTGTGTATATCACTTCACATAACAAGATATAATCCTGTCCTCTGGGGAGTGCCAAAAGGAAGCTATGCGAGTAATCCTGTTGGCCCAAGGCGCACGATGGAGTTCAGGAAAATGGTCCAGGTAGGCCATACATGATAAGATTACAAATAATTATTGTAGTATTGGGTTCATATATGAGATATGCCGTGCAAATATTATGTTGTGTAGTTCAGTCAACATTATTAAATTTCAGGCACTGAACCGCATTGGTCTACGAGTTGTGTTGGATGTTGTATATAATCATTTGCATGGTAGCGGTCCTTTTGATGATAACTCAGTGCTTGATAAGGTGAAAACTGACACTTAATTTCTATTTTGTTTTTGGGGTTACTTTAGATCTCGTTTCTCTATGTTTTAACTTTCTAAGGTTCCAGTCTAATTGTTCTTCCAAATTGTCAACAGATTGTTCCGGGTTACTATCTGAGAAGAAACACTAATGGTCATATCGAACATAGCACATGCATAAATAATACAGCGAGCGAGCATTCTATGGTTGAACGTCTAATTCTTGATGATCTTTTATGTTGGGCAGTTGATTATAAGGTATATTATCCTAGTAATCATGCTCTTCTTCTCTTAAAGAAAGCCCCACTAAATGCTGAGTAATTTCTTCTTTTCCAGATATTTCTGCATTTATCGAATATTGTGGATAGAGACTAGAGAGTATAACTAGTGTTAGAGAGTATAAGGTCTTCCCTTGACTAGTAAGTATATTGGATCTGCTAATGGAATAATGGAGAATTACATGGTGTTTGTAAGGTTTTGAAATTAAAGAAAAGATAGCAAGTGTGAGGGATAAATATTGACCAAGTCCTATGGTCTCTACATGAGATAATACATAAAAAACTGTCAACATTTAATATCATCTACCAACCCACCGGCAAAGTCTTACTTCCAGTTGCATTTTGTCTCCATCCCGCTCTCTGTTTCCTTTCACTTGCATAGTTGCATTTGAAGTATGTTTCTACAGAGAATCATCACCTTGCTGTCATCACGAACAGAAAGAGTGAGAATAAATATATATAAGTTATTCACGTATACTGATTTAGTTATTACTCGGCAGCATAAACACTATATCTTGTATGAATGTCTTGCAGGTTGATGGCTTTCGATTTGATCTTATGGGACATATAATGAAACGTACCATGGTATGAGCCTCTGACACTTATTAATATGTATAAATCATGTAACAGTTTTTGTATTACTTCATTTGTGACACTAAGAACTTGAGGAAAAATTTCTTGTTAAATTATGAAAGAGTTAACTGCAAAACTGATCTTCGAAGGGTATACATTGTGTTACAGTTTGGCCCCCGACCTGTAAAAACTTACCTACCTACTACTACCTCGAGTCCTTTTAAATAAGCATGTTGACTTTTCACCGGAAATTGTCATGTGATAGTGCATGAGTAGTATTTATATGATTTCAGCGTAAACAATATTTGCAAAAAGTTAACCTTAGACATGCTATTATTACTACTAATGAATCAAAAATATAATAATACAAACTAATTATTCCATATATTAAGTCATTAATCCCTTAAAACCCATAAATTAGCATTTAGGCTCTAATGATAAAACAAAAGTATAAACAGAAAACAAATACAAGTTACAGTAATGTTAAAACGTAAATACAGAAAAATTCGAATTCTTTTCATCTCCTTCACCTCATGTCCTCACCTCCACCACAACCTCTGCAATTCCATGCAATACCGCCATAGGACTCATCTAGCATTATGCAATCTACCACCACCAACCGAGTTGATTTGCGGTCATGGGTCAAATTTCAATAGATTTGGTGGTTGCAAACCGAGTGTTTGGATATGCTGATGGTGTTTATTGTCTCCAGTGGTTCTGATTCAAATCTGGTGGAAACAGATCTAGTTCCAATACAATTTGGTTATGAATTTGAGTTCAGATTAAATCGATTTGGGTTAGATCTGATTGTTGTTACCCGACCTCATCTGTTGTTTGGATTTTATTGATCTTTCTGATTTTGAGAGTTTCTTTGTTGATATAAAAAAAAAAATTCTTCAGTTCTTTTCGCCAGCAATTGTCTTGTTCTGGTTGATATGTTTTGTTAAGCATTTTGTTTATTTGTGCAGCCATAGAGCCCGATCCTTCTTTGAATACAATTTGCAGTTTTCATTGTTTATTTGATTCAAAAGTTCGAAATAATGACTATTTAAAATATTAGAAACTTTGAGGAATTATATATTTATTCTTTTCAATTTTCTGTCTACAGTTAATCCTCAATTCTAACTGATTAAATCTTCATATTGTTGTTTGGTTTTTTGATTTGAGAATTTGGGGTTTATGCATATAGCAGTGGTGGGTTTTGATTTGGGTTTTCCCCTAGTGGCTGCAGAACTGAGGTGGCCGTGGAATCGAGTGGTAGCCATGGAAATCAGTTGTGATGGGTGGTAGTAGGACTGGGGAAGATGAGAAAATACAATATCTTTTTCTGTTTCTGATATATTAAAGTAATTATTGTTTGAAGTTTCTTTTTCTTTTTTTAAAATACGATCATATTGTATAAATAATCAAATACTAGTCTACAAGTATAAAAGTGTGAATTGGCCGGGGATTTTGAATTTTCTGGTAAATGTTTTTGCCGAAACCTTAACTAGGGGGTGTATCAGTGACTAATCCATACATGGGGGCAGGGATTGTAAACTTGTATATGTTGGGGGCCCAATTCTAACCATACATATACTTTGAGGGTTCTTTACTAAGTTCCATGGACTAGGATGAAGTGTTAGGTCCGGTATAATTACTTTTAAGAATCCACCACATATTAGTGTAAAATTGGAGTTTCCCACACCCCCAACCAACAGGGGTATTTCGAGGCAAAATAAAAAATGGATGTTACATAGGTTAGTCATACAACTAACTCTTAATAAAATGATAGAATGAATGTTGATTTAGCTACCCTGAATTGGAGTGATTTTCATATCTTTCCACGTCCTGCATTTGAATTGATCATGCTGACTTACAAAACATATATATATTAGATGAAATTTGTTTGACAAAAAAGGAAAGCAACTGAAAAAATTGGACTGAGCAGATGAAATACTAGATAACATTCGAAAGTTACACCGTGCAACATGTTAGACAAAATAATTTTGAAGGCAACAAATTCTGGTGGAGGGAGTTGATGGAACATTTCAGCCATTGGGCAGCTTCCCAGAAAGATCACAGTGAAGGAGCGGATCTGCTTTTCTGGTTTTCAGGGCGTCATTTTAATGTTAATATATTTTTTGATATGGATAAAATTAATTTTTGTGGGCAGTGGCTCATACTTTTACTGGTTTATACTTGGATTTTATAATTAATCAATTTCATCAATTCTCTTCCTGGGCCCTTTCCTATCTCTAGTTTGGTTACCATTTTCAAAGAATATTTCAATGTGGGTTGGTGTTTCGGCCTTAGTATATTTCTTGGTTCTCCTGTGTGAACAGGAGTCATCAATTCCTTATAAATTTGACATGAAATTTGGTTATTTGGTAGCAAAAGAACTTTTGCTTGACATGTTTTTCATTGTTAACACATGTATAGTATTACCTTTAATAGCTTGTTAATGAAGCATTGATGAATGAATAATTTGAATTCGTGACCATATTGATATCATGATTAATTTTATTACAGGTGAAGGCGAGGAGTATGCTCCAGGGACTTTTGAAGGATAAAAGTGGTGTGGATGGTGCAAGCATATATATGTAAGCTTGAAGCTATATACTTGTTTTGTTTCTTGTTCTGCTTGTTAGTGTTCTCTAGCTATATATATTGTGCTTATATAATATGCTATCCATTATAAATTCATGATAGCAATGTATGATGGGTGAACTGGTGAAGTACTTTTGGGTATGGTTGAATGCATGCATGCCCCCAAATATATGTATTTTTCCCTCGGTCCTTATCAAAACGGTGTCTGAAGGACGCCCAAAAACGCAAATTAAGGAGATCATTTTCCTTTTTTACCCTCGATGGTACTATTTTTAGTCTCAGTGCTACTCTATCACTTTTTGAACCTATGGTGTAAAATGAAACATAAAATGAGGCCCACATTTAGATAAGAAAGAGTGTAAAAAAAAGGGTATGTTTGAGTTTTTAAGTAAAATGTGTTTCAGTGTGTCTGTAAGACGCCCTTTTGAGGATGGAGAGAATATATCATAATATTTGGATACTTCACTCTTGAATGGAAGTACAAGGAAAAAGGTCTTTTATATACAGTATCAACAGTACAGCCATTCTTATAATTAATAATCACAAATGACTGAATACTTGTACGTCTTAGATATGTTTTTAAATATTAGAAGTATTACTCAAAGGTTTTTCTTATAATTCTTTTTTTGATTATAAAATAATATTTTAAATAACTAAGTTCAGGTGTTAGTATTTTAATCAGTAGTAAAATTATTCTTATATATTGTTCGGAATGATGATAATGTTTAATATTGTTGCGAAAGCTAGTTTAAAAAATGGTTAAAGTTCTCTAGAAAATATCTGTCCTAAACCTAACCGCAAATAGATATAATATGATATCCTTCTGTGTTAGTGTTCTTTATGAAACTGATACTTGGAGTAGTTCTTAACCCACGACCACGGCCAATTGTTTCATAGCATTCAGATTTTACTGTATTAAAATCTATTTAAAAGTTCAAAACCTGGAAGAGTCAAAACCCTTAAATAACATAGAATTGAATTGCAATTTAATAACAAATTCGAAGGTCCTCGCCATATGGGTAGGTTACCATCAATGGTCGTTCGTATTGTTCTTCAGCAAATCAAAGGTTGTTATCATCGCCTGAATGTTGCTATCTTTTCAATGGACTTTTTCAGGCACATGTAAATTTTCAAATCTAATTTTATTTTTTTTGATATGAGGTGAAGATGAGCGAGAAATAAAGACATGTGAAGAAGGAGATGTAAAAAGATATGAGTTTGATTTAGGTAAAGACGAAGATGAAGATCTGTTTTTAATTATAGATCTGTTGGGTTTGATGGTTGTCGATGGCGAAGATGGAGAAACAGGGAAAAAGATGAAGAATAATTTTTTTTTTTCATTTTTAAATGCTAACATTATTTATGTTATTTTACAGTTTTCATTTCATTAATTTCTCACGTTGCATCCAGTTCAGCAACCATATAATTTAGTTTAAAATTTTATTTCCATGTCATATAAAAGTTAACAACGGTTAGTGAATTTGAGGGAATGATCTACATTTGAATTTAAATAAAATTTGATGACCCAATTGAGACTTTTAAAGTTAATTGATTCAATCCAGAAAAGCTGTCAACTTCAATGGCCAATTTGCTGTTTTTGCCAATCATACATGGATATTACCCACCACTACTCTTTCTCCTTCCCCTAGTCACCTCCTCCAAATATTCACCCCATTTACCTATGTCAAATCATTATCACCATAATTGTGAATCAAACATCTCCAAATTGTAACCTATAGCAAGAAGCCAAAATTTTTATATGCAATACCATAAACATTGTAGGAAATGTAGGTCCACTCTTCTTAAATATACATCTACACTGTTTCTTCCTCCTCAGGTATTTGTATGTTTTTGCTATTTTCATGACCACTCTCGTACTTGCAGTAAACTAGATCCAAAAGCCCTTTGTCATGTTCTTACTGGTTAGTCTCCTATTCAAGAGGACTATAAATGTTATCATCCTCCCTCAAAACAAAATTTATGTGACTTGTGACGTCACTTTTTGTGAAAATTAGCCAAAAAAAGGTTTGAGATCTTGCACTCAACACCCAATATTGAACTTTGTTTCATGTGTTAAACTGTCTACATCATATTGTGCCTTTGTTTCTTCTTTTCTTCTTTGTCTTCTATATCTATGCCACAGGGGTTGAGAGAGGTAACGGATAATAAAAATCGGAGAGAGGCCACACTGAGAAGATGAATGCTTTAAAAAACAATGAAACATGGGAGTTAGTTCCTCTTTCTCGCGGAAAACGACTAATTGGATGTAAATGGTCAAACAGAAAGCAGATGGGTTAGTAGAGATGCTCAAGGCAGGACTGGTGGCCAAAGGATATATTTAAACTCATGGGATTGATTACCAAGAGACCTTCATTCTTATTGCCAATATCTCTATGCTGTACCTGTTCGTACCATTATTTACTATGCCGCAAACTTTGGTTAGGAAACTTTGTGAGATATCCCATGTTTTGCTACTGCTGTAACCAAAGGAAAGATAAGTAGGTTGTGTAAATCTTTTTATGTCTTAAAACAATCACGTAGAGCCTAGTTTGACAGATTTCATGGTGCTATGCTATGGTTTGGATACAAGCAAAGATGGGGGATCACGCTATATTCGTTAAAGAAAAGCTATAGTAATAGTACTATCTTTGATTATTTACATTGACGACATTGTGGTGACCAGAACTGGCCAAGCCAAATTAGCCAAACTCAAGAAAAAATTGCTCGGTGAATTCGAGATTAAGGATCTGGGAGCTTTAACGTACTTCCTTGGTATGGAGGTGATAAAATCCTCCAGTGGTATCTTCTTATCCCCACAAAAATATATTTTGGACTTTTTGATAGAAACTGCTATACTGGATTAAGATATGCAGACTCTCCTATCGAAGTCATTTCATGGAGTGGATGGCATAGGGCCTATGCTGGATAGAGAAAAATATAAGTGCTTGATTGGCTGACTGTCAGACCTGATGTATCGTAAGTTGTAGGAGTAGTAAGTCTGTATATGCATGACTTTCGACAGTGTTATCTAGAGATGGTTCATAGAAGTATGAGATATTTGAAATCAGCTCCTAGAAAGAGTACGAAGATTGAAGAAATTTTAGATGCAAACTGGTCTGATTGAAGAAATTTAAGAAATTTCATTCAACATAATCCAAATCAGTATTACATCATCAATCTATAAGTAGCTTGTCCTATGCCCTTTACTCTTAATCTACACCATCAATAACTTACTATAACAATTCCACTACTCACACTTAACACATGACAACACATAACAATGACAGCTTATGGCCACTGCCTACCCACTACAATTACACCAATATACTCAGTCCTGACTTTATCTCTGCGCCAACTCCAGGGGGAGTGTTAAAGTATGTCATTGACCTGTATTAGAATCTGTCCATAGATTTTTTGGATTTTTTATGATTAACATAGCTTGATTGTAGTGATTAGTATCCATGTTATTCAACCTTGATTATGATTACTATCCATGTATATGTGTATATGCCCTCATGTGATCATATTCAAGTTTGCTCACTGACTCTGGACAAGTTATCCTACTCCTCATGGTGATGAATTTACAGTTATTAATGCTCTAATCTAGATATGGTGAAGGATGGGACTTTGGTGAAGTTGCAAAAAACGGACGTGGAACAAATGCATCTCAATTAAACATTTCCGGCACTGGGATTGGGAGGTACTTCGTTTACCGTCTTTTATTATGTTAGAGTGTATGCCCTAGTGGCCAATTATGTAATGATTGTGACACTATATTTATGATATGTTTTTGGTTAATGATAATTTATTATGTTTTATTTACTGCGTTATATAAATAATTAACATAATAAATGTCCTTAGAAAAATGATACTAATTATATGGATTCAAGTATGTGACTTGAATATGAGATCATATAAGTATGTAATGTATCATTATTCTTAAATGTCCCTAGTCGAGTATCATTGTCATCAGGACAACAATAATACATTGAGACTAGTATGTGATTAACTGATGGCCATATCTCATTGGTCATAAATATATACGAGATATATTAAGTTGATTCATAGGTACATGTTAGAGAACATAGTACTGGACAGACCCACCATGAGAATTCTACATGGAGCGTTATGCTATGTGTCATAAGTAATTCTCATAGTGACAATGATGTAATGGTCCTTCGACCTGAAGTCATGACATTTCTACATAAGGAGTTATGCGTTTTGACGTTATCAAAAGTCACCTTTAACCGGGTGGACGATAAAGGTGATTGTTGGATGCATAATGAGTTATGTGAGAAATGGGAATGATGTAGATGGAATTTAACCCTCCTATAAATTAGGGGTGATATCTATAGGCCTCTTGATTGAGTGAAACTATGAAATGCATGGCCATGCTCAAATAGAGATTTGTTTCATATAGTTTACTCATTGATCAAGAAAACTGAGATTAAATTATGAAGAGGATGACACATCCATGCCTTGAATTTAATCTTAGATATCATGGTTAAAAGGATTAAATTACATTGAAACATTGGTCACAAAAGGTAACGTCGAATCTATGACTTTATTATTACTTGGGTAACAGTGATGTATTACTAGATGCCGCTCACTGTTTATAATTTTATAATATGATTTAAAATTATTGCCAACGTAATAATAACCTACAGGGTCACACACATAGAACATTCGTCAAGGAGATATAATTTAAATGTCAATGATTTTAATATATCAATAAGATTGATTTAATTAAATCATGACTTTAAATTATATATATATATATATATATATATGTAATCTGTATGAAGAAGAGTCCTTTAGAAGGAAATACGAATATATATTTATTTGTACATATATTAATTAAGTGAGACTTGATTAAATATATATCTAATGAATATAGGATTCAGATTCTAATCTCCTAATTAGATTAGGTTTTGGAATCTACTCTATAGAAGGCTATATATACATGATATATCAGCTATTCTAGGAGAGAGAGATAGATATAGAATTTTTCTCTTAAAAACTAACGTTTTGACGTAGCCGCTCATAAGAGAGGTTAAGAGAGATAAAAGAGATACAGATTATTTACAGCTAGTACTGTTATCCTCTTTGCTCGAATCGTAAGACGGTTCGCGGGTGTTCGTGTGGATACCGTAGAGACGCTGTCCAGTTGGGTTGCGTTAAAGATTTGGAGACGATCAACACCTTCACCAAAGTTTCAGATTCGCACTTTTAATCGGTAAAATCTTGAACTATCTGTATTAAACTGTTTCGCATAGATCCTCGAGTTTGGGTTTCGTTTTGTTTTATTTTAAACCGTATTTTTCCGCTGCGTTTGCTGGTACGAAACCCAACAGGGAGGTACTTCGTTTACCGTCTTTTTGTGCTTCTATATGATGTATGTCCTTTTCTCTGTTTTTATGTTATCGGTCCAACACCTTGTATTGCATTAATATTATAATAATAATTATCATCTTAAAAGTTATATCAATTTTCACAATTGTAATAAGAACAACAACAATGATGATGATAATAATACTAATTGTGACAAGAATAACAAATGATTATGAAAATAACAAAGAATTAATTGCCCATTGATTAAATTAAAGATAAATTTAAAGTCTATTACTTTTTGTTAGAAGCAACATAATTAAATTCGGAGATGTAAGTTGATTGTAAATTATCAATTTGTAGGTACTATAACTAATTACTAGCTATATAGGATATTTGCTAGCTGTATAGAATATTCGATTGTTACTGTAGAAGGAGAAATTATAGGCACTCATTAATGTGAACTTGTATATATATTTCTGATTATAGAGAGTTGAAATACAACTTCCTCATTACAAACATATTCTCTCTAATATTCTTTTGTTGGTGGCAACTTAAGTCACTGGGTGTGTAAGAAACAACCTGTAGTAGCGCGCTTAAGTACTGAAGCCGAGTATAGAGTCATTTCATTTGGGGTATGTGAGATACTATGGCTTCAAATGCTATTAGAGGATCTGGGCATTGCGCCTAGTGAGCCAAAGAGATTGATTTGTGACAATATTGCAGTCATTTGCAATGCAAATGATCCGTTACAACATGAAAAAACAAAGCACATATGGATTGATAGACATTTTAAAAAGGAAAAAGCTCACCAATGGTCTTATCTGCCTACCTTTCGTTAGGACTGAAGATTAGCTGGCTGCAATATTAACTAAAGGACTAAACGACAAACTGTTTTATCCATTGTGCTTCAAGTTGGGCATGCGAGGCATCTATACACCAACTTGAGGAGAGTGTTGGAATATGTTAGAATCAATAAAACTAAATTAGGAGATATAAATAGATTGTAAAGTATCAGCTAGTAGTAACTAAAATTAATTAATAGCTATAGAGGATATTTGCTAGCTGTGCAAAATATTTCATTGTAGCCGTAGAAGGAGAAATTATAGGCACTAATTATGTAAACTTGCCTGAAATACGTACGAATGTATTGGGTACAATAGAGAAAAATGTTCATTATATAGGCTTTGATAAGTAACCATAATGGGCTTATCATCACAAGCCCGAAGGTTACTGTGACAACTCAAAAAATCTCATATTAGACTTTGGGTACCGTCGGACATTGAAAATAGATAACACAAACATTAATACTTAAAAAAAAAGGAACAATCAACTGTTGTTCGGAACTAATACAAAACATTAGAGTACTTTCTGTTACAGCGGAAAAATAAATGACCCGTAGGTCTCACAAATTTAAGTATATTCTTGCATCCTCTGTCCTTTGCTTTTCAGCATTACCCACAGTTAACTCACAATTACTTTCTACATGTACATCTTTACTTTACCTTTGTCACCTGTAAAACATTTAATAACAACAAGAATGAGCAATTTACGCTAAGCAAGTTCATAAACATGTATGGTGGGTTTGAAACGCAAATAGGGTTCAGGCTATTTGTGAGGTATGATAGATTCAATGTCAAAACATCTAGAACTTTAGAAAATAACTTTGAGGTTTCAAACTCTTTGATCTCCACTTAACCATCTTGCATATCTTACTTAGCTTAAAGGAGGTTCTCGTAGACCATGTACGACATCCTTCCTCTTAAGATTAACTTAAGCACTTGTTTAACGCCCAAGTTTAATAACAATGAAAAATGCACAAATATAACATTAAAGAATAAATTAATGAATCAAAGCTCAATTACATCTATGCACATTCATTCATATCATGTTAGCGAAAACTAAAGCATAGCATTATCATTTACAGAAGTAATTTCAGCATGTGAGTCATAACATTGTATGCATATTGAAACAAAAGATAATGCACATTAAAGAATAAGATATGATTGAGTATGTACTTGTTTATCATATCATTACGCATATCAAAGCAATTGATCATGCGCTTAATTGAAATAAGCATCAGATTGAATATATACTTGCAATAAATATTAGAATGAATATGCACTTGCAATAATATCAGAATGAATATGTACTTGCAATAAATATCCAAATGGATATGTACTTGCCTTTATCCTTAGCTAAGCTTAAATTAAATCACTAGCGGGTGAAAACTCTGTAAAACATGTACATTGACATAACATGAGAAATCATGCCTTGAATACAAATGTGAGAATGCACATATGTGATGTCCTTATATCTTTGATGTTCCAATTTGTCATCTATAATATTGGGATTGCATTTTTAACCCCAACCAAGTCCAAGAGATTTTTCATAGTAGTATTAGTCACTTGTAGGCATCCATATAATTCATTTGAGCTATTGGAGGCTGTAGGTTAACTATCCATTAATAAATCTCAGCTTAGGTGATGTATAAATCATTCACTATTAATTTAGAATTATCAATTAATTATTATTATCTTAAATAATTCTTTACTCATCCATGAAAGTATTGTTTCATTTCTTTAAATTCAGTTTTAGCAACTGGATAGTTCTTATTAATACAACTGGTGTATACTGTGAAGATAACACAAGAGTAGGTATGGTAAAATAATTATCCTCTTTATGGTATTAGTGTCAGAGTATAAAACTGCACATCAAAGATAGACTGTGCATCAGTGGGTACTGAGCATTGGAGGATAATATATGCATCAACAGTTACTACCGAAGCTATTTAACTCAATACTAAAAGCTCAATAGGTTGTGTTTTATGTAAAACATTAGATGTGTCTCAGTTTAGGTGTTATATGATTCTATATTAAGGAACATCTGAACTTAGGTTGTTCACTTAGAACAATCAGATATTAAATGATAGGTGTGCAGTGGCCGGAAACACTATTAACCACTGCAAAATTTTCCCAATAGAGTCAAATGAGGTCTAAAGCTTACATTTATCATTCTTGTATACCTGGACAGGATATAATATTTAAGGATGATGTATAAACTTAGAATTACTAAGTCTGGTATGGTATAGAAGTAGTTGCAGTGCATAAGCATCGGTGGATAATCCTTTATTCACTAAAGCTCTCGAAGTGTTATCATCTAATGAGTTCTTGTTCATCAGTAGGTGATGGTTAGGTTCAGAGATTAATTACCCTCTGAAGCTGTAACCTGTACTTCAGGGAATGATTAACAAGTCAGTGGATAGCCATCGGAGGGTAAAATTCTTGTTCATCAGCAACTAACATGTTCATTATAGAGTAACATGTTCATTACAGATTAACATGTTCATCGGGGGATAACATGTTCATCAGAGGATAAATTTTTGGTCACCAAAATTAGAGGATAATATCATTAGAGAATAAAATTGGCTATCAGGGGATAATTTTAGTCAAGCTTATTAGAGACTGAAGATTTGCCTATCGGAGACTAAGATCTTTCCTATCGAAAACTAATATTTTTGCCTATCGGAGACTAAGATTTTTGCCTGTCGGAGTCTAAGAGTTTTGCCTGTCGGGGATTAAGAGTTGAAGCTGTAAGAGACTAAGGTAAAATTACTCCCTGATATAGAGGATGACTTTTTCATTCATTAGTGGATAATTTTATTGAGGACATCGACAGTCAACTTTGTTCATTGGTAGTTAATTCTGTTGAGAATATCAGAGGATAAAGTATTTCTCAACATCTTTTCTGCAGTAAGTCATCAATAGATAAAACTTACTGAGGACACTTCCTCATCCTCTTTTTTGAAGTGTTTGTTATTGCTTCTCAACAAACACACACACCTACACAGGTGAAGACATTACTGCAGTTTCATAATTATAGAGTTGTGTAGTTCTTGAAATTCTGTTCTAGCCTAAGAGGGTTGAGGAGGGAAAACTTGAGTCTTCCTTCTTATTTCTTATCTTTACAGACAACTGCTAAACTCAAGGAAACTCTGTTTGTTTTGGACACAAGCATGGTGTCTTTATACAATTTTAACAACTTATATATAATAACAGTAGGAATTTAACAATTTCAGTTTGTATTTTAGGTGTTCTTCAATATTTCCTATTCTCTTCTTGGATAACTTATAGGATACATAACTAATAACTCCTGATGTTATGTGCATGTTTTAAATCATGCTTTTGGAAGTGAGTAAACAAAGTATTTTACAACATGGTATGAATGAAAAGGACAAAACATAGCAGAATAGAGTAGAGATTTAATATAGTGCTCTTACCTCTTTGAGCTTTAATGAAGAATTTAAATACTTGAACTGCTCTCAAAAAGAAAAAGGACAGTTGCTCTTGAAAGTGAAATTTGAAATTTATGTGGGTGGTCGACTGAAGAGAAGTTATGGGAGTGGGTTAGGGTTGTACCCCAAATGATATATGTATCACTTGCCAATCAACTAGAGCTGTTGGGTCATTTTATTGAGTAGTTATCAGTGTTTGACTGTATTGGCCAGTAATATGTTTTAGAGTGAAGTGATTGGCTAGATTGGCCGATGTTGGGGCTGCCAAGATATCAACCAATCATCTATAATAGCCAACATTCCTTTGGACACCAGGCTTTCTCTTGGCGGTGCCCTTGTGCAACAAGTTTTCCTTAAAGAAGTATATTTACATGCATTATCAAGTTGCCAACCATGATTTGAGTATATTGTCTTGGTTTGAATTATCAGCCGTTGGATCACTTGCAACCCAGTTACTGATATATTTAAATTTATATCACTTCTACATTGTAGTCCTTAGTCAACAATTTACACGACAGCTTTCCCCTGCAGTGAGCTTTCCTCAAAAGATATATACAACTATCTCTTGTTAGTGTTTGGTTAAAATAATCATTTAAGATTGGAGTTAAAATATATTTATATCAATTTAGTGGATCACGTAAGAGCCGTTCGATCACCTTGGTTGTACCAAGGGAGTCTTCAGAGTAGTTATAACTATGTCCTTTGTGAAATATAATTATTTAGAGATTTATACTTGTCCTAATTAAGTTTATCATCACTTGTACTCAAAATTGTAATAATTATTTTTTGGACATCGCATTGACATAGTAAATTTCATACATGATATGAATTATTATTGATATATAATATTAATTAATCATTCATACATTTTATTCCTATTTTTATTTTCGGGTTCTCACAATTACTTCAGAACCCACACAAGACGACCCATATTATATTAATTAGAGTTCGTATGTCTTAAATAAACTTAATTGTTTTAATATATAAATACAATTAACTAATATCCCACATCTGTATAATATTATTAAAATAATTTGTATAATATTATTTCAAAATAATAATACAAATAGTTCCTTTCAAATTTTATTTTATTATCTCTTAGTAGAAAATATTATGGTCTCAATTGATTTAAGAAAGAGAACAATCCTGTCCAACTTTGGAGTGAAGAGTATGAAAAACCATTTCTTTTTAGTAAAGAACACATTTAATTTCATATAGCCCATCCTTTTTTATCTCTTCATTTTTTTTGTCCTTCCAAATTTCCCCTTGGGATGTGTGTGTGTGTGTGGGGTGGGGGGTGGGGCTAGAATCTTCCTTATGGCTTCTCTTGTTCAATATTCATTTTTATTTTATCAGAGAACTGGTGTCATTCTTTTAAATAATTAAGTCTTCAACTCTTTAATATTGATTTATATAATCAGCAAAAAAATAAAGCAACTTACATAAGTTTTTATATTCCATGAGGCAGTTAATGTTTTTGTTTCTGTTTTGAAAACCTGTAATCAGCTTCAATGATCGAATACGTGATGCGTTACTTGGCGGATCTCCGTTTGGCCATCCTCTTCAACAAGGTTTTGTCACAGGTTTACTTTTAGAGGTAACTCTATGGTTTTCCAATGATTATAAAGTTTCCATGTACGAGCAAGTATCCTATGCAATATTGTGTCATGACATCATTATCCTTCTTGAATTAGATCTATGAGCAATGTAGTAGTGTTCTAATAGTCACCTGAACAGCCATCTATACAACAATATCAACTCTTCTTTTATAGGCTAATGGCCATGATCATGGTAGTGAATCTGATGCAAGGCGTACTCTTGCTGTAGCGAAGGATCATATTCAGGTAACAATATCTTGAGATCAACCAAGTTCTTTAGGTTGTATGATGAGATTCTATTAGATGTTCATTTTGAATTTCAAAAAGATGTTTTAAACATAATAATATCAATAGGAAGAGAGTTTTTATTAGAACCTTGCCTTGAAACTTTTTTTTGCCCGCTGTTGGTCATTATTTTCTAGAATTTCTAACAGGGGTATGGAGTACAATCTCACAGAATAATTAGGATCCTTCTGTTTGTTTTTGTGTTTGATGTTGCGGAAAAGGACCATCTTGTTTGGAAACTGGAGCATGTTTTTCAATGTAATACTTGGGGATTTGGGATTGGTAATTTTGTCTTTCTGAACATCTAATAAACTTTATTATTAGCATAAACATGTTTACAATGTGCCATTGGGCATCAATATCAGAAATGCGTTTATCCCAAGTTGGGGTTGGCAGGCTATGCACCCATATAAAAATATAAATAGTGAAAAGAGATGACAGATTAGGGAAATTTTGATGAGGAATAAGAGAATAAAAAATAAAAAAATTGAAAATTGAAACTGTTGGGAAATTTTGAAAGATTGTAAAATAATTTAAAAAGAAATGAGTGAGTGAGAGGTGACAAAAGTCTAAAAAAACAGAATTTAGGAAGCAATTTTGAAATCTACATTTAAACTAGAGTTGACTATCCAGTATTTATATTTTCACATTGATCCTAATTGCTCAATTACTGGACCGGTATAATTTACAAAATTAATTATATATAGTTTTATCATATCCTGCTGGAATATATTGTCATCCCCCCTCAAACTGATGTTGGTTCATTGACCCATCAGAAATTTACTAATCAGAAAACAATGCCTGCCTGCTTGGGAGAGCATTGGTAAATGTATCAACAAATTGAAGATTAGACGACATAAGGGACTGAAATCAATTGAAGATCATAAGCATCTCGAATACTTGTGCTGATTTGTAGAGTTTTAACTATATGTTGTAAATACTTGTGCTGATTTACAAACAGTCCATTCTGAGTAGAACGAATCTCTTACCCAGGAACTATGCAAGATGTCCACGATCTTTCATGTGGAACAGTTTCTTCAAATCATTTTGCAATAAATTAATGCCATGATGATCACTTCCCGATACTAAAGTATTATCAAACAAGTGCAATAGTTGCCCCTTTAGAAGAGTCACATGGAAAAAAGGATCATCTGACTTTGGTGAAAACCGGTACAAACAATAGCTGTCCGCAGTTCAGCAAACCATTCTCTAGGTGCTTGCTTCAGCTCATTTGAGGATCACTTTAAACTACAAACACAGGATGTATTTTGGCACCGTTGGACCTTGTGGCAGTTTCATATAGTCTCATGAAGATCTCCATGAAGAAACACATTCTTCACGTCCATTAGCACTAATGAGACCCACACTTGTCATTTTGGCGACTGTAGTAAATGCCTCATTATAGTCAATTCCGTACCTGTTTGTTTCGTACGGCAACAAGGAGTGTGTCCTATGGCAATCTAAAGAACCATCAGATTCCATCTTCACTATATTGATCCATTTACAACCAATCAGAGTGATCCCTTAAGGACAACGAATAACTTCCCCAGCATCATTTTCTGCCAAGGAAATGAACTCGTCATCTGTTGCCTTTTCAGCAGCTTGTTTATAATATGTAGGTATAGAAATTGACTATAATTGAGTGAAGAAAGATGAAGAACTGAAACCATAGCATTTCTAATGATTTCCTAATTTATCTAACCATTTGCAATAATTAAAGTTCAATTAGTGTTAAACGAGTAATTAAAACTAGCATAACATGCAAATATTAAAAAGAGAGAAAAACTAATTTGGTGAAGATGTTAGAGCATTCGATTTCACCTTATATGCCAATTAGTACTCCATACTTCCTATGCAATGCAATTGAATTGTGTTGTGTTAGTAGAAAATCTCAATTTTATTCACCAGTAAACTATGATTTACACCCCAAAGTTTACATTCCATATTCGATATGCACCCCACTCTTCTAACCGTGTTTTACCTGAAAAAGCAATCTTCACACCATATTCTATTTTTCGACTAGAACCTCACTGGCAGCAAATTAAATTTCAAATTAGAAGGGAATTAATATCACATATGTATTTGAAATTTAATTTGTTGCCGGCAAAATTCTGGTCAAAAAATTGGATATGGTGTGCACATTGCTTTCTCAGGTAAAATAGTAGGGTGCTTTTAATCTGCTAGAGCGGCATGCTTATTGAATATGGAATGTAAACTTTGGGGTGCCAATCGTAGTTTACTCTTTTATTCACTATCTTATATCTAAGCGTAGCAAATCTACTCAATTTAAGTAATTAACCATGAGTCCATGCGAAAATTGAAATAAACAAGTGCATTACAGTTCTATGGATTTTCTAAGATTTAATATATCACTCTCGATTTATTTACTACCAAAACCACGTGAATTTTTTGTTATATCCCTATACAATTCTATTAATGATTATCTATCCATCTTACATATATGCGATATATCTTCGGTCTCAATCTCACAATTTATGATCATATGAGAGACCACCCAAAATCCAACCCCAACATGATGTATATCAAACACTATTCTTTCTTCGTTGATAAGGGATGCGAGTTCAACCCTAGTTAACTTTTCCCCAAGGTTATTATATTTATGTTTGTAGGTTCAAACATCGCTTGTGGGAATTCTTACACTTGAACCCCTATGCTCATATATTTGTAGTAGTACTGGTGAAAAGTCTTTCAAAAAAAGATACTAAGGTAGTTTGCTATCAAACCCTCTATAGTTCTTTGTTCATGATCGGGCACTCAAAACCAATAAAAACATGTATAAATAGCTCACAACACAAACCCTAAGTTGCATATAGAAGAATAAAACGACTAATTGAACATAATACGACTACGTCATAGCTGTAACAAAAGTAAATTAAAAGAGTGTATAGTGACAGAGGAGCATTTAATTGAAATAATAAAACTGAATTTAATTGAAATAATCAAACTAATATTGAAGATGAACAAGGGTTTTGATCTTCCCCAATTCCTTCTCTTTACCTATAAAGTGTGTAAAAGTTGTCAAAAACCTAATGGACTTTGTTTTTATATTCGCTTTACGAGTTTAGTAGATGCCTAATTGGAATAGGAAACTATTTCAAAAGTTGAGTAAGAAAGTAAAAATTCCGTACAATAGACGTAACCCTCGACATGGGTTTGTCTCTGACTGTGTTGCATGTCTGAAACATAGTTAAAATTCTGAATGGCAGACATAGTCATAGGCATGACCACGTCTTTGCTGAGGTCTAGAAAAAACTTGTGAATCCTCTATGGCTCTTAACTTTTGATATTCAACTTGATTCCTTTGTTTGTCCAAACACACTTTGACACTTCCAAGCCTTAATTCAATAGTAAATACCTACAAAACAAGCTCAAAAGCACATACCAACGTGTAAACCATGAAATAACAATAATAATCAATTTAAAACACAAATATTCCTTGAAACACACAGGGATTAACATAATATAAGACCAATATTATGCCAAAATACCGTATATAATTCCTACTTATCATATATTCACGTACTTTTATGGGACTACTCTTGTAGACTTGTTAATTTAATTATGTTTTATTATCTATATGACCTTGAGCAAATTCATGAATTCAGGTTGGAATGGCTGCAAACCTAAAGGATTTTGTGTTGACTAACTCAGATGGGCAAGAGGTATTTTACAGTAGCCACTCAATTATACCAAGTAGTCAAATTAAGATGTGCAGTTTTCTCAACTACCTTTCAATTTTGTTGTATATTAACGATTACTTTTCTCTTTCGTTGTTTCCTTTTCTTCTTCTTTTTTTATTTTTTTTTATTTTTTTATTTTTATCTTTGTTTTGTTGTGTGTGCGTGCGGGTGTGTGTCCCCCAACCCAAACAAGATAAACACTTATATACTTCACCTTTCTGATGTGATAAAGTTGATGAGTAGTTCTGTATTTTGCTGCTTATCTCTCCTTCCTTCCCTCTTTGGCTTTCTTTTGGATCAAATGCTTGCGTGATATTCATGGAAGTTGTTCATTCTCTGTTATACTAACTGAAGAAAATTGGACTAGAGATTGGAAATTGAAACATAAATCTACACTAACATTTTTTTGGTACTAACCGTTCTCATCTTGAGCACAAGTTCCCAGTTGGCTATTCCTGAAGGAACTTTTGATATTACGTATATCCTGAATTTGTGTTTACAAGTTTTGCCACTTTAAACTCAGTAAACATCTAAGCTAGATGTATGAACCTATGCTATGTAACTTTTTCCCTGAGAGCTTTTGTATCTAGAATTTATTAATGATATTTCTTATTAGTACCCAAAAAAAGATAAAAAAAACTAAATAAATACCAAGTCCTACACCCTTTTTTGGGCAAAACCAATAATACCCTTGAAATTGGCATGTTTTCCACATTTACCCACCAACCTTTTTTTTGTTTTTTTACCATATCAACCTTATCATAAAATCTTAACAATCCATTCCCCCAATTTGACCGTCAGTGATGCTTATCTGGCATGTTGGCATGTTTTTACTTACATGGCATCCAAAATTTTATTTTGTAATGACATGGAAATTAGATACCAATCACAAAATGCCACGTGGGACCAAGTTAGTCATCCCCTACCTCCCCTTCGACGGAAATTGGTAAAGTCATCAAAAATTGAAAAAGTCACCGGTAATTGAAAAGGCGACGAGAAACATACAAAAACTCTAGAAAAAAAAAATTAAAACTGATGAATAGATCATGAAAATTCCAACTTGACAAATGACTAAGAAAAACAAACCATCAAAAAGCTAGATAGATTATATGTTAATATTATTAACATGTATATTTGCAAGGAATTTAAGTTGTATCAGAAAAATATGTATACATATTATATGGATAAATTTGTTTTTGTTTGTCATTTTCTTCTTTAAAATTGCTTGTCGCGTAGGCAAAGACATGCCGGATAAGCATGACTAATGGTCAAAATTAATGGGATGAATTATTTAAAACATTTTGATAAAAGGGAAAAAAAAAAAAATTCTTTGCTGGGTCAATTTGGAAAACTTGCCAGCCTTCCAGGGGGTATTTAATGGTTTTTCCCCATTTTTGCTTTGATGATGCATCTGGTTAATGAGTTAATGTTTGCATCTAATTATGTTTTAACTTCAAGGTTAAAGGATCTGAAGTTTTAACATATGACGGGATACCAGTTGCATATGCCTCATGGCCCACTGAAACAGTAAGTTTGTCATGAACTGAATTATTTACAATAATATCTTTCCCACTAGATTCTGCTATATTCAATATATCCTTTGCGCAAAGCCTGTACCCCTAGCTTTCTGTATAATTTTACGATTTTTGGTGTCAAACCCTGTACATGTTAATATAAATGAGTAAGCCGTCTAAAATTATCTTGGAAAATCCCTGCTCTTTATACATTACAATCGATGTTTTAATGTTCTGAAAAACATACCCAGACAATATCCGCGTCAATTTCAGGTTAATTATGTATCTGCTCATGACAATGAAACCCTGTTCGACATAGTAAGTATGAAGGTAAGATGATGCTGTTACATGATCATATGTTATCTGGGCATGTATGTAATAGTTTAAAGTACTAATTCTGCTGTTCCACTTGTATAGACTCCAACTGAAATATCTGTGGATGAGCGATGCAGGATCAATCATTTGGCAACTAGTATAATAGCACTTTCCCAGGTTATGCATAGGATTTTATGGATTAGTTGTAATTTACTATAAGAGTATCGACAAATATATGGTTGATTGTGAAATATGGGACTTGAGGTGGCTTACACTTAATTCAGTGGTCCTATTTCAGTTTTTGTTCTGTCTGTAACATGGTACATTTTTGGCTAGAATTGATGTTAGGAAGCTACAGCTTACGAGCCTCAATCTGTAAGAGAAGTTATAATATTACCCCTGATGTAAAATGGCTGGGACAGTTTTTGCTTGTTCCTATTCCAGTTTATTGTATTCCTCCTTTTAGGTCAAACTTCACAAATACATATAAGTAACTTCCGTATATTAATATG
Organism: Centella asiatica; assembly: GCA_014636745.2. NCBI lineage: Eukaryota > Viridiplantae > Streptophyta > Magnoliopsida > Apiales > Apiaceae > Centella > Centella asiatica. The sequence continues at coordinate 11,062,247 of CM025787.1, read as the reverse complement.
TTGTTAATAAACAAAGAGGTGCTAACCAAATCTACAATGACTTAAAAAATAAATATATAGCTGTCTCCTTTAAAATTTTTGTATATTTGCAACTGACACAACATGTTACATGAAATATGCAAACCTTTTCAAAATCAGTATATGCATAGCATGTGGAATACATTCTCATTGAAAATTTCAGTATATGTATAGCACTAGGATCCTTTGTTGGGACCTGATAAAGAATACATTCTCAATCTCTGACACCACCATCTAATCCTACACTACTTTCAGAAAGTGATATTATAGAATTTTGAAAACTGTAAATTTGTCTTAAACCCTTAAATGGCCGTCTCCCAAGCTTTGTTGTTGCTTACGTGGAATCATAAGGAAACAACAGAAAATAACCTAACATTTGTAATTTCAGTTTGCAATGGCAAAACTAAGTCTAAGTTTCACTTGAAATTTGCTGTAATTCCTCCCTCATACACCTGCACATTTACCAAATGATTTATTCATAACATAGTGTGGTACAAAGGCATAGGTTTAGTACAGTTTATATGTTCAGTAACACTATTCATAGAAGTTGTCTGTCAGTTATTTTTTTATGGTCAACACTACTGAAAGAGTTTACAATTTGCAGGGAATTCCTTTCTTTCATTCTGGAGATGAGATATTACGTTCAAAATCATTGGACCGGGATTCGTATAATTCTGGTGATTGGTTTAACAGGTCCACTTTTATACTAATTTCGTAGACATTTTCTGCTTATTGTGCATCATCAGTTCTTACTTCTGTTAAATTAAGAATTCCATGTTAGATTGTATCTTAGATTAACCATGGTAAAACTTTTAATGCTTATTGTGTCATTACAGGAATGTTCTCTCTCTCTTAAATGAAATATATTTCCAGAAGTTCAATTGTAATGTCTTCATGTAATTGCTTTTAGGTTAGACTTCAGCTACAATTCTAATAATTGGGGTGTTGGTCTTCCACCGAAAGAGAAAAACGAAAAGAACTGGCCCTTGTAAGGTTCATTTCATTAAATATACCAAATATATATTTTAATTTTTTTTATTGTTATGAATTTTATTTCTACCAACTTTTCAATTTATCCATTCTACCTGGTGTGCTTGGTTACTTGTTGGATTGAGAATGAGAATGGAATAAAATTGAAGAGGAAAAAGTAGTGCTAGAAAGGGAGGGATGACAAAAGAATAGAGCGTGGAATGAAAAATCTGATGAGTGTTAAAATGACCATTCTTTGCCTTCTAGGTGGTATTGCCCATTCCAACACTCCATGATTTTCAATTCAAGCTCCCTCCATTTTTTGTTATCCTTTGTTTTCACCATTGCTTTTTCTTCCTTAATTTTGTTCCATTCTCATTCTCATACCAACTACCAACCAAGCGGAGCATATGTGTTACAGTAATATCTAGATAGTCACATGTCTTTCCTTTTTCTTTAGTATCAAACCCCGCTTGGCGGATCCATCTTTTAAGCCTCAACAGAGTCACATCCTTGCTGCTGTTGAAAATTTTTCTATCTTACTAAAAGTGAGATACTCTTCACCTCTCTTCCGGTTGAGAACAGCTAATGCTATCCAGGTACAACATTTATCTTGTTTAAATCAAGTATTTAATTTACATGCACACCCTCCCACCACAAAAAAAATTTAAGAAACCAAGAAAAATACAAAAATGAAAACAAATAAAACAATTAAGAATCAGAAATAGTGAACTAAATTTAGCAAAAAGAAAATAAAGAAATAGTGAACTAAGTAACTAACAGGAAACTAAGGTATTGTTGGAATTCAAATTAACTTTTGAACAGCGGAAATGTTTTATTATTTGAAAAACTGTAATCCGAAATCTGTGAATTAGGATAGCACGTATACTATAATCAAGAATATACCTTAGTCTATGTCATGGTAATGTCAAATGAACTACAGCAAGAAAAACTACGATTGTTGTGTCTTAGTTACGTGTCAATCGCCGCTCTACTGGTATTCACAAACGAACTGAATCATTTTGTCCACGCTTGCTAGCGAGAAACTCCTTAGGATTCTTTCTCACAAATCTTATGTGTAAGAGCCGTATCAAGCTACCTTAGCTATCTTGATATATATACTGATATACATATCAAAATCTTAATTATAATTGGACTTGGTTTAGTAATAACCCAACTCTTATTGTGTGTGACCCTTGTAAGTTTATTTAAAAATAGTCGTGGGCCTAAACTATTTAAATCTCACCAGTTATAGTTGGTTTATAGCAAAACATTATTATAACTACCCAAATTAAATGAATGTAAGTTATTTCGACACAACCTTTATACAACTAATTAACTAGTCTATTTATATAATTATTCGTACGCATAATTCCAACAATCTCCTACTTGCCTTTGAATCAATTATACAAATACAATCCCCTTTGTCACAAGATGTCAAAACTGGATGTAAGGCAGGAACATGTCATCCTTAATAATCCAATCAATTTTTCCAAAATCAAGTTAAACTATTCAACAAATAGTTGACTATCAAATCATTTGAGCATGACCATGCATTTCATAGTTCCAAAAAATATCACTCTCTCGTTATACGAGTGGGATAAATATCATCTTACTCATACACATTCCTCCGCATGTTTCATAAAATATTCAACCATTATCTTTATTATCACATCATAAAGGCTAACGTTAGATAATGTCAAAATATTATAATCTTCATGTAGAAAACCGCTATGAACTCGAATTAAAAGGACTAAAATAATAAGTTGTGATGAGAAAAACTGATGACAATATATAACAATCCTTGCAGCAATCTCATAGCGGCGGGTCAATCCAATACAATGTTCTCTAACATGTATTTATGTGACTAATTTGATATCTCATATCAAATTAGTCACTTGATTATCTATTATAATAGATATAATTTATGGCACAACAATTTAATATTTAAAACAAACACAAAATATAAATTGAAACTTTTAAACATTATATTAATGAACAATAAAACAAGAAGTCACAAATACTCCCACTTGCTCTTGGACCAATCAGTGAACTATCTAAGTCCTAGTGTAATACAATGATGCTCATGTTTGGAAAAAGGGAGGGATTTTGTCAAAGGATCAACAACATTTGAATCCATCTGAACTTTACATATTTTTACACTACATTTGATTGGACTGGGGTTCCTTAGACAATGCTATGGCTCTATTGTCACAATAGAGTTCCATCGAATTCGAAATACTTGGAACAACACCTAGCTCCTTCATAAACTTTCGAATCCATACTGCTTCCTTCGATGACTTTGAAGTAGCAATATACTCGGCTTCTGTTGTAGAATCAGCTATAGTATCCTGTTTGAAACTTTTCCAACATACAGCATTATTACCATTCAAATAAAAGATAAAACCAGATTGTGATTTGACATCATCTTTGTCTATCTACAAACTAGCATCAGAGAAACCACTTACAATATGTCGTTCCTCACCTCCACAGATCAAGCATATGACTGGTATTCTTAACCGCCGTCCAATGTCCTTCTCTTGAATCTAATTGGTATCTACTTGATGAGTACACAACATGGCATACATGATAGAACCAATTGCAGATGCATGTGGAACTTTAGTCGTACGGTGTCGCTCACCATGTGTCGAAGGACACTGAGTCTTGCTAAGACGTACTTTGACTTAGTCTTATGAGTCGATTTGATCTATCCCGATAGATCCTAATTCCCAAGATATAATTCGCTTCTCTCATATCTTTTATTGAGAAATATTTTCCCAACCAAGCCTTTACTGTGGTAGCCTCGAAAAATCCCGAGTTGGACTTTAGGCACTGTTAGAATTTGTGTGACAGCCCCTAAAAATCCCATGCTGGACCTCGGGCACCGCCAGGAATTGACAACAGAAAAACATCATAAACCAATCATGCATTTCATGGAAAAGAGAAATATAAACTCTATTACAAAACCGGTTAGGAAGTACTTGTCAACCTGTTGTTACTTTACTTGTTAATATTGAGTTAAGCAACTTCAGGACTTAGTCGAGAGTTAGTCATCAGAGACTGGCGTTAGGGGATGCTTCTGACGTCAGGGGATGTTTAGGCATCAGGGACTAAGGATGATGTCATTAACAGATCTTTTATCGCATCAGAGACTACGCATCATTAGTGGATAAGTTGTACATTGGAGACTAGTCTAAGTCATCAGAGACTAATTGATTCGTCAGGGGATAATTAGTCCCCGACAGACTATTTTATCCGTCAGGGAATGATTTAGTCTCCGATAGTGTATTTGATCCGTCAGGGGATAATTAGTCTCCGGCACTCAATTATTCACTGACGGGTACAGTTATTTTATTTCTCGCATTCTATAATTTTTCGTGTTTGTTTAGGTAATTATTTCCTATTTGGACTTGGTTGGTTATTTTCCTTATCAGATTAGATTTGTTTCCTTTGTAATGACTTTTCCAATTAGGAGTAGATTTTTATATAACCTTCTATTACAGATCCTTAAATATTTAGTAGCGGAAGTCTATAAATGGCCCATCTGGCCTTACAATCTAAACATTTCTATGATGGCCTCTCGCTTCACTTTCCTTCTAAAGGCCATCCATAGGAGAGCGATCAAGAAACTCTCACTATGCCATTTTCTTCTTTCCTTTATTAGGCGGCTTGGCCTTCTCATCGTGACCTGTAAATCATTCCATAATAATCCACATGAGTGATTTACGCTCAGCAAGTATATATTTATAAGCTGTGTAAGTTCAAAAAAAAGAAACAGATATTGCAAAAGGCTCCAGTGCTTATAGAGGTTGGGCGAAGCAATGCCGACACCTCCAGGGGATTTAATAAACATGTAACTTTTAGGGTTCCCGAGTGATAACAAGGGGTTGACCCTCTTCTTTGAAATAAGTTCTGAATCAATCATTTGCGCCTTCTCTTCATTAGATAGTGCATCATCTGACCAGCCTGATCACTATCTGATTTCATCTCTTCATCAAACGACAGAACATCCCTAATATATAGGGAAACAAACCTGCAGTTGACACCCCCAACGGCCTAAGGTGGTTACTTTTCAAATGGTAACTGCTCAGCAGTTACATTTGACCATATCTAGACGGCATACAAGTATTTAATAAACTCTAAATAAAATGAAGACAACTACCCACAAATGATTTCTTGGACGCCCATCAAATCAGTAGGTAACCGCTCGTAACCGCCTTGGCTACTCTGTCCTATCTGATGTACCTGCCATCGAACTGGCCGGTGTCACTGGCTATGCCAACATGCAATGTAGCCAACATCCAATCCATGCATTTGTCAAGCCCACGAGTTAAATATGCCTTCAGCCTGCCTTTGACCCCATGTGTGCATCCGACGCACTACACCAACTCAACTGCTGCTTGTGTGCCCACCAGCCCGTTGACACACCTTTGACAACCATGCCCAGCCCATGGTGTCTTGCCCCTTCCCATGTTTTCATGCATAACGAACTTGCTTTCGCTGGAGGAGATAAGTTGAATATTAATTTGCTTTCGCTGAACCATATCTCTCACAAAGTGAAAATCAACCTCGATATGCTTCGTCTAAGCATGGAAGACTGGGTTAGACGCTAAATATGTCTCTCCAATGTTGTCACACCATAGAATAGGAGCAGTTTGCAATGGACAGTCCAATGCATTGAGCAATGGAGAAAGCCATTGTAATTCAGCAGCCATGTCAGCTAGCCCTTTGTATTCAAACTCTGTACGTGACCGAGCAACAGTCTTCTACTTCCTTGGTGACCATGCTATGAGATTTCTACCCAAGTAAATTGCATAACCAGCTGTAGAACGCCCATCAAATGCATCACTGCCCAAGTTGGCATAACTATAAGCTTGTAAGATATGGCTAGGATCTTTAATAGGTAATAAACGTGTTGGAGAAGAGAACATATTAGGAAAGAAGAACAGGACTAAAGGAATAATTTTGGACTGAAACTGCAATACATTACTGAACTTCAAAGGGCCTAATTTATAGGCTTACAATTTAACAAATTCCTAAAGAGCTGCAACTAAACAATAACTTAACCACTAAACAAAACATGGTATAACATCTCTGATTATTTGCTAACAATCAGACTCCCAAATATTTGGCTAATATACGGGGCCACTAAAGATATGAAAGAAACAGACTCATTCAAGCTTATTTTGAATCACTTAATTTCAACACTCCCCCTTGATTCAAAATCATCAACACCCAGTTTATCTCTCAAGTAAACACGCTTCTCATATGGAAGTGACTTGGTGAAAAATAAGATTTAAAATATGGAAACTACGATACTTAAGAGGAAGATTGTTTTTGATTTCTATAATCCGCTGCTCACTGTGTGTTTGTATATATACAATATTATGGGTCAGGACCGGGACAAATAAATCTTAACATTAAGTATTTGAATAACAAAATCATTCTAAGAAAATAGGACTATCATTATGTTGTATATAGGTTAGGATAACAGCAAACAATGCTATCCGTTTCCACTATTCTGTTTTGATGAGTTATCAGTTGCCTCCTTTTGCGTTATCTGATCCGGAAGACTTGAGCTGTTACCCCCCAGCAAATTAATTATGGCTGCTGTCAGCATTAGTTTGTCCCTTAAGAAATTGAACTTAGGGGATGACAAAGGCTTGGTGAACACATCTGCTATCTGATCATTGGTGGAGATGAATTGAACTTGTAAGGAACCCTTGATTACTAGTTCACGAATGAAGTGAAAATCCATCTTAATATGCTTTGTACTTGCATGAAATACCAGATTAGCAGAAAGTAAGTTGCCCCTATGTTGTCACACCAAATTATAGGAGGGCCGCGTAATGGAATTTGTAACTCAGGAAGCAACACCTCCAACCAAAGTATCTCAGTGCTGGTGTCTGCGATAGATTTATACTCGGCTTCGGTAGCAACCAAAGTAAGCAGCTGCGCTGGTGCAACAGTTCATTGCTTTTTGGACTTTCAGGATATCAAATTATGACCCAAATAGATAGCATAACCAGAAGTAGATTGTCTGTCTGTAGGACTATCCACCCAATCTTAGTATGTAAAGGCTTGTAAAAGCAACTGTAAAGATGAAGGAACAATGGAAAAACCATCCTGAGAAGTTGCTTGAAGATATCTTAATATTCGCTTAACTGCTGACCAGTGTTGCTCAGTTGGAGCATGCATAAATTGACAAACGCAATTAACTGCATATGACAAATCCGGGCGAGTTATGGTTACATATTGTAGTGACCCAGTGACTTGTCGGTACAAGCTTGGATCAGAAAACAGGGGACTTGCATCATTAGAAAGGGCAGTGGATGGAATTTTGACAGGTTTACTCAACTGCATACCCACTTTACACAACAAGTCTCTTATGCACTTTTGTTCCGACAAAAGAATTCCCTTTGGTTGCTGTACTACTTCAATGCCTAGGAAAAATGAAGAGAACCTAAATCTTTAAGTGAAATTCACAACCTAACTTTCAGATCAAAATATCAATTGTGACTGTATTATTTCCTGTGATAATTAAATCATCTACATAGACTAGAATAATCAAATGAAGCGCACCATTATTAAATAGAAACATGGAGGAATCAGACCTTGAAGCAGTGAACCCAACTTGAGAAGATATGTGGACAACATACCAAGCGTGAGGTGCTTGTTTAAGCTCATACAAGGACTTGTGTAGCCTGCACACATGATTAGGATAATGAGGATGCTCCCGGTGGTTGTGTCATGAAAACTGTCTCAGATAAATGGTCGTGGAGGAATGCATTATTGACATCAAATTGTCAGATTGGCCATTTATGAGTAATTGCCTGAAATAGAACCACTCAAATTGTGACTGCTTTCACCACTGGACTAAACGTCTCAGTATGGTCAATTCCCGCCTCTTGATGATATCCCTTGGCAACCAGCCGCACTTTGTAGCACTCAATAGTGCCATCAGATTTTCGCTTGACCCAAAATACCTACTTGCAACCTACCATATGCATATCAGCTGTGCGAGGGACTATGGACCAGGTTCCATTTTTCAGTAAGGCAGTGATCTCAGCAGACATAGCTTGATGCCAATGAGCATGATGTTTGGCATGAGTATAACATGCGGGTTCAGCGTCTCTGTCAATGGAAGTTGCAAGTGCCAAAGACTGATAATTTCCAAGTTTTCGTGCCATGGATCTGGTGACCATCTGTGGTTGTGGAATAGGGGGATTGGATTGGGCAACATCACAATATCATGAAGCAGAAGATGAGAAGGCACCAGAAATAGATAATGCACCCTCTGACCGATTAAGAATGTCACGCATGTAGCAAGTGCTGTCTGGTGGTGAAGAGGATGAGGTTAAGGACTGTGGATTTATGTTGTAGAGTAGGTGATGAGGTTTGAGCAGTAGTGTCTAAACTTGGTGCAGGAGTCGCAATTGATTAGGGTGATTCTGACTTCTGAGAGCAACCATGACCTGTAAAAGAAGAAATAGGAATAACACTCCATGGTGAAGAGGGAGCAGAACAAGATATCACACTTGAAGAAGGAATGGTGTTTTGAAAGGGAAATGAAGACTTGTGAAACCTAACATGGCGAGCAATATAGAAATGATTAGTGGGAGAATGATAACAACAATAACCATGATGATCATGACTATAGCCAAGAAAAATACAAGGAGCGGAATTCCAATTTATGTTTATTTTAAGGACGTAAATGTGGAAAACATAAGCACCCAAAGATTTTTAAAAATGAGTAATCAGGAGGATAGACATGAATATTTTCAAATGGAGACTTATCAAGTGAATCAGAAGAAGGGATTCTATTCACAAGAAAGACAGCAGTATCCAAAGCATATGTCCAGAACTTAAAAGGAACATTGGAAGTAGCAAGTAAGGATAAACCTGTTTCCACAATGTGTCGATTGCGTCGTTCCACCATACCATTTTGCTCATGAGTATGTGGACATGCTAATCGATATAGAATACCAAGGTTACCAAAATATTTATGAACGATACTTATTTTTTAAAAATTAGAAAAACATCAGATTTATTACTCACCGGGTAAAACCAAATGAATTTAGAGAAGACATCAACAAGGATTACAAAATATTTATGGCCATCAACTGAGGACGTATGAGCAGGCTCCCAAACATCACTAGATGAGATCTAAACTGGAACTAACCCTATGATTACTTAAAGCTAAATGTTGCCTGGAGGATTTAGCTAATTGGCAAGGCTGACAAAATGTCAATTTATTACATGTAACAGGCAATTTATTAGACCGAAGAATTTGATGAAGAATTCGTTGATGAGGGTGACCAAGACGTTGATGCCATCCATCCGAGGATGTTTTGGCAGTGAACAAAGCTGAAGGTGCAGCAGCAGGATGAGAGTTGGAAAAAGTGTACAAGCCATGATTACTCCGCCCGGATAGTGGAACTTTCTCCGAGTTGCAATCCTTCACATAAAACAAATCCGGGTGAAATTCAAAATAAACGTTATGATCATTTGTGAATTGTTGGACAGATAGCAAGGATTTAGTTAAGGCTGGCACATGTAAAACATTTTTCATATGAAAATGATTAAATGTTGAAGACAAAACAGAGGAGCCAACATTTTTTGTAAACCATTACCATTTCCAACTTGCAAATTATCAGTACCATGGTATGGTTCATATCGGCTAAGAGCAGCCAAATCCAGTGTGGTGTGATGAGTTGCCCCTGTATCTGGATACCAAGAGTAATTGGTCATTGATGCTGGAGGTGTTGAAGAATACACAGCGGTATTGACCGAAGGTGAGTTTGGTTGAACATAATGTTGATCACAGTTCGCCATTGTGTGATTAAACCGGAAACAAATTTGGGGTTAAATGACTTTGTAGTCACTATATTGGGACCCATTTTTCATTTTGGTCACTGTAACTGAGACTGTACCAAATAATAACTGTACCTTAATTTTGTTTACAATGTACTCATTCCGTGTTTTTCCGTCCAATTTTTTGACGAAAGTCCAACGTCGCAGACATGAGGATGGCGTAGAAGATATGTGCGCTGATGTGGATAAATTGGGTGGTAAACTTATCAATAATTTCACCCCAAAATGCTCGATTGTGATTAACCCTTTAACCCTAGAAACCTTTCACCCTTTCAGTAAACCTCAGATGCTACTGCAATCAAAGAGAGATGATGGCTTAAATCTACCGTAATCAAAGGGATACTTCTTCAAATCGGACAAGTAATTCATATGTGTTTAATGTGTTTGGATTTGAGTGTTGTCAACAGTAGCTATTGTCTTCATTGTTTTCTTGGTGGTCCCTTCTTCTTTATTGATATCCTTTTCAATATTAAAAGCTATTCTCTACCTTTATTTTGTTTTTGTGTCTTATTTAATCTTTGTTTAAGTTTTGTATTGTTATTAATGTACTGTACAAATTGTTTGTTTGTTTATTTCATTTTTGTTGGTGATTTTTGATTAAAACAGGATGGGCTTCTCATCCTTGGTAATATATTACGGGGGTGAGTTGAAATATAATCCAAATTATGAGTATGTTGGTGGGGATGTTGAAGTTAAGGAGATGGGTCTCGATTATTTTGATCCTTCAATGATTTAGGATATTGCGAAAGAATATGGATACAAAAATGAATTTGTTGTCTATTTTAGAATGTATGATAAGGAATTGGAGAATGGTTTAATTCAATTGGGAAATGATGAAAGTATTAGGAAAATGATAGCAAGTGCCATGAAAAATGATGGAATGATAGATATATATGTTGTAGGAGTATGGGAGGGAAAGTGCAAGGATGAAAAACACAATGAGGACAGAGAGATGGAGGACAAGGAGGATAAGAACGATCAGGAGAAGCATGATAAAGATGATTGTGTTACTTCAGAAGATAGTGACTATCATGATAGTGATGGCAATAACTCAGATGATGAATATTTAAGTAATGGGGTAAAGTCAAGGCAGTACAAAAACTGATGAAAAAATATGGAGATGCAGATGCTGAACATGAAAATGAAAAGGATGATAATGTGCATAATAAGGATGATAACCAGAAAAAAAAAAATCAGGATAGTGATGAGGGTGTTGTCCCTGATGAACAAGATGGTGAAACTTATGGATGTGATTTTGATAATCTGTGTTCATGACCAATTTTTTTTTTGAGAAGTTCATTACTTTCATAGTATTATTTTCAGAAGTTTATTACATTCAAATATCATTCCAAATCTATTTTCATTACGCCAAGTTCACTACATTCAAACATTGGCAAAACCTTTAGATATCTCATTCATGATGGCACGTTTTCCTGATTACACCACTGAAGTATTATTTTTCAGTTTCACCCCACTAACGTTACTTAAATATTTAACATATATCATTCTGTTAACTTTTGCCATTACATATACTGATATGACTTTTAATTGCTGATATGTTGTATAAATATTTATAAAATAAATGAGTTGGAAATTTTAGATTGTTTTGGACTTATCATGGAGTGCCATTTAACACCATATGTCATCTCCTTGATAGAACTCGTCGGAATTTGAAATGCTCATCGGAAAAGTCACTGAAATCTGAAACAAAAATCTGGATGATGACCAAGTTACTTTGTCTTGCTTATTACTGATATTATTTGTTAGAATCCTACCTACAATATTATGACTTTCACAAGTTTGATCTGTTTTTAGAGTCTGATTTAAAGACTTAAATATCTCTTTAAACCAAGGTCAACAGTCATGACACCGTAGTTCTACAAATCTTTGGTTCTCAGATTTTTACGATCTGAAATTGTGTGCTTCTAAACCTTTGTAACCAAATGGTATTAAAGAAATAGAGATCAGGAACTTTGATTTTTGTATGTGGAGAGAAAATTTATGATTTTAATTTGAAATTTTAGCCCAAAAAAACTTACAGCTAAAGAGCAATTTATGGACAAAAGTAAAAATTGATTAGAGAATCATGATTTTTTGCTGAAAAACGAGTTCAAATATGTAAAATTTATCAAATTCAATTGAATATCCATAATTTTGCAAGTTAAATAATGGGTTGGTGGGAGAGAACTACAACCAGAAAAAAGGTTGAAGATGACATGATCTCTTCATGCCACTCTGTTAAATCTATTTCATTTTTCTTTTCTTTATTTTGTGCCACATCGAATATTTTTTGTTGAATCAGCAACTCTGTTAGGATTTTTTAACGGAATGTGTCTAGTTAGAAATTTAAATAACTTTAATGGAGTAAAATGGAATTTTAAAACTTTGATAGCATAGCTTGAAAAACCTTCCAACTTCAATTGGGTTTTTTATGGTTTTGCCTTCAAACATTACACCAAAAATTGAAGTTCATTACTTTCATTACCAAATAGACAAGTTTGAATAGAGACAAAAAAGAGATTCCATTCAAAATAACAAACATACACCATAGAGATTCCATTACATTCAAACATAAACAAAGAATCTTCAAATAAACCGAAGTTTACAACATTACACCAAATCTACTCCTACTTCGAATACATGAATATAAAAATCACCCATGACAATACTATTGCCCAAATTAACATTTTTTTCCCTCCTCAAGGCTTTGCTTATGTCTTTCTTCAGAATCTTCACATCATTTTCTTCCTCATCTTCAGCAGATTCATGACCATCAATTAAGTTCTTTCTCATATTTTCTATGACAGTCTTTTGATTATAGACTTGTTCCACTAATCCATCAATGACCTCCTTTGATTGATTAGTAAAAGGAGCATCATACCATCTAAAGAAACCACGATAGAGACTTTTGTCCTATCACAGAACATTTTCATTTCACATCAGTATGTCATTCACAAGAAAATAATTATTTAAAGAAACCAAATCATATTTGATCAATAATAAACAATTACCTGATACCTACTACAACCTATAAATCTCCTTCCTAGGTACTTTGTTCCAGGTTTCCAAGCCTCCACGTTTTTACTTTTACACCACAATAGCAGTTCATCGACATTTGGGGCTCCATCCATTGTTTTCCTCCATGTGATGACACTTCTTCTAACTCTCCTTGATCAACATAAACCCCTGATGATGAATTCATCTTTTAGAATCAATTTCGGCAGCAACAAAAGAAAAGAGATGAAAACAAGATGAGAGAAATTTTAGAACTCTAAAATGAAATTGACCCAATTCAATCGGCTTCTAATAAAGATCCCCAGTTATACGAGTCACGTGCCTCACACGTGTGTCTACATTGCACTTTTGCCAAGTCAGCAGCCAACTGTATTCAATTTAATGCTCTCTTTCATCACATGAGATGCACAAAATGGACTTCCATTAGATTAATTTGATGGAAGCAGACAGAATGACTACATTGTAAACTAAATTAAGGTATAGTTACTTATTTGGTAGTGTCTCAGTTACAGTTACCAAAATGAAAAACAGGTCCCAGTACAGTGACTACAAAGTCATTTAACCCAACAAATTTGGCATTTCGAAGAGCGATCATTTTGATGATGATGATGTGCAGCGGGCATAGTGGTGGATTCTGCGACGGACGATGAGGATGGAACAACAGTAGTAGCATCAGCAACATGTTGATTCAACATGTCTGTACTTAATAGCTTCCCAAGAAGAAAATCAAGTTGTGACATAGTGTTGTGAAACTCCTCGGAAGATGATTACGATAAAATCCTCCATGGACAGTAGGCGACCAGCAGCTGCTAATTGGCCCCAAATTGCTTTAGCCTTGTACAAGTAAGTTGAGACAGTGTCATCATTCTGTCGTATGTTTTGAAGGCTAAGATGAAGATGCACAATCCTTGTAGTAGGAGAGAGGCATATGAAGTTTCTAACATCACCCACAACTAACGAGACATATGTGCGTCAATAATTAGGGGAATTATGTCTTCCCTAAGTGAAGAAATTAAAAGAGTCAACTTCTTCTGGTTTTGTTGATACCATTGTTGGTATGCAGGATTATTGACTAGAGTACAGCTAGTGTTTGAACCTGGTGTATCAGCAGGTAGCATGGGTTGGGGAGGTGGAAAACTCCCATCAACAAAGTGAAGAAGACCATTTCCACATAAGAGGAAGATTGTTTTTGATATCTATAATCTGCTGCTGACTGTGTGTTTGTATATATACAATATTATGGGTCAGGACTGGTACAAATAAATCTTGTCACTAAGTATTTGAATAACAAAATAATTCTGAGAAAATAGGACTATCATTCTGTTGTATATAGGTTAGGATAACAGTAAACCATGCTATCGGTTTCCACTATTCTGTTTTGATGAGTTATCAGTTGCCTCCTCTTGCGTTATCTGATCGGGAAGACTTGAGCTATTAGTGAAGATATCAGCAACATGCTCCCTTTGCTACAGTACTACGACTCAATTTCTCCTTTTGCAACCCTTGTATGAAATGAAGGCGTATCTTGATGTGCTTCGTTCTCCCATGCAAAACTGGATTTTTTGTCATTGCTATCGCAAATTGGTTGTCACAATAAATCTTGGTAGCACCTCCTTGCACGTGATGAAGGTCTCCAAGTAATCCTCCTAACCAAATTGCCTGACAAGCAGACGACGTAGCTGCAGCGTACTCAGCTTCAGATGTTGACAAGGTTGTTGCTGCTTGCTTCTTTGAGCTCCATGAAATAGCCCCAATCCTAAGCTGAAGATGCTTCCAGAAGTGCTCTTGCAATCATTGAACGAACTAGCCCAATCGCTATATTTATAGCCAACTAACTCAAACTGCTTAACACGCGATATCACATGCTGAAATTGAGAGTTCCAGCCATGTACCGTAAGATTCTCTATGCTGCTCTAAGGTAAGGCTGGTGCATAAACTTGGAAACAATACCAACAGAAAAAGAAATATCAGGTTGATTGTGACTTAAGTAAATTAGACTCCCCACTAAGCTTCCAAATTGCCCAGCCATAGTAGTGCCATCTTCAAGCTGCAACTTCTCATTAAATTCATGGGAGTTCCTGTAACTTTGCAATGTAACATGTTTGTTGATTTATATATATATTGAGAGATACTTCTGAAATACAATAGAGAGATCCTTATATAGCCACACAAGTAGGCTAATAAGGAAACTACAATCAAGCACATGATTTAAGCCTATAGAATATTCTAGAGATATTCAGAAGATACACTTTTAATATCCTAACACTTCCCCTCAAGCTGGAGCATATATATCAATCATGCCCAGCTTGTTACAAAGATATGAAATCCTAGAACCACCTAATGGCTTAGTTAATATATTAGCAAGTTGTTCTGCGGTTCGCACAGAACTAGTGGAAATTAAGTCACCTTCAATCTTTTCACGAATAAAGTGACAATCAACCTCAATATGTTTTGTTCGTACATGAAACACTGGATTATTTGCAATGTATTCTGCAGATTGATTATCACACCAAAGCGTCATAGGTACTAAACTTTGAAAACCACGTTCCGTTAATAGATGCAGTAACCCCATCAATTCACTGGATGTATTAGCCATGGCTCTATACTCGGACTTTGCAGTGGATCTAGACACAACATGCTGCTTCTTACTTTTCCATGATACCAAATTGCCTCCCATAAACACACAGTACCCTGTAGTTGATCTCTTATCGGTAGGAGGTCCAGCCCAATCAGCATCAGAAAAAGCTTCTACTTTCAAATGTCCATGATCACGGAATAACAGACCACGTCCCGGTGCACCTTTAAGATACCTCAATATTTGGATTACTGCATTCCAATGAGGTACTCTCGGGGATGACAAAAAACTGACTGACCATACTTACTGGAAAAGCAATATCCGGTCGAGTGACAGTAAGATAGTTGAGTTTGCCGACCAATCTCCTATAGCGTCCAGGATCTTCTAGCACTTCCCCTTCTTTGTCTGATAACTTCTGACCACCGTCCATGGGTGAGGTTGCTGGTTTTGATCCAAGGAGCCTTGTTTCTGCAAGCAAGTCTAACACATATTTTCTTTGGCATAAGACAATCCCTTTATCAGATTGAGCCACTTCGACACCTAGAAAGTACTGCAACTTTCCCAGGTCTTTAGTCTCAAATCTTAGCATCAAAAATGACTTGAGATCTTGAATACACTGTTTATCATCTCCAGTGATAACAATATCATCTACATAAACTACCATTAAGATTCTGCCGGTCATGCTCTCACGATGAAACATGGAATGATCACAAACACATCGCTTCATCCCAAACTGTATTGCTGTCGCGGTAAACTTCCCAAACCAAGCACGGGGAGATTGTTTAAGGCCATATAAGGTTTTCTTCAATCGACAGATAGCACCGGACTCCCCCTGAGCAACAAAACCGGGTGGTTGCTCCATATACACAGTTTCACGAAGATCACCATGAAGAAAGGCATTCTTAACGTCCAATTGATGTAAAGGCCAATGGTGAGAGACTGCTAAAGAGATTATCAGACGAATAGAAGTCATTCGAGCAACTGGAAAAAATGTTTCAGAATAATCAACACCCAGAATCTGTGCATAACCTTTGGCAACCAAGCGAGCTTTAAGGCGAGCCAGAGAGCCATCAGGATGTAACTTCACGGCAAATACCCATTTACAGCCAATGATCGAAGAATTGGGAGGAGGCTGCACTAATTCCCATGTATCATTTTTTTCAAGAGCCATCATTTCCTCCACCATAGCTGCGCGCCAACCAGGATTAGATAGTGCTTCTTTAACTGTCTTGGGAAGAGGGTAAGCATTTATAGTAGACAAACCAACAAAATAAGATGGAGAGATACCTGCATAAGAAATGGAGGCTAATATAGGATGTTGGGTACACAAACGTGTACCTTTCCGCAAAGCAATAGGGAGATCTAAGTTTGATGGAGCAAGCTCAGAAGAAATAGGTGGATCCTCCGATGAAGATAGGTGGAGAGGCACAATATCTTTGGAGGCATTACCTGTTCTCGGGCGCCGACGATAAACATAGCGAATTTCAGGAGAAGACTGGGAAGTAGTGTTTGATGTTGTGGTGATGACATAAGTAGGAATTTATGTATCTAGCGCAAACGGTGTGTGAGGAACTGGTGAGAAAGGGGTAGTTTCAAAAAAACTGACATTAGAACTGACAGAATACCTGTTAAGGTCGGGAGAGTAACACCGGTAGCCTTTCTGTGTGCGTGAGTACCCCACAAACATGCATTTTAAGGCTCTGGGATCTAACTTAGACCGATTTGGACGATGATCATACACAAAACAAACACATCCAAATATGCGAGGTGATAAAGGGAATAAAACATGTGAAGGAAATAGTATAGAATGAGGAATAGCACCCTTAAGAATAGAAGAAGGCATACGATTAATTAAATAACATGCTGTTAGAAGAGCATCGGCCCAAAAAGGTGAAGGAACATGCATTTGAAACTGTAATGCACGAGCAACTTCTAGAAGATGTCGATTCTTGCGTTCAGCAACACCGTTTTGTTCAGGTGTATCAACGCAAGATGACTCGTGAATAATACCATACTGTTCCATGAAACGGGTGAAAGGACCTGAAAAATATTCTTTTGCATTGTCACTGTGAAGTATTTTAAGAGGCATACCAAATTGAGTATGTGTTTCAATGACAAAATATTTAAAGATAGAATATAATTCAGATCGACATTTCATTAAATAAAGCCAAGTAACACGGGAATGATCATCGACAAAAGTCACAAAATAATGAAAACCAAGTTTAGACATTATTGGGCATGGGCCCCAAACATCACTATGAACTAAATCAAATAGGTTCGCAGACCGCTTATTGACACGTGGAGGGTAAGACGCACGATGATGTTTTGCAAATTGACACGACTCACAATCTAGACTTTGTAGATTATTCAAAGAAGGCATCAACATCTTCAACCGGGTAAGGGAAGGATGACCCAATCGACAATGAATCTCAAAAGCTGAAACCATCCCAGAATATGCAATAGACCGGGGAAGAACCTCATCAAACACGTATAAACCTCCAGACACATGGCCTCTACCAATCACCTTCTTCGTCGTAAGATCCTGAAAAAGACAAGAATCAGGGAAAAAAGTGACAGAGCAGTTATACAATTTTGTCAATTTACTAACTGACAAATGATTAAATGGGAAACCAGGCATAAAAAGAGTAGCGGGCAAAGACAAAGAGGAAGAAAGGATGGCAGTTCCGGAGCCCTTAACTTGAGCATTTGAACCATTAGCTAAGGTCACACTAGAAATTAAAGAAGTGGGCTGAAAGTTTGATAAATTTGTGGATATACCTGTCATATGGTCGGTTGCACCAGAATCAATAACCCAAGGAAGTGAAGTGGTGAGACAAGCACTAGCATTACCTGCTTGGGCAAGACTTGCAGTGGAAGGGGATGGCTGTTAAGAAACCTGATACTGAATAAAAGCTACATATTCGGCTAGAGTAAGAGTGACTGTGGTGTCTGTTGGGGTCACCATCTGCTGTTGCTGGTCAGACTCAGCAAGGTTGGCAATTTTTGGAGTGTCTGATAGGTGTCGGCAAAACCGTTGAACATGGCCATACTCTCCACAATGATGACATGGACCTAAGATTGTGGGCTGGCTCCCCCTACCTCCATTGCGACCAGTAATAGTATTTCCGTGACCACTAGAAAAACCTCGACCACGATTAGGAAATCTCCCACGGCCAAAATTATGATTTGGTGGTCTACCATCAGACGAAAGAAGTGTTGATTTTGATGCAGACTTGTCAGAATCAGCACCTGTGGAAGAAGTTTCTCTAGAGACTTGAAGTACTCGACCAAGTGTATCGGGCAACGATGGTAAGTTACTGCTACTAAGAAGCTGTGATCGAACACTCTCAAATTCTAGGCCAAGAGATCCAAGAAAGCCCATAACAACAAGTTGTTCCCTCTAAGTCTGCATTTTCTGAACATCAACAGAAATAGGGAGTAAGGAATTATGTTCCACATACAACTTGTTGAAGTCTGCAAAGAATTGAGTGAGCGAACGACCATCTCTACTGATCCGAAAGAACTCCTGAGAAACCTCAAAAATACGAGCCATATTATTTTGGCTTGAATACAAAACTTCTAAATAATCCCACAATTCTTTAACAGTCTCAATGTGGGTGACTAAATCAACTATCTGACCATCCATAGAATTAAGCATCTGATAGAGTATCTGAGCATCAGCTACTTCCCAAGAAGAATCAGACTTAGGTTTAGTGGTAGTTAAATGGTCTCCCTGATTCCTACTCACAAGCGCCAATTTTACAATTTTTCTCCATTGTTGGTAATTAGTAATACCTTCCAACTTCTTTTCCGTAAGTCTATTGGATGAAGAGAGCACTTCCATGAGAGTTGTTTGGTGTGCACTACTGAAATTTGCCATACCTTGATAACACAAATCGACGAAGACAAACGTTGACTGAAAGTGATAATCAGCCCTGAAAACTCAAACAAAAAATAATCTCCCCACAAACGATAAATAATAACCGAAAACAATAAATAAGTGCAGTACTAATACTTCTGAAACTCATACATAAAGACCCATAAATTCTAGCACAAGTGACTCAGCCCATGGAAATGACGTCGACACAAAGAAATCTCGGAAACTTCAACTCCTAGTGGCGCGTGGCCCTCACGCGCTGGGCATCACGGTGGCGCGTGGAGCTTCTAACGGTGATGCGCTTTATAAGGGTTGTAGATCTGGGGGTTGCGCTTCTAGTGGTGGTGGTGGTGTGTCAGAACTTCTTGATTTCGTAACTGTATATATTGGTTTATGTATATATAGTGTTTATATATAGTTTATATATATAGTTTATATAAGTTTATATATAGATATTATACACTGCTCTAATACCATGTTGATTTATATATATATTGAGAGATACTTCTGAAATACAATAGAGAGATCCTTATATAGCCACACAAGTAGGCTAATAAGGAAACTACAATCAAGCACATGATTTAAGCCTATAGAATATTCTAGAGATATTTAGAAGATACACTTTTAATATCCTAACAATGTTAAACCTTTTAAGAAGATCAGTTGCATATTTGTTTTAACAAACGAGTATACCACTTATTAAATGACTTATATCCAAAAAAATAATATACACCCAACAATTTTCAAATTTATAAATATAAATCTAATGATATTATACACAACAATATGAATACTGATGTTATATTTAATGTAACAAAATTTATTCAAAATTAAAAAATAATACATATTATAAAATTAATAATTTTAATCAATTGAAAAAAGAAAAAAAAAAGCTTTGCTATGCACGGATTGGCAAGCTAGTATAATATTATAAACAATCTTATAGTTGTTTTTTTTATTATACAATTCTATCTTTTTGTCTTTATCTTGTCTTTTGGTTTCACAAATAAAAAGCAACTGTTCCGAAATCTTGGAGCAAACTAATGTAGAAGTGTGATTAATTCATTGTTAGGATAAACACTGGAAAATCATTGTCCCCTTCATTTTCTTCTTCCTGTTAGTGAAATCTTCTTTCTATTTAAATTTTCTTTTTAGTTAAACAAAATATTGTGTTGGGCTAAACCTTCCTAAATTGAACTCCATCTATCATGGGATCACTTCATAGACTAGAGCCTAGAAGAGATCTTTTTGGCTTGGTCTTCTATTCAGTCTTTTACAATTTAAATAATAATCTTTTGTAAGACGAAGTGCAGTGATATTAGCTGTCTCTCGTATTTTTCATTTGGCAGCTGTTCCATATTTTTAACGATTAGAATGGCCTAAGTCTGGTGTTAGCCACATTAATCTAGATATATACATGATCGCTACTCCACTTACTGTGACTTTTTTTCAGGTCTATGATATGTTGTAAGGACTGGTTTAAGTCCAGTTTTCCCTTTTTAGATGCATGAAATTAACCAATCCTGTGATTTTGTCTACCTTGCTCTCAATCTCCCATCTGAAAATTCTTTCCTCCCCCCTTATTATTCTCATCATTTATTTGAAATAGGTCGACTTTTAGAAATTTAATATGTGATTAGAACAGGTCCTAAGACAAAGTAACTTAAGAAGTACAGATACATAAAATGACATTTCCTTTCAGGAACGGGTAAAATTTTACAACACTGGCCCATCATGGGTCCCTGGAGTCATAGTAATGGGCATTGAAGATGGTCATGATGGTTTTCCAGGGTTGTCTCAACTTGATAACACGTGAGTCAAAAAAATTTTGAACATTGTTATCACCTTGTTACCCATATCACACTTTTGTCTACCAGTTATAAATTTTATGAATGTTTGCTGACAGTTACTCCTATATTGTTGTTGTAATGAATGTACGCCCAACTGATGTGTCATTTGCGAGTCCTGCATTAAGGGCAAAACTTCTCCAATTGCATCCATTGCAGGTACGAGGTGTTTTCTTTCTTTTCTTTTTTTTTTAATTTGTGGATGTGATACGTATGTTTCATTCATTCAGTATTGCCCCTTGATGTTTATACTACTTACCATATGTAGATATTTCCTAAGCAGTTCACAAAAGTCTCACCCGTAAAGATATCTTCGAGATATCTTGTTTCAAATGGCTCTTCTAGAGTGCTTCTCACTATTTCCGTGGTTTAGCCAACGGAGCATCATATATTGTTGCCATGTGTTATGTATTAGATGCTTTGTTGAATATTGAGGATAAAAAATTGAGAGTATTGAAAACAACAATGCTTATGTCCACATACCGGCCCCCATTTCGAAATCTGAAAAAATAAAAACTATAAACTAAAAAAAGTCCCCTACAAATTTGGAGTATAAAAGGTGTGTTTGATCAACAATCAAGTAGTTCTAATGCAAGAACTTCTCGAAACAAATTTGTTGCAGATGATGTCAACTGATGACATTGTAAAAAGCTCAACTTACAATGCATCCTTTGGTTGCTTCAAGGTGCCTCCGAGGACAACATCTGTTTTTGTGGAGCCTCGAGATGTCTAAGCCATTTGTGCTTTTCAAATCAACTAAAATGGAGATTAGAAGTTTGAGTTTGTGGTGAGACAATGAAGTAGCATCTCTATTCATATTTGGAATAGTTAATGCAAGTGGCTTGAAGATTGTGCCTATGTTCGTGTCATACCAAAAGAGGATCCCAGAAATTAGTATTACCAGCACAGGCACAAACATACACAATTGCAAAATGCACAATTCTTTCAGTGGAAAATACTTGCCCTCTTTGCAATGAAAAGGTCTTGAGTTTGGCGTTGATCTTCCATAATTCCATTAGCTCAAGGTAACGTGAATTATACTGCAAGTTGTAATTTATATATACTGAACACATTTCAATTCACTAAACAGTATAACACCTCGTTGTGTAAAGTCTGCTTCCCACTAATGTGAAATATGATGCAAAGTTATTATAGTTATACGAGAATAAGGGAGAAGAAGTCTAATATTACGTGAAACTCCTGTTTCGCTCTATATATATACCAAAATTATAGGATCTCTTGACATAATTTTTAGATCTAGGGGAGTAGTTGAAAGCTGTCCTCTATATCTTGTTCTTATTGTTTTAGTTTGTTCGAATAAAGTTTTTCCTTTTGGGATTTTATGTTTCCCTATGTGGATCCTTTTCTCCAAGTTTATATTTCTCTATTCTTGCGAAATTCTTTCCAATTTTGGATTGATCCATTATCGCGGGATCTACTTTTATTGTGAGATTGATAAGAACTCAGAACACTAAACATGGTTATCTTATTAGTATCTTCTTACATTTCACGTTTACTCTGTTTGAAAGAGCAGTTGTACTTGAAGCTGAAAGTTTTTGCCAATTATTCTCGACAGTGGATTAAACCATATCATGTGCCACATAATTCTTTTGGTAGAGAAATATGTTCCAATAGTTTTTTTTTTCTTTTTTCCTTTTTTTTTTGATAATTTGAAAATATATAGAATGAAAGAAAAGAGTACAAGCAACAAGGGACATACCCCTTGGATCTACTAGCACATGCCCTAACCAGATCAAGTCAGAGAACAGAAAGTTCATTACTAGAAACAGAAGTGTCTAAGAAAAACTAATTGCCAAACAGCTGGGCACTAATAGAATTCAGATGCACGGTTACATATTCTTTAAATTTGCTTGAGCTAGCAAGTTTACATTGGATGGTATTTGTTGCATTCCTTTACGAAATAGGTAATAGGGGTGGCAGGATGGTGATGAAATCTTCTGTTCTTCCCAATCCAAAGTTTATTACTGACGGATGCAGCACATTTTTTGAACATGGCATGTCTATTAAGGTTGAGGATGGTGCAGTAGAGTATCCCTGTCAGAAATTGTTATTTGCAAGCTGAAGGCTCCAAGAATACCATCTGCCACTGCCTTTGGAAAAAGGATAGGAGAAGAATAAGTGCTCATAGGACTCATCACCTGCATTGCAAAATTAGCAAGGTCGGACATACTAGGGTGGGAGCCATTTGTGTGGTAAGAGCAACAAAAGGAAGGAGAAGCAAGGGACAGCTAATGGGTGCCAAACAAGGGGTGTCCAAAAGAAAGGGGTATGTTTATTAATAATAGTGTTCCAAATATAATGAACCTTTACATGAGAGATGGTCGCAAAAAATGGTATCGATGGAAAAGGAGGGGGTTATGAATTGTAAGATTCATGTTGATAACTCGGGTATGATTGGATGTGGTACATCCCATTTCCCATTTTTCCGGATAGAGATGACCCTTGCACCATATGGAATACTAGTTTCAAGGGGTAAAAGATCATCTTAACAACAAACTGGAAAAACAGTTATGGTTATCGATAGCATATTAAACCAAAAGCAAATGAACTCTACGTGAAACATTGTATTGTGTTCATATAGCGATTGGACAGAAATGCTCACAATTAGTTCAAATTTTTTTATAAGCGAATGCTTTGGAATTGTAGAATCATAGGTTTTAGCTATAACGATTTCGTCCAGGTCCAAGATGCCACCGTCTGGAGCTATGCATTCCAGAAGTGGTCTTTGGCCAAGTCCTTGTCCAGTGCATCCAAAGAGGCATAGTTTGGATTGAGAAGCCGAAGAGTATGCAAGATGTGTTGTGCTCGATTCCATTCTTCGGCCTTTTTTTAGGTTCAGACCATCCTCCTCATAAGGATAACTCACTTGCCATTATGCCACTTTAGCACCATTACTATTTCCATTCCACAAGAAGAAGCTCGCAAAGAGTTGATCAATCTTTGTCACCACAACATTTGGTAAAATAAAGCGCACAGTCGATACGCTTGGATAGCAAAGAGTACCGAGTTAACCAATTGTAACCGATCTGCATAAGAAAACCGACCTTCAATAGTTTGAAATATGATCAAGTAGTTTTTAAAAATTGAATGACTTGGGATGATTCTATATTAGATTTGTTGCGCCGTGGGAAAATTCATCTTTTGTGAAAAACAAGCTCACAGCTCGTGCAAGGCACAGGTGGCTTAGAATATTATGTTTATTTAACTTTTCTTAAATATAATTAATTATAAATGTTTTTGGTGATGAACTATAACAATTTGAACTACATAAAAATAAAAGAATTAGCTAATATTATTTAATATTGATTTTGTCTATCAAAATAATTGATGTTGGTTATAAAATTGTTGGCAATTAGGCAAAAAGAAAGAATACGAAAATAATAATTAAAAGTAAACTCTTACTATAAATATATTTTAATTGAATTAAATTTAAAAAGAAAATGTAATACATGCATAAATGTACCAACTTAAATGAATTTAATAAATTATATATAGAATTAAGTAATAAAAATATTTATTAGTGATATCTCTATCTATTTTAAATTAATACATATATTTGGATTTTATAGTCAATGAAGGCATATTGTGTTTTTAGTTTAATATCAATATATTGACATTGCTCACAAAATAATAAGATTTCTTTAAAAATTTGTATATAGAGATTATTTAATAATAAGGAATTATGGGATTCAAAAAAATGGTAATCCGAAAATTCCAATTAATAAACAATAATATCATTAGGTATAACAACATTAAATGACAGAAAATAAGTAAACTGAACCTCTAAAGCATGACATTTTAATACTGGTACTCGGAGGATATATAAACAAATTGTCAATATCTGTATACAAAAAGTATGGAGAATCACATATACCCATTCCATTTCAAGTATAATTAGGAATAAATAGTATGAAATATTAATTACTTCAAAGCGAAATCTTAAATGAAAAATGAGATACAGAAATTTAAGAGTGTGAAACATCAAAAGTTAAAAAAATCTAATCAGATTCTACTATATAACAACTCCCAAAGCTCACGTATATGTACATTACTCAAACAACTTATTCTTTATATAATAAATTATTGACAAATTTATGTAGAGGATATATTGATGAATTTTTTACTCTAATTTAAATAGAAATTAATAAAATAGAAGTGATTTAGAAAATGATTACAATGGAAGAAAGAAGAGTATTTATGAGTTCTGTAATTTTTATTATAAACGTTGAAAAGTAGACGTGGATTAAGAAATGCTTATAATAGTAAAAAAAATAGATTATAAACGAGCAATATTTGAAAGAAAAAGTGTAGATTCATAAAGAAAAAAAACAGATTTGTATTTTTAAATATATTATACATAGAAGAGGCTATAGTGTTATATATATGAATTCATCATTTTGCTTTTGAAAAATTTAACCGATTGAAATAATGTGCAAAAGCAATGTTATATATGTGAATTTTTTGAAAATTTTAAGCTCTTTTACATTAATGTTATAACCATATAAAATTCATTTGGTTTTAACACTTCAATATATACAAATTTTATATAGTTACAAGTCTATGCTAAAAAGAATTTAAAAAAAAAAATAATTTTGCAATCATAGACACTAGTTTTATATGAACAAGTTCAAAATCTTAGATTGAAATAAAATCTAAATTAAATGGATATATAAAAGATTCTCATTTTTTTTCACGATATAACCTAGTTTTTATAACTATGTAAAATTAATATTCTACTGATCATTGTAAAAATTATTTGTAGAGGTTTTAAAATTTCAAAAAAAGAAAATCATTTAGTTTATCCTTTCAATTCATAGTCATATTTTCTTTTATATTCAAGAAATCTAAGCGTTGCACAACTAGATATAATTATGTTAGTTGACAATCTTCCATTCCTTATGATTATTTTCTAATCTTTTCAAAACAATATAAATTATTAACTAATTAACTGCAGCCCAGATTTAAAAAATAGACTACGGCCTATTTTTTGTTTTCCATTTACACATCTTTTTTGCTACTACCATGTATACATACATATATGTATATATAAAAATTATTCAAATAGAGAGGTTTTCTTTACTTTTTTTTTTCTTTTTCTAAATTGAGAATATTATGAGGAGGGGAGTAAGAACCGTCGGTCAACTAGGACAACCCCTAGTTTGACCTACAAACCGGACAAAGACTCAGCCAACTACGCCAGACAACTGGAGCCAATTACATGCAAATCACCAATTATTTCAATACTTTCTCGGGTTCGACCTCGACATGATCTCGCTAGTCATTGACTGGGAAGTCAAAATTTTAAATTTTATGTATTAATAAAACATTCTGCACTTTTTTAAATTCATAATAACGGTTGTTTTGACTTTTTGTACTTAAATTTAGGTAATCTCATTTATATGTTTAATATTTTATTTAATTTGAAAAAAATTAATAATAAAATATATTTGATATAAGAATTAATATGAATTAGAGGGAGTACATGCTAATTGTTACAAGGTATTACAATTGAATTAGACCAAATCCTCCTACATGCTAATCATCCATTTACCATACTATGGTATTTGCTACATAATGAAGGTAGCTTCTTTTATCCACTCAATTAAATACTTCAACAATTGTTTTCAACACCAAGAAGTATTTTGATGTACATCCAATACTTTTTTAGGAGAGTAGCTCTAACCTACTTAGTCCATAAAGAATTTGAATTGCGATTAAGCACAAAAAGGAAGAGTATGAGATGTTGAGCTTTGTTCGAATAGTCCATGCGTTTTAAGTTTAGACGCCGTTCACAAAAGGGCGGGTGAATTTCGCCCAAATAACTTTATATCATGAGTTTCCAGATTTGATCCCTTCCAAAATAAACTGAGGAAAATTTGTTTCACTTGTTTATAATTCCCTTTGGTGGATAGAAATGTGTTGTTCAATAGGCTTAAATGGCGAACGGAATTAGATGCCACGTGTATAAAGATCATATTTGAGCATTGCTGATCTTTTAGTCACACAGATCACATTTAGTATATTTGTTTTGTTACTCATTACCGAATCTATAGTGAATTTGTGTTATGTTTTGATGATTGTATTCTTAAATCCAAATCTTATGAATTTAAGAAGTTTATTTCTTCAGTAATAAAATCTTTTTTTTTTCTCGCAAAAAAAGAAAAAGAAAATGACAAACGGAATGGATTTGACCAATTGGACTCTACCCGCGTATGAAAAAAAAAGAGATTAATCTATGATTGGAATCCTGGTAGTAATTTTTTGAATCAAGAGAAGTTAATCCTCGCTAGACATCTTTGGGGCACGACCAAGAATTTCGCCGAAAGAGTTCTCATTTAATAGTTACATTGAGCCACAATCAGCTATATTAGGGGAGACACTTTGAAAACTTATGATCACCACGCAAAATGAAAGACAGATTTGAAGAAGATGAATGAAGAGGAAAGGAGAGAATATTTGGTTAGTTCATTACCTTCTAAAATGATGGTTACATCTGATATATATACATGTTCGATTGCCTATTACCCAATATTCTACAAGCTTCTAGAGGTCAACTAACTAGCAACTACTTTCCTGATTTTATGGCTTCAATTCTCAACTGCTGTAACAACCTTCCAGCTATGAATTTGATGACTCAACTTTACACGTCACCCCAGCTTGTTTGTCACCACTGGTATCTTCTTATAACAGTTGACTAGCATGTTCATGATCCTTTCTTCATATTGTTGTTTGTGTAAATCATCATGACATGCAACTTGACAAGCATGAGATGGAGATGTTACGTCATTACGTTTGTCATGTTACAAAAACTTTTATCCTTATTGATTTGTAAACCGGATATTTCGGAATTAATTAATATATTTCTTGAAATAGACAAAAAGGAAACGAAAGGTAGAAATATAAATTATGGATCAACTAAGTCCTCTCGGGACTTTCTTAAGAATAAGAAAGAAGAACTTCATATAAATAGCATGGAATAAGATTTGATCATTTTCATAAAAATTTCATAAATATTCCACATTCTATAAATGGAAAGTTCGATTTTTTGAGAATATATTCTAATTTTTTACCTAATTCTTCTTCCGATGATTGATCCAACCTCTGTAAAAAAGATATACCTTGATTGTATTTGGAAATATAGAGTACTAACCAAAAGAATGTCATCGTGACAAAATAGCATGAGATCATCTGCAAAAATAAGCTGAGATAGATTACATGGGTTGGCTCTCCAATGAAACCTGAAACTAGAATTACATGTGTTTAGGTACAGGATAGAGCCGAGTACTTCTATGCAGATCACAAAAAGATAGGGTGATAGTGGATCTCCATGTCTTAGACTTTCTTGTCAAGGAAAATACCCACTAAGTACTCCATTAATCTTTATATAGTAATTTGCACAAGTGACACATGGCTGGATCCAATTGATGAAAATGACTGGAAATTCCATAATATACAGTGTATCAAAAACTTTTCTTATATCTACCCTAAAAGCACACAACCGATCCTCGTGATTTATGGTAGTTCCTTGCCTATTCTTGTGCCAAAAATATGTTGTCCCCAATCCTTTTGTCTAAGAAAAGAAAAATAACTAATCTATGACTATCTTATGTTTTTGTATTTTTATTTATTTTGTAAAGGATCTGATATGTTAATTAAAAACTAACTAATCCACTATACTTTTTATTTATGAAAAATGTTTTGAAAGATGATAGTTATAATAATTTATACAATAAAATTTACATCGTTGCCTTAATATAATTACACGTATATCTTTAATATTTTAACAAATATGTTCATTCAAGTTAAATGACTATTTATTATTAAAAATAATATTAAACGTAAACTAAGAAAATTATAAAAACAAAAATATTACGTAACAGAAAAATATTAATATAAGATTTTATTTAATATTAAAAAACTTTGTAATTAACCATGAAACATTGCTCCGATTAAATGACTAATTATATAAGTGA
Source organism: Centella asiatica (assembly GCA_014636745.2). NCBI lineage: Eukaryota > Viridiplantae > Streptophyta > Magnoliopsida > Apiales > Apiaceae > Centella > Centella asiatica. The sequence goes on along the minus strand of CM025787.1, from coordinate 11,033,078 downwards.
AAAGGAAATTGAGTTATAACTTATATTTATAATCATATTCATTCATGTTATGGTTCAATTCAAAATATACGAGAAAAATATAAACATAAGAATTGAAATGATATGTTAAGACAATGCAATATGTAAATTTTATGAATTTTTCCAAACTAATTTACATTATTTTTATAATCATGTAAAAATTAATAAATTTTAATCATTGAAAATATATAAATTTTATATGATTATAAAACTCATATTATACACCACAAAAATGTGAGCAAATTTAACCTCTCTAATTTTTAATACACTTTCGATCTGCACAGTTGGATCGTTTAAATAAATTAGAAATATATATATAAATATAAAATTAATGAATAAAATTTAATAAATAAATTATAACTTCATTGCCCTGATCTTGTAACATAAAATATACTTCGTGTGCAAAATGTGTAATTCGTTCGTGGAGTTTGGGTCGTGGTCTTTTATCTGAACGGATTCAAATTAGGCTCGGAATTTGCTTCGAAAAGCCGTTTGTCCATCGAACCGCCGTTCTACTTTCTCCATAGTCTTTAGCTTTTTAGCTACCGTCATTTCATACACACAGAAAATCGGTGATATCTAGAGAGAGAATGTAATTGCTCTATAGAGAGAGAGAGAGGTAGAGACACATCTCTAAAATTTAGATAGAGACACAGAGAAGGCCCGGGTTTCTTCGATGTCAACCAAAGAGTGTTTCGTCGTACTTAATTCAGAGAACCTCGTACCTGCAGGTAATTCTTCGGTTCATTTCTTGAATTATGCGCTCTTCTCATGTTGATTTGGTGTCATATATTTGCCTGCTTATATGTATGATTTCTCTGTTCCAATACGCTGTTCATGTTTTGTAGGCCCATTTGGTATAAGCTATTAGGGTTTTCAGGGGATTTTCGTACTTTAATTTCATGTGATATTTTATAAGATTTAGTAACTGGAACTATCAGGTTCCCAGCTATTAAGCTAATTTGATACATTTGAGGTGTAACCACTACAATCATATATGATGAAATCAGTTTAAATTACAGCTTGTATTGTATCAGCATTGGAACACTAATGGCTGCAATTGCATCATCCTTGAGAATGATCTTTCAAACCACATTGTTTTTAATATTTGTGTTATTTGGCTTAAACTATGAGTTGATGATGTTTCTAAGGTTAGTGTTTGTCAAATGACGTAATAATTTGATATTTTGGTCAGACAAAGACAATCCCAAAGTACGGAAATCTGCTGAAGTTTTTGGAGGTGTAGAAAGGAAAGGTCTTGCTAATATAACGAACATGGAGCGTGAACCTAAGACTGTAACCCTAGGTGAGAAGTCACAGTTTATCCCAGCTTCTACTAAAGAGTACATTAACGAGATTAAGAAGGTACAGATTTTGGTTTAATATTTCTTTCTTCAAGAGTTAGTGTGTTCTATGTTTTAGAATAACGTGGTTGTCTGATATGTTATATCAGGAAAATATGGCACTGATGAAGCTTCTGGCTGAGAGGAAGTATCCTCTTAGGTTTGATTGGCTCTGTTTCATTACTGAGGCCATTTTCTGGGTCTAAATGACTAAATATATCTTATTCGTGTTGGATGTTGAACTAATGCTTTTGCTGGTTCTCTGCTTTTCTGGTATTCCTTAAAATGTTTTCAGTAAAATTATTGAAATGACTGGAATTGAATTACATAAACTGAGGGTCAATCTGCAGAAACTGCAGCAACAAAATTTTCAGCTCGCCCGATCAAATAGTCAGATGCTTGCGGTCTGTTTTTCTAACTCATAGTCCCCAGAACATCAGTCTTTTGAATGTTGCTTGCTAGTTTTTTCTCTTTTCTTTATTTGTTGTTATGTTTTGAAAAAAATTTATTTAAAAAGTTTTGAATATTTACCAACATTAGTTTCCTTATTCTGTCAATCTTTCAGGAACTCACATTAGATAAAGACAGGGTAAGCTTATTGCTTATAAATGTAAATGAATATATTGTTTAGGTTATGCGTCTGACCATCTATTTGAATACACTAATGCTCTGTGATTCAGCTAAGACTACTACAGCACGAGTTGGGGTGTAGAAAAGGTTTGTTATTTGCAAAAGGGTTGGAACTAGAGGTTGGTTTCGCTAGTCCTTGCCTGATCAGCATGTAAGAGCCCATTAGATCTACGATCTCAATCATAGGTTCTCTTGGTATGCAGGAAAGAGAAGAGACTATACCTTTCCAGATTATTGACCAAGGGGTAATTAAATAGATCTTATGAATTATTTCTACTATGCTCTTTTCCCCCGAATGGTTACTATTTTAGCAAATCTAAAAACTCATAGTTAATTCTCACTATCTTAAGGTGGGAATGCACAAGGGCGAGGAGACTTTGGAGTCTTCAGAATCATCTAGAGATACCAGCAAATCCTTTAATATAGCTTTGAAGTCGTCTGAAGCATTGAAAGATAACAAAAAGCCATTTAATATGAACAGGAGGCAACAATCCAAAAGTCAGTCTGATTGCTATAGATGGATGTCTAGATTAAGTTTGCAACTGGTTGGTAATAAAATTCCTTTTATTCCATGATTGTAGGATTGGACTCTTCAAGTGTTAAGCAACTTAAAGATAAGAAGGCTTATAATAAAAGGTCTGTCCATACAGATTTTGTTGTATAGTGCATGCTCTGGTTATCTTATCTAGCGTGCTTTCTCGTTCGATTGTCTTAGCAGACTGTGTGTGAGGAGACAATCTGCTGGATTTAAAACTGAAGAGACAAATCCAGCTGAAGACCTGATTGAGGTAGAAACTACTAGGCTTGCATCAGATACCCTCCAAATTAATCAAATGCTAGAGGATGTTTCAGCTTCCATTCTATTAGTTGAAAGAAAAAATAATACCACCGACTGCAAAAGGTTTGTGCACACATTCTCGTAGCATGAGCTTTCATTTCTTCTAGTGCTCTGGCTTCGTATAAAAATATAAAACAAACCAATTAACTATATGCCTTGACTCCAACAGTCTCCCTCTTAGAAGGCAATCTGCTAGACTTAAATCTGAGGCGGCAAAACTTGCTGAAGACTTGTTTCAGGTAGAGTTGACTGGGGTTCCCTCAGATCCTCTGCACAATGATCAATTGCACGAGGATGTTTCAACTTCCACAAGTTTACTAGAGAAAGAGGATACAATTTCTGATAGCAGAAGGTTTGTAAATGCATAATCACCATTTCTCCTCTTTTTCTATAGGATTTTGTTTCTTATCTTTTTTATTGAAGTTTAAAATAACTATCACAGAAATAACTATCTTAGCATTCGTTGTAACAGGCCCCCCGTTCGAAGGCGATCTGCTAGGTTTTCTGAAGAATCGAAACCTGATGAACTCTTGTTTGAGTTGGACTCTGCTAGGCAGTCTACTAGGTGCACTTCACTTCAAAATGACTGGAGGCAGGAGGACTTTTCAAGTTTCAGATGTGTATCTGTTGAAAAAGATGATAAAGAAAACACTTGTGCTGGAAGCAATCAAGCTCAAGACATTGGAAGGACATCTATTGGAAGGCCATCAAGGGTAGCAGCCAAAAAGGTGAATTCCTACAAGGAAATTCCGTTAAATGTTAAAATGCGTAGAGCTGAGTAAGTCAACTACTGTTAGGAAACTTTTTGATTTGTTTGGCCTGACAAACAGATGATATTAGAAAGCGTAAAATACAGGCCTGCATGGAGGCTAGAAACTAACCCACCACTTTTGTGACGTGAAGTTGTGCTTCCTCACGGCCCATGTGGCGTTTTGGAAAAATACATGTTTGTGAAGACTTCATTTCTCTGTACTTGATAAGAATGCAAAATTTTCCATTCTGATAATTTAGCCATTTTACTATTATACATTTTAATATTTTACTTGTCAACTGTCGTGAAGCAATAGAGCAAGAACCATATGTTATCATGAATGCATTGTACTGTGTTTAATGGTCATGTTTGCGGCTACGGAGGTTTTTGAAATTTACGAATTCAGTTTATCGTCAACTCTAATTTCATAGATTTGTGTTCGAGGAAATTTCTTTCCTGTAATGTATCCTTGTTAAAAAAGATAAGATGCTTGCCTTGATCAAACATGAGACTTGGTGAATGGTGGGGTCAAGGACAAAAACAGGGAAGTAGGATCTGACGATCACATATTTCTTATTTCCTCAATCTGGTTCTGAGTAGCTTTGCCTGCCATATATGCTGTGGTTGATCTGGCGAATTTCAGAACTGTAGAAGTATTATTATTTTTTTAATGGATTGAAATACAAAATCTTTAAAAGAAATCTAGCGTTTGTTCTTGTTTTGGGAAATATGTACCTCTGCAGGAGATTAGTGTTGTGCTATTTATCATTCGATAGATACAATCCAGTGGAAATATCTTGCGACGCTACTCGGTTGTTTGGTTTGGTTAAATTATTTTTAGTTGATTGGAATCATTGTTGGAATGGTAATCGAGATCGAAATAAGAATGCAACGGTAATGTGGTTTCCAATTGATATATTCGGTATGTTACCTAGAAGTTACGTAACTGCCCCCATTACCCACAATGGGTCTCTTAATATCTGATATTATTGTAACTTGTCAAACAGTTGTTCCTTAGTAGCTAGCATAGCATGACCATGGTTATGTTCTAACTCTGTTCTTGCCTTATGGCTCGGGGGTATGCCCATTTGATCGTGTAAATTCTTCTTTCTATCTAAATATTCCGTTCATTTGGCAAAACAAAACAAAGTTGTATTAGAAGGAAATAAGTTCATAACAAGGCTAAAAAACAAAGTTGTAATAGAAGAATGGCTTACGGACAAACCGAAAGAAAAGCAAGTAGTTACTGTCCCCATTTTTACCAATCATTAGAACTAATGAAGTTAGCACCAGTAAAAATACTCTAGTAGTTACTATGACAACCCCGGTTTCTCCAATCATAGACCAGCGTTATCAGTTTAATATTTACTGTTTAGACTTAGGCCCTTCGGCGGGAAACTGGGTTGCCAAAGGGGATACAAAGAGCTATCACACAAAAACATCTTTTCTTTATAATAATAATTGAAAATGCAGTATACACAATAATTATTACAAACATTATTTTGAAAGTTGTTAGCAGGGGAATAACATATTTTTTTCTTGAAAACAAAATAAGATCAAACTAACCGAATATCCTATTTATGAGCCCCGGATTGCGAGATCTACTAGTACTGACATGACTTTTTTTTACCATTAAAATCTTCTTCTTTCTTGGGTTGAACTGAAAGAGAATCAAGTAAGTATGAGCAACAAGAGCTCAGCAAGTAATATAATATAGGACATCTAAAATAAATTTGGATAAGAAACTAGTTCAAAATATCAAAATAACGTTATGATCTCAACTGATGAATTCGGATGGAGAGAATCCATATCTTTGGATATAAGAAATATTGGCAATATCATGCCTCTGAAATGAAGAAATAAGGAATCTATATAAGTCCTCGGACGTTTTTCAGTACTATGACTTACTTGATTATCTCTCTCATGACGTCTTTTAGTACTATGACTTACTTGATCGTCAATTCTGTTCGGCACAAGGGCCTACTGAGAATATCTTTTACCACATGACAATAACGAGCTAATGCTATTGCTATGAGCATACGTATGACATTTAATAGTAAACTTAATTATATCGATATTCTCATGGGCCCGATAGAATAGAGTATTTCATTCTCATATCCGGGTTAATTCCCCTACTCATAGTAAAGTCCTTATAGTGGATAGGATTTCGACACCTCAGTGGAATTTACCAAGGTGACTACATAGCATCCTTGTAATTTCAGTGAGGGTCTTGACATCAGGGGACTTATCAAGGCGATCACACAGCATCCTTGTAGTTTCAGTAAAGTCATAAGGTATTTATTAACCTTGTAAAAACTAAATAGCTCAAAATGTCATGTATTAACATGAAACCAATAAATGTTTGTAAACAAGATATTAAAATCAAGTACTTCTCAAAATAGTATTAGCTTTAGTTGAGTAATTAATTCTCTATCTACATACGAAACAATTATGTATACGTAAGAAGAAAAGTTTAAGTAGTTGTCTGCCATAGCTTGACACATATTGAATTAATTGATAATGTGTTTAATTTGAGATAAACATCATACTTACCTTTATATCTATATAAATATTTGTGTGATGTATTGAAAAGATAATAAATATATCACTTGGAAATAAATTATGTATAACTGAACAACTAAGTTATACGTTGGAAGAATAATAACAAATATATTACTTGCCTTGACCAGGGTGACAACGTACGATAGGTCTGTGGAATCTGTTTTATAAATCATAAATGATTAAAAAAAATCAGAACTATAAACTACTATGCTTAGTTAATAAAGTTATAATATTTAAGTCATGCTAAGTCTGCATCAGGGGATGAATTCTACTTGTCAGGGGATAAGCTTTATACTATCAGGGTATAGTTAACAGTCATCAGGGGATAACTTACAGCCGTCAGGGGATGATTTACTCATCAGGGGATATTTATCATCAGGGGATAAATTACCTATCATGGGATAATTTATCCGTCAGTAGATAACTACCCGTCAGGGAATAACTACCTGTTAGGGGATGCATTGTCCGTCAGGAGATAGACTACCCATCAGGGGATAACTAACCGTCAGGGGATAACTACCCGTCAGGGGATAACTACCTATCAATGGATATTACTCGTTAGAGGATGATTTGTTCATTGCCAAACTCGTCGGTATTAAACTTGACTATCGCTAAACTCTCTTGGCTTTCAAGAAATGATTTGTTCATCACCAAACTTATAAGCTATCGCCAAACTTATTTGGTCATCAAGGGACGACTCTCGACCATCAGGGGATGAGTCTCGGCCATCAGGGGATGAGTTATTCATTGGAGACTAACAAATTTTTATTCATTGGAGACTAAATTATCCACCGATAACTAGAATAACTCATTAGTGGATAAGTTATTCATCGGAGACTAATCAATTTTATACATCAGAGACTAAATTAACTAGAATAACTCATTAGTGGATAAGTTATTCATCGGAGACTAATCAATTTTATACATCAGAGACTAAATTAACTAGAATAACTCATCAGTGGATAAGTTATTCATCGGAGACTAACAATTTGTTCATCGGAGACTAACAATTTATTCATCGGAGACTAACAACTTATTCATCGGAGAGTAACATGTTTTGTCTATCGGGGACTAACATTTTTAGTCATCAAAGACTAACAATACAAAGAATATTTCTTAAGAGTATAGAGATTATCCAAGTGGTTTATCCCTACAGGGACGATATAGTTCAAGGTTTCATGCATATTTCTAATCAAATCAAGCTAAACGACTAAATAATGAAAATACATAACTTAATAAAAGCTCTTAATATTTACCTGGCAAGCGTCCGATACTGCAGAACAAGCTAGAGGAATATTATTGTGGGTTTAAGGAATTTATGTGTTTGAGAGTGTTGTGAGAAAAATGAGTAGTAGAGGTTCTCCTTATATAGGCGCTAGGAATATGAAAATATCTGAGGTATTTCTTACCTAGATTAACATCGGACTTGAAATGTGACGACCTAGAAAATTTGTTTATCTATAAATAATTTATTCACTCGTATTTGTTTTCTTATTAACGTGTATAGTTAATACATGATGTTTTTGAATGTTTTTATATTTTTGGACCCATTAAAGGGTTGTAATTTGTTTGGATGTTGGTTATGAGGACAAGCAAATTATGTTTTTATACTTGGTCACAATTGTTATTGCTTTAAGGAATATAAGTATTTAATCTAGTAAGTCTATTGTTAATTAGAATGGCGTACGTAAGAAAGATTACGTCATGTGTTCATATGTTAATTAGATTAGTAAGCTGCTTGTGTGTAATTAGTGGATTAAGCGTATGTGCATGAACGACAACAGCTGCTTATTACATGTATTAGCTGTTAAGAATCATGATGAGTAGCCGTCCAGATTAACCAATGATTTTTTCTCAAGGCTTAATCTCAGTTTGCTATAAATACTTCATTTGGAGGTAAAATTTTAATCTCTTTTCTAAAGATTTTCTCTCCTAAAGTTCTTCTTTAAACCTACCATCTTCATATAATTTCAAGTTCTTTCTTCTGGACGATTACTTTCAAACAGGTTTTGATCTCTTTCATCAACCCAAGAGGTAAGAATCTTATGTTCTCCTCTGCTTTTCGTTATTACGTAGTATCCGAAAGTATTCACTGTATGAGCCTCTTTAGGAAAGAATAAAGTGGTTTAAGATCATGGTGTTTTGAGTCATGAAAAGATGATTATGTATCTTAGATTGAGTTATTTTTCGCTAGATAACGTTCTTGATCATGAAAAACCTTCTTTTATCAGAGACAAGTTCCATGATCAGTCTCTGATGAGATAATGTTAGTCTCTCACGAGATAATATTAGTCTCTGATGAGTTAACGTTAATCTCTGATGACGTCAGCCTTAGTCTCTGATGGGTTAAGATGATGTCATCAGTCTCTGGTGAGTTAACGTTAGTCTCTGATGACGTCACCTTTAGTCTCTGATGGGTTAAGATGACGTCATTAGTCTCTGATGAGTTAACGTTAATCTCTGATAATGTCACCCATAGTCTCCGATGGGTAAAACTTAGTCTCTGATGACTAATGATGCTAGTCTCTGATGAGCATCTATGATTAGTCTCCGATAGGTTTGGCACTAAACAAGTGAGTTTGGTGCTGAACATTTATCCACCGAGAAGTTTGGTGCTGGACAAATCATTCACTGATGAGTTCAGCGATGACTTAGGGAGTTTGGCGCTAAATAAGTTGGCACCCGACGAGTTTGGCGATGAATAAGTTATCCCCTGATGGGTAAGTCATCCCCTGATGACTATTCCCTGATGGGTAATGTATTCCCTGACGGGTAAAATATTCCCTGACGGGTAGTTCATCCCCTGATGGGTAATGTATCCCCTAACGGGTAAAATATGCCCTGACGGCCATCCTCCGTTTTGCATAGTTATCCTTTCAAAGTATGAATTTCTCATGTTATACCCACAATGATGTTTTACAGAATCATTTTACAACCAGTGTAGTGAATTTTAGCTAAGGACCAAGGTAAGTATATACTCATTCCACTTTCTTTCTTACTGATTACGTAGAATCATTATTTCGATTTACATAAATGATTAATGTTAATGCCTATGTAAGATGATGATCTCTTTGATGATTAAGTAACGTACAATCATTGATTCGATGTACGTGAAAAGATGTTGGTTATTGAGCTATGTGTTATTGGATGTTTGCTAGTTATTTAAAATCCCTGGCACACCAAAAGATGATGAAAATGATGTAAGGGTGTTACAAGTCATGAACTTGTATGCACACCCGAGTAACTCCCGTATGGATATATAGTTACGCTATTGGCCGTCACTGCTTTTATTTGTTGAGCACGCTAATATTGTTGGCAGTCGCTGCTTTTAATTGTTAGCACGCCAAAGCTATTCAAAATGAGAAAATATTTTCATGAAGATATATCCATATGGGAAGTTAAGGGGCTGTTGAATGCTTTCGCCTGGTATTCTGGCCAATGATGATAGGGAATGAAAGACCGAGGCATCGGTAATCAGACCCATGCAGATTAATTGGTTTCTGCAAGTGACTACGTATGTCAAAGGATGGAATCAAACGACCAGGTTGACCGGCTGTGATGAAATTTGATTGTTAAAGGAAGTTAGATAATGATCAGTCTGGTCAGGTGATGCATTATCTGATGAAGAGAGGGTGAATCGAGATTTATTTTTAAAGAGGATTACCCCTTGATATCATTCGGGAACCCTAAATGATACATGTTTATTGATTTATCAGGAGGTGTTGGCATTGCTCCGCCCAACCTCAATGAATATTAAAGCTTTTGAATTATCTGTTCTTCTTGTTTATGATTATATGTTTGTTGAGTGTAAACGCTCATGTGAAATGCTATGAAATGTTTTATAGGTTTTGCCATGAAGGCCAAGTCGCCTAATAAAGGAAAAGAGAAAATGGCATAGTGAGAGCTTCTTAATTTCTCTCCTATGGATGGCTTTTAAAGGAAAAGTGAAACGGAAGGCCATCATAGAAATGTTTAGGTTGTTAGGTCAGATGGGCCATCTAAAGTTAGATTCCGCTGCAGCTTGTTTACTTTCAAGCTATGAGGTTTTGTAAGAAGATGTGAACCTTAAGATGTTATTATGATGATTTTGAGAATGTATTTCTCGTGCGATTAATGTAAATGCTTGACTATAATGTATTTGTAGGTTTTGAGTTATTGTTTTGTGTTTCCTGGCGGATCCCGGGGTTCCAGCTTGGGGACCTTGGGGGTCTGTCCCTCATATTGTTGACAGTGCCCGAGAATTACTACAATATGCTAACAATTATGGTTACACATAAGTATGATAAGTATGAGTGTATAGGTGTCAAACGGTAGTACAAACTACTAATGACTCAGCTTTTAATATGCTTACTCATCAAGAAGGGATTCAACATTTGTAACACCTCATCATATGGGGTAACTTATTCAGCCTTCTCCTCGTAATTGTACTATCACATAAATTAATTCTGGTAATATCTTATACCAAGAATTAATTTCATATTACCACATAGTAATTACTCAACTATTAGTAATTACTCAACTATCCTTTCTGTAATATTAGTTTCACATAAATTAATTCTGATAGTATCTTACACTAGAAATTAATTTAATAATAGTAGTAACAATACTAAAAATTATTTCTTTTGGTATTTATGAAGAAACAATTTCTTATACACACAAATAAATTTGACCAAAATTTATTTATTAACAGTCTTAATGTTATAATAATAATTACCTAAATCTAGGATATTACAGCTACTGCCCATTTTAAGAAAATAAAATTTGTCAAACCAGTAGTTACTGAGGAAAAGACTGATGAATGTGTGCTAGCACAAAGAGTGAGTATGCTAGAGAAGAAAATGAATGAATCAAGAGCCAAAAGTTCTAATCAAAAGGAAATTGACTCATCAAAACATAAAAAGCTAACTCACTTTTCAGAGGATATAAAGTTGAAAAAGAATAGAAATGGTAAGGAGGGAATAAATAAGTTTACCAATTATACTCCTATTATAAATGCTCCTAGGAAACAATGCTGGAAGTGTGAGAATCTCATCCACCTTACTTATAAATGTAAGAATGTCCCTAGGAACATGCATACTAGAAATTTATCCTCTGATAGAAAGAAAAAGATAATTGCTAAGAACCAATCACATGTTAAAAAGGTTAAAAAAAATTATGTGAAACGTCCTTAGAAGTTAAGGGCAAAATCTGAAGCACCCAAAGCAAAGAAGAAAGTAATTTCCTCTATGTAGTGGGTGGAAAAGAAGGCTAAAACTGAAGAAACCTTTAACTGCTGCCAAATTAAACTTTATAAATATCAATAGATACAAGCAGGTTTGGTTTCCAAAATTAACTTAGCTGTTTATTTTGTGCAAGACATGAACAAACAAGTTTGGTTCTTGGATAGTGGTTGATCAAAACACATGACAAGAGATAAGACACTGATGACATAGTATGAGGAGAAGTTGGCCCAAGAGTATATATTATTATCACTATTATTATTAATGTATTATTATTATTATTTACTTCATCTGTTTTACAAAAAGAGCAACATTTAGATTTTTTATGACTATTAATTTTGCATCTTTGACCAAAAATTAAATGAACAAATAATAAGTTTTTCTCATAAAATTTATTATAAATCTTTAAGTTATGACGAGATTTATAAGTTTGTAATTGAAGTTTTTTAATTTATAGCAAAATAACCAAAAAAAAATAATAATAAAATCAAATGTAACTCTCTTTTAGAATAATTTTTTTTTTCTAAATGTAAATCTTTGTTTGGGACGAGGGAGTTTATTATATAGTATTAATAATATAAATGTATAGCAATTAAAATTTAATAGTATAAATTATTATGTTAATCGATACACATGTGTGTATATATATATATGGGGATTATCTATGGCTTAGGTTAGTTATGTATCTCTCATAACTAACTCACTTCACACCGTTATATCAATAATCAGATGGTTAAATTTTTTTTCTCTATACCGCCACTATTAGAGGCGCTCACGCCACTAATAATGATGTCTATTAATATATGTGTGTGTGTGTGTGATCCACGTCACAAACAGTGGTATCTATTTAAAAAAATTAGAGGTAAAACAAAATATTTTTTAATAACCACCACTATTAGGGGTAGATATGGTTGATGTTATTAATTTAAAAAAAGAGAAATATAGACAGAATGTATTGGTAGTCAGTATCAAGATTTTTTCAGATTTCAGAAAAATCTGTCTTCTCGCCTCTTCTTGTTTTGCTTCGCTTCGTTTGAGTTTTTCCTTGTCTTATATAATCTGAATTCATCTATTTTATCTTGGTAAGTTTTCTCGATGTCTTTCTTTACTTTTAACATTAAATTAGATTTTATATCTATAACTAGACAAGGTAATTACAATGTTGGAGGCAGTTCTCAATGACAACGAAATGAGCAACAAAATAATTTTGATGAGGAAGAAGAACAAATGATTAGCAAAATAACTTTAATAATATAAATGTTGATGAGGAGGAACACATTGTACCATTTTTAGGTCAAATTTTTAATTTGATTGATGAAATTGAATCTATTTATAGAAGATATGCTACAAAAAATAGTTTTATGATAAAAATTGAAACTTCTCGTAAGCACGCTCATACAAAAAATCTTTCTTCTAGACTTTTTACTTACAAGAAAGCAAAAACTCCTATAGAACATACAAATATTGGAGATAAAAAATGATCAAGTAGAAAAAGGTAAACGACAAAGAGATTGTGTTGGTAGTTGTATGTGCAAGGCTAGAATGTACATTGTTCATGATAAAAGTATTGACAAATGGAGGGTATCGATACTTGATTTGAGTCACAAACATGAACTAGTTATCCTAATTAACATAAATTTTATAAAAACTTATCAAAAAATTACTCTGGTGGCTAGATACATGATAGATTTGTTCAGTAGCACAGGAGTGGTTCCACGATAGACTTTATGGATATTTTTAAGAAATGATATTGTAGTCGAGAAAATGTTGTGTTTTGTGATCAGAATATAAGAAATGTGATTCGAGGTTTTTTAAATTCTTTGAATGAATCAGATGATGTGGTAGTAGCATTGCGTACATTAAGAAGTCTTGAAGTGAATAATTTAGGCTAGTTCTTTCATTGCATCAAAGTTGATGAAGAAATTTTTTTTATATTGTATTGTGCGGATTGATTCTAGAAGAATAATTGCATACAAGAATTTCGGTGATGTTGTGGCGTTTGATACTACGTACAGAACAAATAGGTATAAGATGGGGTCAATCATCACTATCAATCGATTTTATTTAGTTTTGCATTGCTAAGAGATAGAGACTAAGGATGCTTTTGTATGGGTTATGGAGACATGTCTAGAAGCAATGGAATACATGTAACCTCTTACAATTATCACTAATCAGGACAAAGCGATGTCAAATGTGATTGTAAAAGTATCCCAATGCACGTCATATTTTATGTCGTAGGCATATAACTTAAAAATTTTCTTAAAAATTGCATAGGATTTATGAAAATAATTCTACATTCAGTGATAATTTTAATAGATGTATTTATTATGTGATTTTGGATGAGTTTAAATCTTGATGAGATGAGATGATGGATGCATGTTATACATAATTTATTTCCAAGTGATATATTTATCATCTTTTCAATATATCACACAAATATTTATATGGATATAAAGGTAAGTATGATGTTTATCTCAAATTAAACACATGATCATTAATTTGATCTGCGTCAAGCTATGGTAGGCAACTGCTTAAACTTTTCTTCTTACGTATACATAATTATTTTGTATGCGTACTGATAGAGAATTAATTACTCAACTGAAGCTAATACTAGTTTGAGAAGTGCTTGATTTTAATATCTTCTTTACAAGCATTTATCGATTAATACATGACATTTTGAGCTATTCAGTTTTTACAAGGTTAATAAATACCTTATGACTTCATTGAGACTACAAGGATGCTGTGTAATTGCCTTGGTAAGTCCCCTAATGTCAAGACCCTCACTGAAATTACAAGGATGCTATGTAGTCACCTTGATAAATTCCACTGAGGTGTCGAAATCCTATCCACTATAAGAACTTTACTATGAGTAGGGGAATGAACCGGATATAAGAATGGGATACTCTATTCTGTCGGACCCATGAGAATGTAGATGTAATTAAGTCTACTATTAAATGTCATATGTATGTACATAGTAGACCACAATGAATTAGCATTGGCCCGCTATTGTCATGTGGTAAGAGATATTCTCAATAGGCCCTTGTGCCATAACAGAATTGACGATCAAGTAAGTCATAGTATTGAAAGACGTCATGAGAGAGACGATCAAGTAAGTCATAGTACTGAAAGATGTCCGAGGACTTATGTGGATTCCTTATTTCTTCATTTCAGAGGCATCATATTGCCAATATTTCTTCTATCCAAAAATATGGATTCTCTCCATCTGAATTCATCAGTTGAGATCATAACGTTATTTTGATTTTGAACTAGTTTTTTATCCAGATTTATTTTAGATGTCCTATATTATATTACTTGCTGAGCTTTTGTTGCGCATACTTGCTTAAGTCTCTTTCAGTTCAACCCAAGAAAGAAGAAGGTTCTAAGGGTAAAGAAAGGTCATGTCAGTACCAATAGAACTGGTAGTCCGGGGCTCATAGATAGGATTCTCGGTTGGTTTGATTGTGTTTTGTTTTCAAGAAAAATATATGTTATTCCGCTGCTAAGAACTTTCAAAATAATGTTTTTAATAATCATTGTGTATACTCTAATTTTAATTATTATTATGAAGAAAAGAGGTTTTTGTGTGATAGCTCTTTGTATTCCCCCTTTGGCAACCCAATTTTCAACCGAAAGGCGTAAGTCTGAACAGTTAATATTAAATTGACGACATTGGTCTATGGTTGGGAAATTTGGGGCTATCACATAAAACACCCATGACAACATCCACTAAACTTGATACCGATTTGAAAGGAAAGAAAATTAATATATCAAGTTATAGAGGAATGATAGACTCAGTCTTATATATAACTACCAGTAGACCAAAGATAATGTTTTCTGCATGTCTGTGTGCTAGATTTCAAGCTAACCCTAGAGATTCTCATTTGATTGTTGTTAAAAGGATATTCAGATATATTAAGGATACTCCAAATCTTGGTATTTGGTATCCAAGAGATTCTGGATTCAAGATAATAGGCTACTTAGATGCAGATTATGCAGGTTGCAAAATAGACAAGAAAAGCACAACATGAAGCTATCAATTTCTTGGAAGTAAACTAGTATGGTTTAGCAAGAAACAACATTATGTGTCAACCTCAATAGCTGAAGCTGAATACATTGTTGTTGGGAGTTGTTGGGAGTTGTTGTGCTCAAATCTTATGGATGAAAACTCAGTTATTGGACTATGGCATGATGTGTAATCAAATTCCTATTTATTGTGATAACACTAGTGCTATTGCCATTACAAAAAATCATGTGCAATACTCTAGGACAAAACACATAAACATCATGTATCACTTCATCAGAGAACATGTGATGAATGGTACAGTGGAACTTCATTTTGTTCCCACTAAAAAGCAGCTTGCAGATATATTCACCAAACCATAGGATGAAGCCACCTTTAATAGGTTGGTAAGTGAGTTAGGTATGCTCAACTTTGGTGAATAAAATCTTTAAAATCTTGTGCAAGTTGATAACTCGCAGTAGTAGTTAATTTTTTTTTTAATTATTAGCTGAAAGGCAACAATAGTTAATTTATCAGTGGATAATTAACTACTGGTAGCAGAAATTAAACTTTTAATTTCTGAGATTATCTTCTTTATTTCTTCTAATTCTGTTACAATAAAGGATGTTAGTAATGGTCCAACTTTATAACAAAAGTCACCTCCTCTATCTCTCAAAAGATAACGATTGTCAAAAAAAAAAAAAAAACCACAACCAGAAATCGCTGAGAGGGAGGGTGAGCATTTTAGAGGAATAAATAAGGAATAGTGAGAACCCTTGGAGACTTCTTAATATTCTCTTGAAAGGATATTAAGAGTAAAAGGAAAAAGCACATCCTGGGTACAACCTCTCAAAAGGATGTATTTATTGAAAATAGTCCACCTCTAAGGACACAGGTATTTGAGTCTACTATGTCACATCTATAAATACCTTTCAGAGGAAGAAGAAGAAATAGGTTCTAATCAACGATCAACGTGCCACTAAATGCAAACACAGGGTCTCACATTGATACTTCTCTTTTCTCTATTCAAGAGGAGCATCCAATTTTTAAATTCTACCCTTATTCTTTCTTCCTCTCTTTTTGATATTTCTTTAGAAGTAATGGACATCTCATAATTCCATTGGTTTCAGATTTTTTAATAGTTCAATCATCAGAGAATCCAACTCTTGAAACTGAAACATAAATAGCCGCTCTCAACTCATTAATGGATAGTATAATTGTACTTTATCAAACATCCACTGATGCAGAACACTTACTTCTTATATTTCCTACACAACTCCAAGTCATCCAAAACTAAAAAGTGTAAATATTTCTAGTGAGCCTGAGAGAATACAACATGAGAGTCAGACCTTGTGTCTAGAAAAAGGTGAGGAAAAAGAGATTAAAACAAAAAAGTAAAGAAAGTGAGTGTGAGAGGCTTACTTGTTAGAGTCAGGCAAAAGGAAAGGGTGTGAGCAAGGATGAGATCCTTGAAGAAAAGAATAGAGAGAAATTGTTCACACACTACCTTTGCAGCTGATGTATTCTTCGATCACCATTATCATCAGACATTAGGGGATACTGAGAAAAGAATTAGTTCAAGAGATGCAGAAGAACAATTGCTAACTGACATGTCTAATAAGGACATTATCAAGACCACTGTTAGATCTCACAAACTACAGATGAACCTGAAGAAGAAATTATGGATGCAAGCAACACAAGTAGTACTGGATGATATAGTAGCACATCTCATACCAGAATATTTGATCACACAAGGATCAAGTGCAGCTGTTCTCATAGGATGTGTTTGAAGCATTGATCAACACAGAAAACACAAACTTAAAGCTCCAACACTTCATAATCAATGGTCTTTAAACTAAGCCCAAACATTTCTTCCTACTAAGTCAACCTCATCTATTCATTTCTACCCTTTAACATTAAATGTTGATGTCAAAAAGGGGGAGAAGATAAGGTCAGGGGGGTATAGAGTAATTCTGATGAAGATATGGGGAGAATTGTTAAAGATGTTAGCAGATTGATGGTTGAGCTTGAAGAACTGCAAAAAGCCAATAAAGCTATTAATGCAGTCATCACAGTTAGCAGAACTGGTACAATGGGGTTTAGCAGAACTGGTACAATGGTATTGTACTAGAACCTGCAGTAATGTACTATCAGAGACTACCATCAGAGACTGTAGGTGACCATTAGAGACTACAAGAATGCATTGGGAGAGTTCAACAAAGTTGAAGTTAGTCAAGCAGTTTTGGCGTATCAGAGACTAGGATTTAGCCTATCAGAGACTAATATTTAGCGTATCGAAGACTAATATTTGGCCTATCAGAGACTAAGGTTTAGCCTATCAGAGACTAATATTTAGCTTATCGAAGACTAATATTTGCCCTATCAGAGAATAAGGTTTAGCCTATTGAAGACTAATATTTGGTCTATCAGAGACTAAGGTTTTGTGACAGCCCCAAAATCCCCCACGGTACTCGGGCACCAACAGTAGAGGGAAAATAGTCAACATCACATCTATACAACACTAATATACTAGAGTATTTAATAGTACATTCTTACAAAATTCAGAGTATAAATCTTACAACGGAAACTAATCTATTATAACAATTGGAGCTATCATCCTTGGGTGCTCCTTATAGGCAAATCAACTCATTCCCTTCCTTTGCTGTCATAGTACAACGTCTAACTCAGGTCCTGAAAATCATGAACTAAACAAAAATGAGCAAATTATGCTCAACAAGTATATAAACACAGAGGAAAAGGAAATAGAATATCTGAAATGTTTAATAACAGTATAATTCTGTTTGTGAGGTTTGGGAGAAGCAATACCATTACTTCGGAGTTCTTATAAACTTTCTAAGGATCTCGGATGATAACACAATCATATGATCCTTCTTGAATAAAATGACCTCTTATCCATCGAGGGCTAAACCCATTGGATCTGCTAACCATACCGTAATCAGTGGACCAAACTATACAGCATGGTCCTCTAGTGAACTACGTAGTCACAATAAATCATCTAGGTCAAGTGACAAAACACATCAGCACCTTCCCTTTTATCTTGCCAACCACGTGGCATGTTCCACATTTTAAGGAACATAAAAGTCTCATAGTCTCATGACCCATTTAAGAGACATAACATTCTCACTCATTTGTACAGATATAATATTGAAAAATAATTGATAAATCAAAACTCAGTTATATCCATGCACTTTTATTCATATCATACTAGTGGAAATTAAAGCATAGCATTCTGATTCACAAGGAAATTTAAACATATAAGTATTAACCTTGTAAGCATGTTGAATCAATTGATCATGCATTTAACTGAAATAAGCATAAGAGTGAGAATATACTTGTATTTATCCTTAGTTGAGCTAACTTAATTCACTTGGTAGGTGAAATACTTCTGTAAAACATATATATGATTACATAACATGAGAATCTATGCTCAAATATAAATGTGAGTATATACATATGTGATGTTCGTGCATTTCCTATCTCTTGATGTTTTAATTTAATCATTTGGTGTGTTGGAAATTGCGACTTTTAATTCAAACAAGCCTGAGGGATTTTTCAGATTGTTAAATATCCATATTATTCATCAGGGGATAAATTTTGGTCCATCAGGGGATAACTTTTAGTCATCAGGGGATATGCATGACCGTCAGGGGATAGCCATCAAGGGATGAAATTTACTCATCAAGGGATAATTCACCGGTCAAGGATAGCCATCAGGGGGATGAAATTTACTCATCAAGGGATAATTCACCCGTTAGGGGATAAATTTCTCATTAGTGGATAAATTGACCATCAGTGGATAAATTTTGTTCATGGCCAAACTTGTCGGTAATCCATTTGACTACCGCCAAACTCTCTTGGCTGTCGCCAAACTCTCTTGGCTGTCGCCAAACTCTCTTGGCTGTCGCCAAACTCATAAGCCATCGCCAAACTAGCTTGGCGATCGCCAAACTCTTTGGAGACTAGTATTTTTGCCTCTTAAAGACTAAGAAATTTTACCTATCAAGGACTAACAAAAATTGTTCATTAGAGACTAAAATTTTATGTTGTTGGAGACTAAATTTTTTATGCTATCAAAGATTAACTCATATACTGTTGGAGACTAACTTATAATTTCTCAAAGATTAATTTATACTGTTAGAGACTAATTTCATGCTGTCGGAGACTAAGTTTAGAACTTGTCGCCATTACAAAGGATGACCTTTCCTATGTTTGCGGATGATGTCTAACAATGGATAAACCCAACTTAGGGCATTCCCTCATCATCTTTTTTTTAGTGTGTATCATTCCTTCTCACAATACACACACACATACACAGTTGCAAATGAATACTACTGTAGCCTACTGTAGCCTTTATAGTTGTAGAGTCATGCAGCTCTTGAAGTCTTATTCTATTTTTAGAGAGGTTGAGAGAGAAAACGTGAGTATTCCTTACTGTTTTCTTATTCTTATGGACACTGTTAAACTCCAAGAACTCTGATTGCCTAAGACACAAGCATGGTGTTTCACCTACTGATATAAGAACTGCTTGGAAGTAAATATAGTTTGTATAGTTAGTATGTTTCAATA
The DNA here is from genome assembly GCA_014636745.2 of Centella asiatica. Lineage (NCBI taxonomy): Eukaryota > Viridiplantae > Streptophyta > Magnoliopsida > Apiales > Apiaceae > Centella > Centella asiatica. The sequence continues at coordinate 11,013,130 of CM025787.1, read as the reverse complement.
TTTTCTTTATTCTTTTCTTTTAGCATGCGAAACTAATAACTCCTGATGTTATGAGTATGTTTTTAAAATATGCTTTTTGAACAAAGTGTTCTACAATATGATATGAATGAATAAGGTCATAAATCAAAACAAAATAGAACGTATAATTGGTATAAAGCTCTTACCTCTGTAAGCTTTTAAAGAAGTAATTAGAATACTCGTGTTGCTCTTAAAAAGGACAACTGCTCTTTGAAAAGGAAGAATGAAATTTATGTGAGTGTCGGGTAGAGAGAATTTTTGGAAGTGAGGCTAGGATTACACCTTAGGTGATGTATTTATAGTTGTGACGACCCCAAAATCCCTCACTGGATCAGGGCTTCGTCAAGAGAAGGACAAGATAACCACACATCCAATTATAGAATAGTTACTGAAAGAAACGGTAATAAAGAGTTATTACAACCCAAAATATTACATTTACAGCGGAAGCTATTCTATTTCTATACTATAATTCAAAACATCACTTCTCAGATTATCTTCCTTTCTTCCCTCCATATTGGCATTACAAGGCTAGCCAACCTTAATAACCGATCATTTTTGCCTTTCCCTTGTCTGAGGGCTCAACCTTTATATTCTGTCCTACAAGGCATTAAAATTCAACAAGAATGAGCGATTTACGCTCAGCAAGTATATAAATAATTTTGAGAAAGCAAATATGGAATGTTTCAAAAAAAATTCAATTTTTGCTAAGAGGCTTAGTGAATCAATACTAACGCCTCAGAAATCTTTAAGGAATTTTCAGGACTACTGATGATAAACAATTGTGTAATCCTTCTTAAAACAAAGCATAACTTTCTTGAAGTAAAAATATCCATCGGGGGCTTAAACCGCTGGATCTGCTAACCATACGGTATACAACTGGCCTAACTGTGCCCGTATGATCCCTCCTTGTGTGAACGTACGTAGTCACATAAAATTCCTCTAGGTCAGGTGAAGAACAAATCAGCACCCTTCCTTTCCTCTAGCCATCCATGTGGCATAATCATTTAAGGAGCATAGCATTCTCATTTATTGCACAGATATAACAACATCTCATTAGAGATTAACATTAAAGCTTGCTTCTGCTACG
>CM025787.1:10991521-11012015 GCA_014636745.2 Centella asiatica | reverse complement strand
AAACACGTAATCACCCAAGTTACGTAACCCTCTCCTCTTCCTCCGTGTTGTTCAATATAATCTTATTTGGGATTTGCTAATCCCCTTTTTGATACCTTTTTTAAGGTACTTAACCTCATCATCATGGATATTACAAAATCATAAAAATTTTCATTGTAGATATGGATTTATCATCATATTTAAAAGACTATCCTCCATGTAAAAATATAATAATGCAAAATAAATTATTTCATACCATAAAATACATTTAAAATTTTCGGGTTCTCACAATAGTGCTTGCAAATCAACTAGAGCAGTTAGATCATTTTGATGAAAAATTCTCAGCCATTGGCTGGTTTGGCTAGAAATATGTCTTTCGGATGATGTGATTGGCTAGCTCGGCCGGTTTAGCAGTTGCCAAAATATTAGCCAATCGCATTGAGTTGGACAGAAAACTTTCTCTTGTTGGTAACCTTGCACAACAAGTATCCTTTAAAAAAAAATACATTTATATGTATAACCAAGTTGATAACCATGGTTAGATTGTTCAGTTAAGTTGGTTCATCAATGGGTACATGGTATGTAGCCAACTTCTTGAAATATTGTGGTTATATTTTCTGCACATCATAGTCTCCGGGTCAGCAATTCACACTACCGTTTTTCTTCTGCAGGCGTGCTTCCCCAGGTCTCTCCTCCTCCTTGTTCACACTTGATTAAAATAATCATTTAAAGATTGGGATTAATATATTCATTTTACCTTTGGTGGAGTACTCCTACACCAACTTATAATAATCGATTATTTTGGACAACATATTGACATAAAACTCATGCATTAAATATTCATACATCATAGCAAAATATTATATTTTCACTTTATTCCTGTTTAAAATTCTGGGCCTTCACATCCTTTCCCCCTTAAAATAAGTTTCGTCCTCGAAACTTAATTATTGAAATAGATGAGGGTATTTTTGTATCATCATAACTTTTAGTTCTCATGTTGCTTCCTCCACATTGTGATTTCTCCATAGGAATTTAACAGAAGGAATCTTTTTGTTCCTAAGAATCTTAAATGTCAATCTAAAATCTGAACAGGGAGCTCCTCATAATTTAAGTCGGTTGTATCTCTATTGGCTGATAATATATAATCCCTTTATGATCAGCTTTGTATGGATGTAAAACAGATATGTGAAATATATCATGAATATGTCCCAAGGCTGGTAGTAGTGCCAACTGATATGCTACTTCACCTATTTTCCTCAAGACCTCGAATGGTCCCACATATTGGGGGCTCAACTTTGGCATAAGAAGCTCTCTCACGTAAACTTCAAAAATATCAACACTTTGGTGAGAAAAGGATTAGCAGTTGGCATTCCTCCATGGGAATTTACACAATATGGTTTGTGTGATTCAGGCCAGAAAGGAAAACAAAGGAGTGTATCATTCAAGAGTAAACCATGAACATCAATTACTGACCCATTACAATTATTACATATGGATTTGTTTGGTCAAGTTAATGTGATGTCAATCTCAAGGGACAAATATGCTTTGGTTATAGTGGATGATCACACGAGGTATTTTTGGGTAAAATATCTTCACTCAAAGGATGAAGCTGCTCAGTTGAAATGATCACATCAAGAAAGTAGAAACTGAGTCAGGAAAGACAATAAGGGTGATAAGGAGTGATAGAGGTACAAAATTTAAGAATTCCCAAGTTAATGAGTTCTGCACTGAAAAAGGAATAACTCATCAATTCTCAGCTCCTAGAACCCCTCAACAAAATGGAGTTGTTGAGAAAGAAAAACAGAACCCTCATTGAAGCAACAAGGACAATGTTAGCAGAGTCCATGCTTCTAACCTATTTATGGGAAGAAGCAATAAACACTTCTTTCTTCACACAAAACAGCTCCTTGATCAACAAGACTTACAACAAAACACCTTATGAGTTGATGAATGGGAGAAAACCAACTCTTTATGTGTTTGGTTTTAAGTATTTTGTTCTAAGACACTCATTAGAGACTAGAGGGAAATTTGACTAAAAGTCTAATGAGACAATTTTTTAGTATTTTGTTCTAAGACACTCATCAGAGACTAGAGGGAAATTTGACTAAAAGTCTAATGAGACAATTTTCTTAGGTTACTCTCTATCAAGTAAAACATATAGAGTGTATAACCTATGAACAAAGGTCATTGTGGAATCTGTACAAGTAACATTTGATGAGAGCAAGATTCCAAGAATGAATGGTCAAGGACTACATGAAACTCTCAGATTTGAGAATGAATTGGATGCATAGAAAGACCCATCGGGGACTGATGAACAACCCCAAGTGAGGGGGAGTTAACGGTTGTGCATGAAGTACTAAGGATTAATACTTCATCAATGACTAGAGTATTAGCAACAAATGAACCAAAAGAGACTGGAAACACAAGTGTACAATCAAAGACTATTGAGGAAAATGGTGAAGAAGAGATTAATAGCTTAAGGGGAGCTAATAATGAAGAAGTCACTGGTTTAGAGGAAGCAGTCTCTGATCCAACAAATAGATTGGACAATGTTCATCTATAACATGAAGACTTATCTTTAAGATTTAATCTACCACCTAAAAGACCATGGTTGGGAGACCACACACCAGATTTGATAATTAGAGATTTAGAGGAAGGAGTCAAGACAAGTAGTGCAACTCAAAATGAGTGTCTTTATCTTATATTTCTTTCAAAGATTAAGCCAAAGAAAATTAATGAAGCACTTCAAGATCCTGACTAGGTAATTTTCATACAAGAAGAACTAAACCATTTTACAAGGAATAAAGTTTGGAGACTGGTGCCTAAACTAAGGAATAGATCAATAGTTAGTGCCAAGTGGGTTTTCAGAAACAAGTTAGATGAAGCTGGTACAATCACAAGGAATAAAGCAAGACTGGTAGCGAAGGGCTTTTCTTAAGAAGAGGGAATTGATTATAATGAGACCTTTGCACCAGTTACAAGAAATGAAGCTATAAGGATTTTTTTTGGCATATGCAGCTTATAGAAACTTCAAGGTGTACTAGATGGATGTCAAAAGTGCTTTCCGAATGGTAAGTTGGAAGAAGAGGTTTATGTTGAACAACCACCTGGTTTTGTATACCCAAGTTTCCAAACCATGTTTACAGGTTAGATAAAACACTTTATGGAGTGAAACAAGCTCCTAGGGCCTGGTATGATGCACTCTCTCAATTTTTAATTTAAAATAAATTTGTTAGAGGTATCATAAATAAAACACTTTTTTATAGAAAACTAGGTTCTAATTTAATACTTGTGCAAATATATGTGGATGACATTATATTTGGGTCTACAAATGAAAATTTGTGTAAAAAGTTTTCAAGGTTAATGCAATCTAGATATGAGATGAGTATGATAGGTGAACTAATATTTTTCTTAGGATTACAAGTAAAGCAATCAACAGTTGGAATTCTCATTAGTCAGTCTAAGTACATCAACGACTTACTAAGAAAATATGATCTAGTTGATTGTACATTTCCAAAAACTAATTGACTACTCATGTGAGAACCCGAAAATTTTAAATGAGTTTTGTTATATGATTAACTTATTTTGTGTTTTATTTATTTTATGCATGAAGGTTTAATTTCTCTTTTTGGTATGAATGACGAATTCATATTTTAAATGAAAGTTCAATGGCAATGTGATGTCCAAAAGATTTTAAATGTATTTTGAGTAAAAGTACTTAAAAGATTATTTTATTCAAGTTTATCTTGTGTTTGTGTATATGTTCACGTGGGTAGAAGCACTGAGTGTGAACGGGTTTATGCTACAGTACCTGTTTTTGAATCAAAGATTGCTGTGAGACATGAGACAATTAATGCATATCATCTCCAACAATGCACTAGAGCGGGCTATGATAGATGACTGACTGTCTATTAACAGCCGTAACACCGCCTTTTCAAACATAAAGCCCACAACTCAAAGTTCTCCATTCATCCAGGAAGCACGAAGATGTACCAAGACTTAAAACAAAGATTTTGGTGGCCCAACATGAAGGGAGAAATAGCTGATTGGGTGAGTAGATGCTTAACATGTCAAAGGGTTAAAGCAGAACATCAAAAACCAAGCGGACTGCTTCAACCATTGGAAATTCTTGAGTTTAAGTGGGAGTTCATCACAATGGACTTCGTAGTTGGACTACCAACCACACTAGGAGGGTTGAATGCCATTTGGGTCATAGTTGATAGATTGACCAAATCGGCACACTTTTTGGCCATCAAGTACACGTACAAGATGGATCAAATGGTGAAGTTATATGTTAAAGAAATTGTGAGTCGACATGGAGTTCCAGTCTCCATCGTCTCTGATCGAGATCCGAGGTTTACCTCAAGATTTTGGAAGAGCTTCCAAGAATATCTGGGAGCAAGACTAGATATGAGCACAACTTATCACCCACAGACAGATGGTCAATCTGAACGCACGATTCAAACACTAGAAGATATGCTACGAGCTTGCGTTCTCAATTTCAAAGGCCATTGGGACAACCATCTGCCACTGATCGAATTCGCTTACAATAATAGGTATCATGCCAGCATCAGCATGGCACCATTTGAGGCGTTGTATGGTCGGAAGTGCAGAACTCCACTTTACTGGAATGAAGTGGGAGATAGGAAGCTAATTGGACTAGAGATAGTCCAACAAACTGAGGAAGCAATCAAGGTGATCAGAATGAGAATGAAGGCAGCTCAAGACCAACAGAAGCAATATGCTGATCAACATAGGAAGGATCAAACCTTGAAATTGGGAGTTATGCATTTATTGAAAGTGTCACCCTGGAAGGGTGTAATGCGTTTTGGCAAGAAGGGAAAGCTGAGTCCCCGCTACGTGGGACCATTTGAGGTAGTGAGGAAGATTGATGAAGTGGCCTCAATTGGCACTACCACTAGCTTTAGGCCACATTCATGATATATTTCACATATCAGTATTACGTCTTTACAAAGCCTACCACAGAGAGGTAATAGACTATCAACCGATAGAGCTGCAACTGGATTTAAATTATGAAGAGGTCCCTGTCCAGATTTTAGATTGACAGGTTAAAATTCTTAGGAATAAAGAAATTCCTTCCATAAAAGTGTTATGGAGGAATCATAGTGTAGAGGAAGCTACGTGGGAGCTTGAAAGCGCTATGGTTGACAAGTACCCCCATTTGTTTGTTAGCTAAGTTTCGAGGATAAAACTTCTTTTAAGGGGAGGAGGATATGAGAACCCGAATATTTTAAATGAGTTTTGTTATATGATTAACTTATTTTATGTTTTATTTATTTTATGCATGAAGGTTTAATTTCTCTTTTTGGTATGAATGATGAATTCATATTTTAAATGAAAGTTTAATGGCAATGTGATGTCCAAAAGGTTTTAAATGTATTTTGAGCACAAGTATTTAAAAGATTATTTTATTCAAGTTTATCTTGTGTTTGTGTATATGTTCACGTGGGTAGAAGCACCGAGTGTGAACGGGTTTAGGCTACAGTACCTATTTTTGAATCAAAGACTGCTGTGAGACATGAGGCAATTAATGCACATCATCTCCAACAGTGCACTAGAGTGGGTTATGATAGATGACCGACTGTCTATTAATAGCCGTAACACCCCCTTTTTAAACCAATCACTTCTTTCTAAAGCTTGTTATTTTTTTTACAGCCAACGGCTGAAATCAAATAGCTCTTGTTGTTCAGCAAGTGATATATATATATATATCGTGTTGGTACCACCCTAGCCCCACCTTCATAAATTTCTATACAGTATATCACCAAATCCAGGTTCACTTTCAAATCAACTATCTTTTTGAAAGAACAACTCAAGCTTTTAACTTCTTCTTTGCAGCCAAGGAGGTAAGGACATTACATTAAAGTCCTGCTCTGTTTCTTACACTTTTGTTCTGTTATGCATACCACGTTTAATACTTTGTTCATTCATTTCCAAAAGTACGATTTAATGCATGCTTTAACACCTGGAGTTAATGCTTGTTTATTTCAAGAAGTTGACCCAAGATGAGTGTAAGAATGTTGACAACTACCTAATAGACATACCTTTAACTACCAAACATTTCTTTTTATCAGTAGTTGGAAACACCATGCTTGAGCCTTTGTCAACTTGAGTGTGGAAGTTTAATCAGTATCTGCAAGATCTAGTAGACTGCAAGAGATGTTATATTACTGAAAGGATGATGAGAGTCGAACTAGGTATGGTCATGGTTCAAGAACACCACCCATGGAGGAGTGAGGAAGACACCACTGTATCTGAGACAAGTCTTAACTTAGTCTCTAAAGGGTTGGAGTTAGTCTCTGACCCTATAAAATAGTCCCTGGGAGATTCCAAGTTAGTCTCTGATAAGCTAAAACTATTAGTCTCCGATGAAGGAAATTCTTTAGTCTTTGATGACGTCATCCTTAGTCTCCGACAGGCTAAGTTTAGTCCCTGATGACGTCATCCGTAGTCTCTGATGGGAAAATTATGCTAGTCTTTGATGACTAAAGTTCTTAGTCTTTGAGGAGTTCATTGACGACTTATCGAGTTTAGCGATGAACAAATCATCCCCTGACAACCGAGAGAGTTTGGCGATAGCCAACTGAGTTTGGTGCTGACTTGTTGAGTTCGGCGTTGAACAAGTTGTCACCCGATGAGTTTGGCGATGAACAAGATTATCTCCTAACGGGTAGTTTACCCACTGATGTCCAGTCATCCTCTGACAGAAAATTATCCCCTGATGACTAAGTATTCATTGACAGTTAGATTATATTTCGGTGGTCATTTTTAAACCCTGACGACCACTATTATGCTTCAACGTTTATTCCCTGATGTGCAGTTTGTCTTCAAAACTATAAAACATTATTTTCTTAAATTATTTTATGATGTTTAATTATTTACTTAACCTCAACGGTTCTTACGTCAGATTTGAAACATTAAAAGTTTAAGGACATCACATATGCATTTTCTCTCATATTTTGACCAAGGTATTAAATTTATCATATTATATGCATGTTTTATAGAATCTTTCACTCATGAGTAAATTGAATTTGATTGTGTGCAAAAGACCAAGGCAAGAATATATACATTCAATTTGATGCTTATTTCAATTTAACACAGTATCATTTGATTCGATATGCGTGCAAGGCTTGATTCATATGTTTCAATTATTTTTATGATGAGAATGCTATGCTTTAATTTCCGCTAGCATGATATGAATGAAAGTGCATGGATATAACTAAACTTTGATGTATAAATTATTCTTTAATGCTATATCCGTGCAACAAATGAGAATGATGTGTCCCTTAAATGGGTTATGCCACATGGTTGTCAAGAGGAAAGGAAAGGTGTTGATTTGGTCTATCACCGGACCTAGAGGAGTTTTAAGTGACTATGTACGTTCACACAAGGAGGGATCATGCAGTCACAGTTAGGCCAGCTGTGTACCGTATGGTTAGCAGATCCAACAGGTTTAGCCCCCGATAGATATTTTGAGAAAGCTGTACACAGGTGAATACCTGCCTTTCTTCAAGGAGGATTACACGTTGTTTATCATCAGTGATCCTAAAGATTCTTCAAAGATTTCCGAGGCATTAGTAGTATTCCACTGAGCCTCTCAACAGAATTGAATTCCTAGTAACATTCCAGTTTTGCTTCCCCAATTTGTTTATATACTTGTTGGGCGTAAATCGCTTATTCTTATTGAATTTTAATGAGTTGCAGGGCATGGTACAAAGGTTGAACCCTCTGACAAGGGGAAGGCAAAGATGATTGGCTACTGAGTTTGGCTAACCCTTTTGAGTGCCGATAAGGAAGGAATATGTTTTGAAGAGTGATGTTTTGTATTATAATATAGAAATAGAATAGCTTCCGCTGAGAATGTAATATTTTGGGTTGTAATAACTCTTTACTAATTCCTTTTATTAGTATTTATTCTATGAATGGATGTAAAGTTATCTTTCCTTCTTTTGACGAAGCCCTGGTCCAGTAAGGGATTTTGGGATCGTCACAACTCAGATGTTGACTATGTAGGATGTAAGCTTGATAGGAAAAGCACAAGTGGAAGCTGCCAATTTCTTGGAGGCAAACTTGTTTCTTAGTTTAGCAAGAAACAAAATTCAGTTTCAACCTCAACGATTGAGGATGAATACATTGCAGTAGGAAGTTGTTGTGCTCAGATCCTGTGGATCAAAAATCAACTCCTGGACTATGGTATGACTTTATCCAAAATCCCTATTTATTATGATAATACTAGTGCCATAGCAATAACTGAAAACTCAGTATAACATTCAAGAACAAAACATATTGACACTAGGTATCACTTCATTAGTGAGCATTTTAATGAAGGTATCATTGAATTGCATTGGGTTACTACTAATAAGCAACTTGCTGGCATATTCACCAAACCTTTAGATGAACCTACATTCACTAGGTTAGTTTATAAATTAGGTATGTTGAATTATGCCTCTAAAATCTAAGTTCCTAAAAAGAAAGTTCTTATAATTTTAGAAACTAGAATTTAATTTTTAGATTGTAGCTGATCTTGATGGACAAAATTTTAGAAGCTAGAATTTAATTTCTAGATAGCAGTTGCTCTTCATGAGTAGAAAATAAAAGGGTGTAAGGGAAAATCAACCCATCAGGGGATGTCCATTAAAGGATAATTAACCCGTCAGGGGATAATTAACCCATCAGGGGATAATTTAGTCTCTATGGGTAATTAAGCAAAGGACTAAATTAGTCTCTGGTAGTTATGGAGGGAGAGACTAAGATAGTCTCTAATAACTTACTTTAGTAAGGGCAAAAGAGTAATTAACCATCTTATTCTTTTAATCTCTAAAAAAACCAATCATCATCTATTGAATTGTAAACATTTTTTAAACTATAGTAAGGGCTAAAATCAAATACAACTACAATTCTATTGAAATCTTACAACTCTTTCTCTCTAAGATACTTGTGCAATTTAACCTTTTGCAAAGAAATTCTTCAAGCTCACTGGTATCAACAATAGCATCCAAGACTATGTGTTTCAAGTTCAACAACTTCAACTTCATCAAAACAAACCATGCTGGAGTCTCCGACAGGAATGATTTTGAAGTGCAATACCATCAATTTATGGATTTTCTTCAAGCTTCATCTTTGTCGCATGCCATTTATGAAGCTCCTACTTAGGTCGTAGACTTCATCATTGTCATGTGGTCCATTGCTATCATTCAGGATGAGAGTGATGACTCTCCTGTGGTAACCTTTAGTTTTAATAATGTCTCATATAATATTAATCATGAAGTAGTTAACATAGCTTTGAATTTGCCTATTCATGATACATATGATCTTCTTGCCTCTGATAAGGAAATTTTTGCATGTTTAAAAACCTGCATTATGTTGAAGAAATTGCATCCGTTGGTTCAATTACTAAACCTCACCTTAGACAGGAATGATCATTATTCTTTGACATTATCACTAAAGCGTTCACCTCTAAATGCAGTGGCTATGATGTTATCACTACATGTGACAACCCCAATTTTTCATTATTCAAAGATCAGTGTCGTCAGTTTAATATTAACTGTTGAGACTTAGGTCTTCAGTCGAAAATTGGGTTGTCAAAGGGGGTACAAAAGAGCTATCACACAAATAACCTTTTTCCCTTATAATAATAATTAAAATAGAGTATTCTCAGTGATTATTACAAACATTATTTTGGAAGATTCTAGCAGTGGAATAACATAACTTTTTCTTAAAAGCAAGATCAAACCAAACCGAAAATCATATTTATGAGCCCAGAACAGCCAGTTCTACTGGTACTGGCACAACCTTTCCTTACCCTTGAAACCTTCTCCTTTCTCAGGTTTAACTGAAAGAGAATCAAGCAAGTATGAGCGAAAAAAGCTCAGCAAGTAATATAATATAGAATAGTTGAAAGGAATGAGAATTTGAAGCTAGTTTTGAAATACCATTTTCAAGACAATGTTAAAATATTAAGAATTTAACTATTGGATTTCCGTTGCATATGGAGAGAATCCATATTTTTAGATAGAAGAAAGGTTGACAATATAATGCTTTTGATGTGGCACCCCCGAAAATCCCCCGAGCCGGGCCCCGGACACTGTCAGCGATTTGGGTGACAGTCCCCGAGATCCCCAGGCTGGAACCCCGAGCTGCACCAGAAAACTACCACACAACATTACAACAACAACACAGCCAAAATTAATAACATTCCTGTGAGAAACACATTCTCAAAACATCATTACAAAATCTTAACGTCCATATCATCTTACAAAACCTCAAAGCTTGAAAATAAACAAGCTGCAGCGGAAACAAAACTTTAGATGGCTCATAAGGCCTTACAACTTAAACATTCTTATGCCATTCTCTCCTTTCCTCTCTTAGGCGACTCAGCCTTCACAACATAACCTGAAAAACATTCATAGCATTCCACATGAGCATTTATGCTCAGCAAGTATATAATCATAAGCAAAAAGAACAGATAATTCAAAAGCTTTAATATTCTTTGAGGTTGGGTGAAGCAATGCCAACACCTCATGATAACCAATAAACATACATCATCTAGGGTGCCCGAGTGATATCAAGGGTTAGCCCTCTTTTAATAAATCATGATTCGCCCTTTACTCATTAGATAATGCATCACCTGACCAGACTGATCATTATCTGACTACCTTACATAATCAAATTTCATCCCAGCTGGTCAGCCTGGTCGTTTGATTCATCATTTGACATACGTAGTCACTTGCAGAAAGCATATGGTCTGCGAAAAGTCTCATTACCGAAGCCTTGCCTCAGTTTATCATTCTTTATCATCATTGGCCAGAATATCAGGCGAAAGCATTCAACAACCCCTTAACTTTTCATATGGATATATCTTCTTGTAAACATTTTTTCTCATTTTTGAATAGCCCTGACGTGCTGAACAATTAAAAGCAGCGACTGCCAACAACACATATTGGCGTGCTCAACTAATAAAAGACAGTGATCATCAAAAGCGGAACTATACATCCATACAAAAGTTACTTGGGTGTGCATACAAGTTCATGACTTGCAACACCCAAACATCATCATTTGGTGTGCTAGGAAATTTAAATAGCTAGCAATCACCCAATAACATAAAGCTCAGTCAATAACATCTTTTCACGTACATTGGATTAATGATCGTATATTACTTAATCATGGATAAAATCATTATCATGTGTAAGCTTTAACATTCTTCATTTACATAAATTGAAATAGTACGTAATCAGTAGAAAAGAGAGTGGAATGAGGATATACTTGCCTTAGTCCTTAGCTAGATTCACTATACTGGTTGAAAAAGGTCTCTGTAAAATATCATTGTTGGTACAACATTAGAAATCCATACTTAAAAGATGGCTATTCATATTAGAAAATGGTTATCAGGGCATGAGGTTGCCCGTCGGGGAAAATTTCACTCGTCAGAGACTATTTAACTCATCAGAGACTGCTAACATCATCTTTACTCATCGAAGACTAAGGCTGACGTCATCGGAGACTATTAAACCCATAAGAGACTGATGATGACATCTTAACTAATCGAAGACTAAGGCTGACGTCATCATCAGAGACTAACATATATCTTATCAGAGACTATGGATGACATCATCAAAAACTAAACTTAGCCTATCGAAGACTAAGGATGACATCATCAGGGACTAATTATCTCATCAGGGACTGATGACGTCATCTTAACCCCATCGAAGACTAAGGGTGACGTCATCATCAGAGACTAATTATTCCTTCATCAGAGACTACAGATGACGTCATCAGGGACTAAACTTTAGCCTGTCGGAGACTAAGGATGACGTCATCAGAGACTAACAGTATCTCATCAGAGACTAACATTTACTCATCAGAGACTGATGTTATCTCGTCAAAGACTAATATTAGAGCTTGTCTCTGTTTCCATGGAAGACCTTACAATAACAAACTCAACCTAGGATACCTCATGAACATGAATATATAGGAGAACGCAACCTTTCTTTCAAAGCTTTATTCCTCCTCGAAAACCTAGTATGCACGGCTAATACACTCGGACGACATACAAAAGAAACAAATAGAGGAGAACTTGAGATTCTTACCTCCTGGGTTGACGAAAGAGATCAAAGCCTGTTTGAAAGTGATAGTCCAAAAGAAAGAACTTGAAATTAAACGGAGATGGTAGGTTTAAAGAAGAACTTTGGAAAAGAAAATATTTAGAAAAGAGACTGAAATGTTCCTCCGAATGAGGTATTTATAGTAGGCTGAGATTAAGCCTTGAAATTAAATGATTGGTTAATCTGGACGGTAAAACGGCTGCTCATCATGATTCTTATCAGCTAAGCAACGTAATAAGCCTGCTGTCCTTCATGCAAATAAGCCAGCTACTAAAGCAGCTTACTAATCAAATTTACATACGTACTCATGATGTCATTCCCTTACGTAAATTATTACATCCATCAGGGAACTTACTAAACCAGAAAAGTAAGCTCCTTCAAGCAATATCAACATAAATTGCTTGATCTTATAATCCAATATCCAACAAACATAATCCTTTAATGGATCCAAAAATAATTATACATTCAAAAACATCATATATTAACTATACACGTTAATATATATATAAAGAAAAATAATAATATGAATAAATAAATTATTTATAGATAAACAAATTTTCTGGGTCGTTACATCTAAAATAAAGAAATAAGGACTCCGCATAAGCTCTCTTGACGTCTTTTAGTACTATGACTTACTTGATCGCCTTCACTTCGTTTTGCACTAGGGCCTACTGAGAATATCACTTACTACTTGACAATAACAGGCCAAGGCTATCGTAATGTGGTCTACTATGTACATACGTATGACATTTAGTAGATTTAATTACATCTCTAGGGCTCGACAGAATAGAGTAACCCATTCTCATATCCAGGTTGTTTCCCTTCTCATGCTTATAAAGTAGATGGATCTTAACGCCTTAGTGAAGATCACCAAGGTACTCACACAACTGACCTTGTAATTTCCAATGAGGGTCATAAGGTATTCACACAGCTAACCTTGTAGGAAACATTAAATCTTGTAAAGTGGATGAATTTTGACACCTCAGTAAAGATTACCAAGGTACTCACACAGCTGATCTTGTAATTTCCAATGAGGGTCACAAGGTATTCACACAGCTAACCTTGTAGAAAGTATTAGATAAATTAAGCTGAATTGAATAGTTCAATACATCATGTGTTGACAAGGAAACAAATAGGATGCATGTAACTAGTTATAAGTGGTCAAGCATTTAATAATAAGATTTAGCTCAAGTTGAACAAGTAACAATTATTCTCAATCAGTACATATACGAAGCAACCATGTATACGTAAGAAAAAGGTTCGAGTATATGCATAACATGTTTTAATGTTGATCGAGTGAATGGATCAAACATTAAATTGCAAATAAGCTGCATAGCACATGTATGCTTGCATAAACAGCTCTTATATGTTGAAGAATAATAAACATATCATTTTCAAGAAAAATGGGTATAACGGAACAACTAAGTTATACGTTGGAAGAATAACAAATATATTACTTACCTTGGTGATAACGTATGATAGGTTCATGTATTCCTGTAAGATCTGTTTTATGATTCATAAATGATTAAAAGAGATTAGAACTATAGCTATGTTTAGGTAGTAAGGTTATAATATTTAAATCATGCTAAGTTTGCATCTATATAATCGTGAAATGGTTGCACTGGTTATTCTGCATCAGGGAATGATTTATACTTGTCAGGGGATAAGCTTTATGCTATCAAGGGATAGCTACCTATAGGAAGATAATTTACTCATCAGTGGATATCTACCCGTCAGGGGATAAACTACTCATCGGGGGATAAATTACTCATCAGTGAATGACTTTTCGGTCATCATCCAGTTGTCAGGGGATGAGTTGGCTATCGCCAAACTCATCGGGGAATAAATTGTTCAGCGCCAAACTCATCGGGAGATAAGTTCTATAGCACCAAACTTACAAGTCATTGCCAAACTCGTTGGCAAACTTATAAGCTAATGTCAAACTTATCGGGGACTAGCATTCTGCTTCTCGGAGACTAACATAATTTTACCCATCGGAGACTAACAAAATTTGTTCGTCAGTGTCTAAATTATCCTCCGATAGCTAAAAAAAACTCATCAGTGGATATTTATCCTCTGATAACTTGCAGTTGGATTCTTCCGTAATGAACATATATTTGTTTTATCTTTTGTGAATATCAGGAGGACAAAATACAATCTTTTCAAGATATGACAAAGTTATAGAATTCTTATTCCAGATTATCAATGTGGTTGATCTCTTATGAGAAAATTATCAGGAAGGATTACGTTTATTATCCTAGATTTCTTGCAACCTCTTTTTTAAGTTAAATGACCAAATAGTTAAAATAAATAACTTAATAAAAGCTTTTAAAATTACCTTGCATGATTTTACTTCTACAATATACGCTGAGGAGATATTATTTTGAGGTGAGAGTGTTTAAAGATGAGAAATAGTAGGCAAGGGTCCTCCTATTTATAGGGGAGTCAAAGGAAACCAAAATAACTGATGTGAGATATTTCTCACTTTAGATTAACATCAGACGTGAAATTTACTAAATCACTAATATATGCTAACAATTACATGATCATTGCATTTACACGTAAGTATGAATTACTAATAGGTGTCAAATGGTAGTACATCATACTACTAATGACTCAGCTCTTGAAATGCTTACTCATCATATGAGGTTACTACTCAGTCATCCCTCTCATAATGATAGTAGTAGTAATTCATATTACTACTACATAAATTAATTCAGATAATATCTTATACTAAAATTTATTTCTTTTGGTATTTATAAAGGAATAATTGCTCATGCTCGTAAATAAATTTGACTAAAATTTGTTTATTAACAGTCTTATTGTTATAGTAATATTTACACAAATCTGGGGTATTACACTACACTCACACAACAGATTACATATAGTGTTTTGTATGATAGGCACATAAATCTAGGGTTGTTGATTCCGAAAAACTTAATGGCTAAACTTAAAACTAGTGATAAAAATAAAATTTATTATGCTAGGTTTTTTATGATGATTACTAATCATTTAATTCCTAACTTAAATATCACTAGTATGCAAGTTGTGCCTACAGTTACGCAAAGTAAGAGGATATTCTCTGATGTAAAGAGAAAAGCTGTAAAAGTAAAGGTTCCACTCTTTTATCCTTCTACTATGAGATCCTATCTCATAACTAGTTTTCCCAACCTTTATTCTTTGTCTTTCTTTGAGGATCATGAGCAACAAACCAGAAACCTAACTAATCCTCCAACAACATCTTCACAACAACAATCTTTAACCCCCTTCACAGTCTTTCAAAATACTGTGATTGCAAAAACAAAGAAAGCCACAAAGTTACCCATTAAAAGAAAAACATATGAGGGTGGTAGTGTTTGTCCCGTGGAGTAATTGTAGAAGGGGGAGTAGAATACAATTACTAACTTCTCTTTGAATTAAACTATTTAATACAGTTTAAAACTTAAGAACAGTTAAAATAACTTTACTAAAAAGATATAACATATGAAATAGTAAAGCAAATTGCAAGATATGAATATTAATTTACAGTATGTATATTTATTGTAAATCAATTTGAATCTTTACAATTCTTTCTGGTAGTGATTACCAGTTGCAGAAAATCTCTGTTTAAAATAACAACTGCACTCTAGAAAAATGATTTCTAGCTTCTCTCAAGTTTCTGAAAACTTGCTACACTCAAGTTATGAAAAAATTGTTTCTCTGTAAGTTTATTACAACTGCTATATGATCTGAGATAAGATATATTCTTGTTGTTATCTTTCGATGTATGATATTATATCTCAATGTATTATCTCTGCTGCTTCTTGTCTCTATTTATAGACATAGCTTCCTTGTTCTCCAAGCTTCTTCACTAAGTTGCCTCCAAAAATATCTCTGATATTCCTTGGTAATTGCAACTCTATCACATAGCTTCTTATTTTTGCATGACCTTCCTTGCACGCCGACCTGTTATATAACATCTCTGATGTATTAGCACACCAACTCCCTCTTTTCCTCTTGGAGTTTCCATGATAAGTTATATCTGCAGTGAATAACTTATCTCTATGAGCTTCCTGGTTTTTGATTGGACCAGCTTCCATATTTTCCTCCTTCAAGTTTCTATAAGTTATATGTGCATTTTTCACTCCAGCAACTATATACGCATGCTAGTGTATAAGTATGACTTTTCTCTATATCAGTGTTCACACCTGCAGTGTATAACTTATCTCCTTAAAGCTTATTTGGTAGACAATCTCTCCTTATTGGACCACCATCTATACTTTAATTTCACCGCCTTTAAACTTAAGTTAGCGAATTTGTGAACTTAGTCATGTGTCATCCCATATGTCATGTTTAGTCTCTGTTTATCAGTGGATATTTATCCCCTGACGAGCTGTTTTGTTCAACAGTGGATATTTATCCTCTGATGGATGGTCTCTGGTACCAAGAATTTCATCCCCTGATGATGAGAAAACTATCCCCTAATGATGAGACACTTATCCACTAACGCCGATAATCTCATTCCCTGATGCTGAGAAACTCGTCCTCTGATGCTGAGAGATTTATCCCTGACGCCTGAGCACTTTGTGCTTTACATTTTATCCACTGATGCCTGACTACTTTGGCACTAGTGTAAATTACCCGATGACTTTGGCGATGAGTAATTTTGAGTTTGGGGATGTTGTTGATTTGCCCGACGACTTTGGCGATAGTCATTTTAAGTTTGGCAACGGTCAAATCTTCTCAATGCTATTTTAATGCATTGGAGTGTCTTTGCCTTAGTCTCTGGTAGCTTTAACATTAGCCTCTGATGAACAAACACTTAGTCTCTAAAAGACTTAGTCTGCGACGAACAAAAACTCAGTCTCCAAACAACAAAAACTTAGTCTTCGACGAACAAAACCTTAGTCTCTGATGAACAAAAACTTACTCTCCGATGGGCTAATTTTTCTTGACCAACTTTGACTTTTGTTGAACTCTCCAAATGAATTCCTTGTAGTCTCTTATGGTCTCCTACAGTCTCTGATGGTAGTATTTGATATAACACTACTGCAGCTACTTGTACAATTACAAAATCTAACAATTCTAAGTTTATACATTATCGTCAAATGCTATAATTCCTAATAATCTCCCCCTATTTATGATTTATCAAAGATAAGCATAGATTAAGGTTTGATGATGATGTGAAAACACCAACCTTATAACATCATTACTTAGAATTGAGCTTAAACATTTAAAAACATAATTGTACATGATGAACTTAATAGTGATGGTTTTGATGTTTCAATTCCTCAATACCCAGCCATCAATCTATTAATCATCTTTAACAAATCTCCCCCTGTCTTTATCAGAATTGCTCTTTTCTCCTCTTTCCTCATTATTCTTCCCCTTTTTGACATTAGCATCTTAATGTTTGAGGGTAGAGATCACCATATTAGGTTGACTAGTAGGAAGAAATGTTTGAGCTTTGTTTGAAGATCATTGATTATGAAGTGTTGGAGCTTCATGTTGTACTTTCTTATATCAATGCTTCAAAAACATTTTGTCAGCACAGTAGCACTTGATCTCTATGTGATCAAATATTATGATATTAAGTGTGTTGTTGCATCATCTAACAATTTTGTGTTGCTTGCATCCAACCAAACAATCACAAGATCTTTTCTCAGTATCTTCTGATATTTGATCAGAATTGGGGATCAGAGAATAAATGAGCTACAAGGGTAGTGAGTGAAACAATTTGTCTCTATTCTTTTATTCAAGGATCTCATCCTTGCTCACAACCTCTCCTTTTACCTAACTTTTACAAGTCAGCCTCTCACACTTATTTTCCAAAACAAAACATTTTGCTTTTAATTTCTTTTTTCTCACATTTTTCTAGACACAAGGTCTGACTCTCATTTTGAATTCTCACAAGTTCACGAAATATAAATCTTCCTATTGTGGGTTACATGGAGTGGTGTAGAAAATATAGGAAGAAAGTGTTTTGTATCAGTGGATGTTTGATAAAGTACTATTGTAGGTATCCACTGATGAGTTGAGAGCTGCTCTTCCTGTTTAAGCTTCAAGAATTGGCTTCTTTGATGATTGAACTATCAAAGAATCTGAAACCAATAGAATTAAGAAATTTTCCATTGCTTCTTAAGAAATATCAAAGAGGGAAGAAGAATTAATAAGGGTAGAATTTTGAATATTGGCTGTTCCTCTTGAAAGAAAAGAGAAACATCAACGTGAGACCCTGTGTGTGCATTAAGTGACAGGTTGATCATTGATTAGAGCCTGTCTCTTCTTCTTCTTCTGACAGGTATTTATAGATGTGATCATTGTAGACTCAAATACCTGTATCCTTGGAGGTGGACTATTTTCAATAGAGACAGCGTTTTGAGAGGTTACACCTAGAGATGTGCTTTTTCCTTTTAGAACTTAATATCCTTTTGAGAGTATATTAAGTAGTCTCCAAAGCTTTTCATTGTTCCTTATTTCTTCCTCATAACTTCCTCTAAATGCTTACCCTCCCCCTCAGCTATTGCTGGTTGTGATTGTTTTCTTTTCAGAACCTTTATCTTTTGAGAGATAGAGGAGGTAGCTTTTGTTATAGACTTATTTTTAGAGGGTTTTG
The DNA here is from genome assembly GCA_014636745.2 of Centella asiatica. Taxonomy (NCBI): domain Eukaryota; kingdom Viridiplantae; phylum Streptophyta; class Magnoliopsida; order Apiales; family Apiaceae; genus Centella; species Centella asiatica. The sequence continues at coordinate 10,993,319 of CM025787.1, read as the reverse complement.
TGACTTGGGTAGAAGGAGTTGGATCATTACTAACGTCCTTCATTGTAGCAGAATTAGAAGAAATAAAGCATAATGTAGTAGAAAGTTATGACAATACCTGAATCAGCTATAACAAGATCCTTAAATAGATGAAGAATATTAAACATAGGGAATCCTGCATAGTATAAAAGTTTCTCTACTATATATATACAATCGGGAGTCAATTATTCACTAAAAATTAAACTGATGTAGGATAATTAGCCACTGCTGCATTATCATCAGTTAATGATTATCCTTTAATAAGAACAATTATTGACTAATACTTCACAGTGTTATTATCTTTATGAACAATTAATTTTGTTAAAAGATAATTTCAACTACTTCATTCAGCTGTTAATTAGTCTCTGATAACTAAGTCATCAGAAAATAATTAACTACTGTTGCAATTCAGACTTGCCCAAAATTTTCAAAGAATCTTATTCACCAAAATTGAGCATACCTAGCTAATTTACCAACCTGTTAGAGGTGGCTTCATCCAATGGTTTGGTGAATATGTCTGCAAGCTGCTTCTTAGTTAGAGCAAAATGAAGTTCCACTGTACCATTCATCATATGTTCTGTGATGAAGTGATATCTAATGTCTATGTGCTTTGTCCTAAAGTGTTGCATATGATTCTCTATAATGGAAATGGTATCTAATGTCCATTTCATGTTTCTTCGTCAAACTAAATAACTAATTAATTTAGAATTACCTTACAAAACTTCCACTCTGCAACAACTAAAATGTGTATATTATTTAGAGTTTGATAGAGTTTAGGAAAAGAAGAGTCATAATACATGGTTCTTCTTTATATAAGAGAGCATGTGAAGACGTATATCAGGCGTGGAGTGTTCCACACCTCTGATTTGTATAAAACATGAAAATAACTAAACCACCTATTCATTAAATATAATAAACAAATACATGAATAACCCACTTACACGTATGTGTGTGGTGGAGGTTGTACTTCACAATAGTCTCATACAAAAGTAATTGTAGTACTACTATAGCAGCAGCTTAATTACATACTCATCAAAGGGAGCCAAACTGGCCATTAGCTTATTAATCTCCTCTCTCTTGTAATAGTAACATTCACAATAGCAAAACCATTCTAAGTTCATCACCACATATACCACTACTGACTATAATAATAATACTAATAATACCATATGCTAAAACTTGGACCTTTCAACATTCATAGAAGAATATTTGTATACAAATACAAATACACTCTCCTAACTAAAATTTATTAAATTAATATTTACAAAATTTTGGGGCTTCATAGAGACAAAAATCACAAACATCATAAAATAGTTGTATTGAAATTTATTTTATGATTAGGACAAAAATTATGATTTGTTATTTTTTTTTGTGGATTATTAAAAGAGAAAATATTGTGTCATATGGTACTTATGGTGTTCTATTCTGTTCTTATTCTTGGATGTGTTTTGTTATGTTGGATGTATTTTGTACTGCCTTTGTAGTGATATGTGGTGAAAATTGAAAAAAAAAAAACAAAACAAAAAAAACATAAAATCAGGCCGCTAATAAGGGCGTAATTATTTTACTTTTTGCAAAACCACACCCCTATTATTGGCATGTATTCTAAACCTCAAAAACTTGTTTCTTCGATGGATATTTGCAACTGTTATATACCTTCAGTGGATAATCTTCATCAGGGGATAACTGCTCATCAGTGGTTATTTGCACTTCGGTGGATACCTTGTCCCTAGCTTTAGCAATTGCTCAATATATATATATATATATATATATATATATA
>CM025787.1:10981093-10991421 GCA_014636745.2 Centella asiatica | reverse complement strand
ATATATATATATATATATATATATATATATATATATATATATATATAATCACGTCACTATTAGTTACATGTATGTTGATGTTTAATAAAAAAAATAATCACGATCCTATTAATAGGGGCGTGTATTCTAAAACTCAAAAACTTGTTGCTTCAGTGGATATTTGCCACCATTGTATACCTTTGTTTGATAATCTTTATTGGTTGATAACTGCTCATCAGTAGATTTTTTTGCACTTCGGTGGATACCTTATCCCTAGCTTTAATAGTTGCTCAATATAACATATATACACACACACCACTATTAGTGGTGTGAAATGTGAGGTAAGTCTATATATGTAAGTAAGAGGACAATACACGCCACTATTCGTGACGTGAATTCTAAATTTCTAAAAAATATTATACACACTACTATTATAAGTGTGGTTCAATCCCTAAAATATTATAAAATTTATCATGTATTTTTAATACTTTAATAATTACATAATAATTATTAATTGTTATTAATAGTTATTAATGATAATAATAATTATTATTAGTTATTAATAATAATTATTATTATAAATACTATTAATATTATATATTTGTATCGCTTATAATAATATTGCTTATTGAATTACTATTTAAGCATATTATTTGTTATTGATACTTATTAATTATTATTACTATTAAATTGTTATTTAAGCTATACTGTGATGCTCGGCTGGTCACATGACCAAAATATATGTACATTAATTTCCAAACTAGTCGGTTTGAAACTTACCCACAACATTGTTTTTAATTCATAATACACACCACTAGCATTTTTTTTCAATTCAATTACACACCCCTAATAGGGGCTTGGTTTTTAAAAACTAAAAGGAACCACACCGTTATTATAGGCGTGGACCTTTAGTTTTTAAAAGAGTTGACATTTTACTAATTAAAACATCACGCCACTAATAGGGGCGTGATTCCTTTATTTTTATTTTTTAAAATACTCCTACAAGCCCATCAGTATATTAGGTGTTTTTCACCACAAATGTGGCGGCTCCAAAAATTCCATAAAAACTTTGGGCATCGTCAAAATTTGAAAATAGAAAAATAACATCATCCAAGCATGTATAACATTAAATAAGAGAAATTTAATCTCTATTACATTATCCAAAATACATGCTAGCAGCGGAAGTCTATGGGGGGATTATACAAGCTTTACAATCTAAACATCTCTATAATAATTTCATGTTTCACTCTTCTTCTAAAAGTCATCCATATGAGAGTGATCAGGAAGCTTTCATCATTACATCTTTTCCTTGACCTTATCAGATGGCTTGACCTTCTTGTCATAACTTGTAAAACATTTAATAATAGTAGCGTGAGCAATTTACACGCAAAAGTATATAGTCATGTTGTGACGATAGATTGAGTGATTATATGTATTAATTGAAAGAAGGTAGAGTGAGTATATACCTACCTTGGCTCCTTAGTGAATCTTAGATTTAATAACTTGCATAGAGAACAACTCTGTAAAAATATGTACATTCAATAACATAAGTGATCTCAACTTAAAATTCAATATGTGATCAACATTCAATATGTACATGCGAAGTGTTTATAAAATTCTCAGGTCTGTGATTAACTAATTGAGTTGTCGTTCATTGAATTGGGATTCAGTTGGGACCGAATCAGAGTCCAAGAGATTTTTGGACTGATAATACATCGTTCATAGGCTCCCCATAATTTAATTTATTTGTTGGAGGCCTTAGATTAATTAATTAATACTTATTAATTAATTTTAGATTAAATGAATATATTAATCATTTATTATTCATCAAAACTTTAATACTTAATTATTATTTCATTGTTTTGATTAAAAAATAATTTTTTCTTAATTAAATCTTAACATAAAAGATTTATAGATCTTTTATCATTGACTAAATATTTATTCTTAAATTATTATTTAATTTCTTTAATTAAATAATAATTATTTCTCAATCAAATAATTTATTTTCTTAATTACTTTTGACTTAAATGATCCACCGATCATTTAATATTAATTTCAAATTATTCATTAATTATTTTAATTAAATAAAAAGTATTCTTGATTTATTAATTTAATTAAACAATAATTATTCTTGATTTATTAATTTAATTAAATAATAATTACTCCTCAATTATTCTTAGCTTAAATGATTTATAAATCATTTATTATAATTTAGAATTTCTTCCTTAATTATTATTTAATTTCTTCAATTAAATAATAATCATCTTTTCTTTTTTGTTAAATTAATAATTTATCACTTAATTGTAGTAATTAAGAGACTCTTTCTTCATTAAATAATTTATTTCTAAATCATAAAAAAAATTCAATCATTTAAAAAGTTTATTTACATGTCAAAATAATTATTCTTAAGCTATTCATTTATCAATTTAAATGTGTATATATATATATATGTAAATATATATATATATATATATATATATATTATTTTATTTTATTTTATTTTTAAATTTGGATTAGACCTTAGGAGGGAAAAAAATTGAAAAGACCTAGGTAATGGACGACCTATCATCACTTTTTTATTCCTATTAGGGTTTTGGCAGGGGAAAGGGCTGCCAGCGGCACTATTCTCGCTAGAACAGCCACCGTGGCCCACTGTCGTTGCCATACACCCACAAACACTCCTGAAATGGAGGTGAGGATGTTGTTGTGATGATCCATATAAGGGAATACCCCCTGGACCGCACGCCATCGTCGGAAAGTGAAGGGAAAGGGAGTTTGTGATCTTGCCACTGGTGAAACTCCATAGAAGTCAACCAAGGCTTTGGCCGAGGTCGTACTTCTCCCTCTCAATGTCTTTTTCAATGAGCTATACATGAAATTGAAAGGCTTCATTTCCAGAAACTCATATGTAACATCTATTTCAAGCTTTTTAAACGAAAATGTATGAAAAAAATTTGAATTTCAGTTCAAGGACAAAGCTCGACAGTTGGAGCTCGAAAATCATACGCTAGGCTAACTATTTCTCAAATTATTCGTATCAAAATGAAGCTCGACACAATAGAAACATAAGCCCCAAATCGGATTCCCACAAGCATTCGAACATACTATCCGATTTTTGAGTAAACATCTAGGGTTCTTATGTTCATAGAATGTTCTTCATTTTTTCTTTGAATTTTCATTTCTATTTTGTTTAAACTTTAAAATTCGATATCTCACAAACTACTGATGCTATGCACATGCGTTATACATAAATTTGATAGTGAAAAATTTATTCTACACAATGGTAATAACAGAAATAATAATAAATGCTTAAATAAAAATTCAGTGTATTACCTCTTTAAAACTTTAGTGAGAAAAATGCTTAATCTTCCAATAAATGCTCTTAAATGAAATTTCAGATTTTTTTTGGTGGATTTGTTGGAGAAAATTGACTGAAGTGGAGGCTAGGGTGTGGTTATAGTGATATATGTATATAACTTGCAATTAATTCTTGACCATTAGATTAGTTTAGAAACAATTTACTTAGATTGATAAAATAAATTTCCTTGTTTTGCCATTTAGGGAAGTGCTGAAATTTTGGAATTTAATTAGTGTTTAACTTGATTTGTTTAGCCACTAATTGAATTTTAATGGTTATGCATTGATTTCTTGCATACCGAAAAGATTACCCACATCGGTGAGGCAAAAATGTGATTATGAAATTCTTATCACGATTAATGTCTCATGACTTATATAATGTCACATTCGTTATAATTTGTCATTAGCGGATGTGTGTGCATCGATTTGCATGATTTTCACATATACCTAGCCATAAAATCTATCGGTCATTGAAATGAAACGAAAATTTCATGACTAACACAAATTTAATGTTCATATATTTTATTTGAATTTATGGGTTCTCACATATTAATTGGGTGAGCCTTGAAAAAGGAATCATTTATAGGGCTTAAGTGTTTGTGAGGTTTGGCGGAACAATGTTGACACCTCTCGAGAAAGTGGAAAATATAGCTTTCAGGGTCCTCAAATGATAATCAAGGGATGCGAACCTTTACTTGAAGAAATACTTGAATAATTTATATGCGCCTTATATCCATGTTCATTTGGCGCACGTGCCCTTAGAAAATTCATATCAAACAGTATATTAGTTGGTCAGCCTGACTACTGTTTAACTTCATCATAATGACATGTAGTCAATGCAAAAATCTTTCATTTGTAAGGGTTTGGTTACCAAAATCTCGATTTCCATTCCATATAAAATCCTAGGCCAGGGGTGCCAAGCAAAAGAATCCCATGTTTGTCCAACAAGATGGTTTGTAGAAGGGGGGCTTGAATACAAACCACAAAGTTCTTTCAAACTTTGTGAGTTTAGTGAATATACTGTACTAAATGTTGTGGAATTGAAAGAATAGAATATATAACAAGTGTTTCTGAACTTTTATAAATCAATAAAATATTACAAAAGTTCACTGGTGTGAATGACCAGCTTCTTACAACTATGTTGAAAATAACAACTGCACTCTAGAATATGATTTCTAGCTTCTCTCAAGTTATGAAAACTTGTTTCTTTATCTCTCTGTAAGTTTATTACAACTGCGATATGATCTGAGATAATATTTATACTAGTGTTTTTGGGTATCTCAGTGATATCTTTTTATATCTATGTTATTTTTTTCTCAGCTGCTTCATGTCTCTATTTATAGACATAGCTCCCTTGTTCTCCAAGCTTCTTCAGTGAGTTGCCTCCAAAAATATTTCTAATATTCTTTGGTAATTGCAGCTCTATCACATAACTTCTTTTTGCATAACCTTCCATGCACGCTAACCTGTTATGTAACATCTCTGGTGTATCAGCATACCAGCTCCCTTATTTTCTTCTTGGAGTTCCCATGATTAGTTATCTCTACAGTGAATAACTTATCTCTATCATCTTCTTAGTTTTTTGATTGGATCAGCTTCCAAATTTTCCTTTTTCAAGTTTCTATAAGTTATCTCTGCAGTTTTCACAGCAGCAGCTATATACGCATGCTAGTGTATAAGTATGACTTATCTCTATATTTTACTTTATTAGTGTTCACACCTGCAGTGTATAACTTATCTCTTTGAAGCTTCTTTGGTAGTCAATCTCTCCTTATTGGACCACCATCATTATTTTAATTCCATCGCCTTTAATCTTGAGTTAGTGGATTTATGAACTCAACCATGTGTCATCCCATATGTCATCTGTAGTCTCTGATAATATTTTTCCCTTGATGGACAGTCTCTGGTGCCGATAAATAGATCCCCTGATGACAAAAAACCTATCCTATAACACCGAGAAACTTATCCCTGATTCCCGAGCACTTTGACGCTTCACAATTTATCCACCGATACTCAAGAACTTTGACGCTAGACTAAATTACTTGACGACTTTGGCGATGAGTAATTTTGGGGCTTCACTTGAGTTTAGTGATAGAGAATTTCCCGATGACTTTGGTGATAGTCATTTTGAGTTTGGCGATGTTGTTGATTTGCCCAACGACTTTGGCGATAGGCAAATAACTTTGGCATTGAGTAACGTTGAGTTTGGCGTTAGCCAAATAACTTTGGTGACGGTCAAATCTTCTCAAGGCTACTTCAATGCAATAGAGAGTCTTTGCCTTAATCTTTGATAGCTTCAACAATAGTCTCTAGTAGTACAATCCTTAGTCTCCAATAGGCTAAAATTTTAGTCTCTGATAGGCTAAAATTTTAGTCTTCGACAGGCTAAATCTTAGTCTTCGACTCTTAGTCTCTGACTCATAGTCTCCGATAGGCAAAAACTTAGTCTCCGAGAGGCTAAATCTTAGTCTCTGAGGTGAAAGCCCAAATTTTTGTAACCATTATTATAATATTTAAAGAATTTATTAAATAAACCTTAGTCAAAAGTTTATTTATAGTTATGATTAAATATTCCTTTATAAATATTGAAGGAAACAAATTTCAATAATAGTTTATGCACTAGTATGGATTATTACTGCGATTTCAGTAAAAGTGAGTTAATTAATAATTCTTCTTGATGAATAAGCATTACGGATGCTATAATTTCTCCTTGATGAGTAAGCATTGCGGATGCTGTAATTTCTCCTTGATGAGTAAGCATTACAGATGCTGAGTCATGAGTAGTACAGAGTACTACCTTTTGACACCTATGAGAAATTCACACTTACGTGTGGACTTAATGATCAAGTAATTGCTTATCTTATTTTAGTAGTTAAATTAATTTCACGTCCGATACTAATCTAAAATGAGAGATTCCACACATCAGATATTTTTATTTCTCCTAGCTCTCCTATATAAAGAGGACCCTCGTTTTACTACTTCATCCCTCTAAACGCTCTCAAACTCAAATAATATCATAGAGCGTGTGCTGCAGAATTAAAAGCTAGCAATGTAATCTTGAAAACTTTAATTAAGCTATTTATTTTAACTATTTGGTCATTTAACTTAAAGAAGAAGTTGCATGAAACCTGGGTTAACCTAAAAACATAATCCTTTCTCGATAATTTTCTCATAGAGATCAACCACATGGATAATCTCTATCCGAGAAAGAATTCTATACATATATTTAAATCTTGTCATCCTTTATACCTTGAAAACTGTGTTAAGTTAAAACGTCCTATGTACCCTTAAATCAGGACTTTTATGATATTAGAAAGAATAGTTCTGTATTAATCTCTCAAAAGATTGTATTTTTGTCCTTTTGATGTTCACAAAAGCTAAAACAAATATATTTTCATTATGGAAAAACTCAATTGCAAGTCATTGGAGGATAAATATCCACTGATGAGTTGTTTTTTTTAGCTATCAGAGGATAATTTATCCACAGATGAATAAATTTTGTTAGTCTCCAATGAACAAATTTTGTTAGTCTTCGATGAACAAATTTTGTTAGTCTCCGATAGGTAAAATATCTTAGTCTTCAAGAAGCAGAATGCTAGACTTCGACAAGTTTGGAGATGACTTATGAGTTTGGCGCTGACTTGTTGAGTTTGGCGCTGAAAAACCTATCCATAGATGAGTTTGGTGACAACCAAAGTGAGTTTGGCGGTAGTCAAAAGGATTACCAACGAGTTTGGCAATGAACAAAACTCATCCTCTGATGGGTAATTTTATCCCCTGACGAGTAGATATCTACTAATGAATAAATCATCCTCTGACGAGTAATTTATCCCCTGACGGCTACCCCTGATGGTCTAAAGCTATCCCCTGACGGCCAAGACCTTATCCCCTGACAAGTTTAAACCATCCCCTGATGCAAAGAAACTAGAGTAACAAGTTTATGCAACACCATCAGATGTAAATAGGAAGTAATAGATATGAACTAAACACAGTCTAAACGTTTCATAAAGAATCTTATTACTCAAATTCTAATTATTAATCATTTATGGATCATAAAACAGATCTCGCAGGAACACTTAATGTGAGAAACCGAAAAATTTTAAAAGCATTTTATAATAAGGAAATAATTTATTCTGTGTTATTATATTTTTACTTGGAAGATAGTCTTTTAAATATGAATGATAAATTCATATCTACAATGAAAATTTTTATGATAATGTAATATCCATGATGATGAGGTTAAGTTCCTTAAAAAGGTATCAAAAAGGGGATTAGCAAATCCCATATAAGATTATATTGAACAGCACGGAGGAAGAGGAGAGGGTTACGTAACTTGGGTGATTACGTGTTTGATTAGAAACTGTTTAGGTGGCTAAGTTTTCATGCATGTAGGACAGCAGCTGTTTGCTATCAAGAAGTCATGATGAACAGCCGTTTTACCGTCCAATTTAACCAATCGTTTTATTCCAATGCGTAACCTTAGCTTACTGCCTTTAAGCTCTATAAATACCTCATTCGAGATGAAATTTTAATTTCTTTACCAAAATTTCTCTTTTCAGAGTTCCGTTTAAACTTATCATCTTCATAAAATTCCAAGTTCTCCTATCGGAAAATTATTTTCAGAACAACTTTGATTTCACCCTTAAGAACAAGGAGGTAAGAATCTGGAACCTTACTCAGTTCTTTCGTGCATAGCATTAAAGTTTTATGCTAAGTTCTTATTATTTTGCATCTTCATAAGACATCATAAGCTGAGTTTGAGCATGATAGGTTTTCCATCATAGCAGAAGCAAGATGTTTGTATTCTCTAATAAGATGTTGTTAATCTCTGAGGAGATATGGTTGGTCTCTGACGAGATATTCTTAATCTCTGATGAGATATTCTTAATCTCTGATGAGATATTTGTAGACTCTGATGAGATATTCTGTTAATCTCTGAGGATGACGTCAGCTTTAGTCTCCGACAGGCTAAAGTTTAGTCCCCGATGACGACATTAGTCTCTGATCAGTTATTTAGTCTCTGATGACGTCAGCTTTAGTCTCCGAGAGGCTAAAGTTTAGTCCCTGATGACGTCATTAGCCTCTGATGAGTTGTTAGTCCCCGATGACGTCACCCTTAGTCTCCGATAGAATTAAGATGTCGTCATCAGTCCCTGATGAGTTGTTAGTCCCCGATGACGTCACCCTTAGTCTCCGACAAAATTAAGATGACATCATCAGTCCCTGATGAGTTGTTAGTCCCTGATAACGTCATTCCTTAGTCTCCGATGGGCTAAGTTCAGTCCTTGATGACGTCATCCATAGTTTCTGATGAAGAAGATTTCTTAGTCTCCGATAGAGGAAATTCTTAGTCTCTGATGGCTAAAGATATCAGTCCCTGACGAGTTTGATAATGAGAAAATTTTTCTCCAATGCATAGTCTGTTATCAAGGTTATAAAACATTATTTTCTTAAAATTATTTTATGTTGTTATTTTTTTTTTAAACAGTAAAAGTTTAAGGACATTACATACATATTTCCTTTCATAAATTCTTATTAAAGTATTAAAATATTACTTGCATAATTTACAGAATCTTTCACTCACCAGTAAGTTGAATTTGAAACTTTGTTGCAAAGGACCGAGGCAAGTATAATATCACTCCTATGCTTATTTCAAGTTTAGCGCATGATCAATTGATCCGACATGCACACAAAGTTATGATATCTAATTTCCTTGTGAATCATAATGCTATGCTTTAATTTCTGCTAGCATGATGTGAATATAAGTGCATGGATATAAAGAAGCTTTGCTCTTTCAGCTATTTTTTTTAATGTTATATCTGTGCAATAAATGAGAATGTTATATTCCTTGAATGATTATGCCACATGGATGGCTAGAGGAAAGGAAGGTTACTGATTTGTTCTTCACCTGACCTAGAGGAATTTTATGTGACTACGTATGTTCACACAAGGAGGGATCATACGGGCACAGTTAGGCCAACTGTATACCGTATGGTTAGCAGATCCAGCGGTTTAAGCCCCCGATGGATATTTTTACTTCAAGGAAGTTATGCTTTGTTTTAAGAAGGATTACACAATTGTTTATCATCAGTAGTCCTAAAAATTCTTTAAAGATTTATGAGGCATTAGTATTGATTCACTAAGCCTCTTAACAAAAATTGAATTCTTTGAAACATTCCAGATTTGCTTTCCCAAAATTATTTATATACTTGCTGGGCGTAAATCGCTCATTCTTGTTGAATTTTAATGCCTTTCAGGACAGAATATAAAGGTTGAGCCCTCAGACAAGGGAAAGGCAAAAATGATCGGTTATTAAGGTTGCCTAGCCTTGTAATGCCAATAAGGAGGGAAGAAAGGAAGATAATCTGAGAAGTAATGTTTTGAATTATAGTATAGAAATAGAATAGCTTCCGCTGTAAATGTAATATTTTAGGTTGTAATAACTTTTTATTACCGTTGCTTTCAGTAATTATTCTATGAGTGGATGTGTGGTTATCTTTTCCTTCTTTTGACGAAGCCCTGATCCAGTGAGGGATTTTGGGGTCGTCACACTTAAAACCATCATACGTGGTCACCTTGATCAAGGCAAGTAATGTGTTTATTATTCTTCCAACTTGTACATCATACGTTCTATTATACATGATTTTTGTCAACATATAGCAGAGCTATTTATTCAGGCATACATGTAGTATAATGCTTATGACAATTAAACGCTAGATCCATTGACTCGATCAACGTTAAGACATGTTATGCAAACATTCGAGCTTTTTCCTTATGTATACATAATTGATTCATGTACGTACTGATAGAGAATAAAAGTTACTTGTTCAACTTAAACCAAAATTTATTGTTGAATGCTTGACTACTTGTATCTAGTTTACAAGCATCTTATTTGTTCCATGTCAACTTATGACATATTAAACTATTCAATTTAGTTTAACTTACCATATGATTTCTACAAGGTTAGCTGTGTGAATACCTTGTGACCCTCA
>CM025787.1:10967641-10981083 GCA_014636745.2 Centella asiatica | reverse complement strand
CTAAGTGTCTTACATATGTACACAGCAAACCACATTGAGATAGCCCTGGTCTACTATTGTCAAGTGGTAAGAGATATTCTTAGTAAGCCCTAGTGCTGAACGGAGTTAAGGCGTTCGAGTAAGTCAAGTATTGAAAGATGTTAAGAGCTTATGTGGATTCTTTTTCTTCATTCAGAAGCTTTGTATTGCAAATTTTTCCTTTATCTAAGAATATGGATTTTCCCCTCATGCAATGGGAATCCAACAGTTTGAATTCTTAATATTATTCATACACACATTGTCTTGATAACTGTATTTCAAAACTAGCTGCAAATCCTTATTCCTTTCAACTGTTTTATAACATATTACTTGCTAGGCTTTTATAGCTCATACTTGTTTGATTCTCTTTCAGTTAACCACGAAAAAAGAGAAAATTCCAAGGATAAAGAAAAGATGTCTAAGTAGGACTGGCTATAAGGGGGCTCATGAATATGACTCTCGGATTTTGAGTAGAAGGTTTTTTTTTTCCGCAGCCAGAATTTTTTTTAGTTGTAATATTTATTAAGCTTACCCTGTCCAATTAATATTATGAGAGAAAGATTACTTGTTTATTAGTTCTTTTGCCCCACTTGACAACCCGATTTTCCCGCCACAACAGTTGAAACTGAACCAACGACTTTGGCCTCTGGTTGGGGAAATCGGGGCTGTCATAGCCGATAGGCTAATTTTGCTTGACCAATTTTGACTTTTGTTGAACTCTCCAAATGCATTCCTTGTCGTCTCTGATTCTTACCTGCAGTCTCTGGTAGTAGTTTCTCATAGTGCACTACTGCAGATACTTGTACAATTACAAATCTAAAATTCTAAGTTTGTACATCATCATCAAATGCTATAATTCCTAACAATCTCCCCCAATTTATGTTTATCAATGATAAGCATAAATCAAATTTTGATGATGATGTCAAAACACAACCTTATAACACCATTACTTAGAATTGAATTAAAATATGTAAAAACATAAGTGTACATGAACTTAACAGTGATGGCTTTGTTGTTTCAATTCCTTAATGCCCAACCATCAATCTGTTAATATTTTTAACAATTCTCCCCTTCTTTTTATCAGAATTTCTCTTTCCTTCCCCTGCCTTGATCATTCTCCCCCATTTTGACCTCAGCATCTTAATGTTTGGAGGGTAGAAATCACCAGTAAAGGTTAACTAGTAGGAAGAAATTGTTTGAGCTTTGTTTGAAGATCATTGATTATGAAGTGTTGGAGCTTCATATTTTTCTTTCTTTGATCAATGCTTAAAAAAAAATTTGTGAGTTCAGCTGCACATTATCCATGTGTGATCAAATATTTTTTGTATCAGTGGATGTTTGATAAAATACAATTATATTATCCACTGATGAGTTGAGAGTTACTATTTGTGTTTCAGCTACAAGAGTTGGCTTCTTTGATGATTAAATTATCGAAAAATCTAAAACCAATAGAATTAAGAAATTTTCCATTGCTTCTAAAGAAATATCAAAGAGACAAGAAAAAATAGTAAGGGTAGTCTTTGAATATTGGCTGCTCCTCCTAAATAGAGAAAAGAGAAACATCAATGTGAGACCATGTGTGTGCATTTAGTGACAAGTTGATCATTGATCAGAGCCTATTTCTTCTTCTTCTTGTGAAAGGTATTTATAGATGTGATCATTGTTGACTCAAATACTTGTGTCCTTGGAGGTGGACTATATTCAATAGATACATCCTTTTGAGAGGTTGCACCTAGATATGTGTCTTTTCCTTTTAGAACTTAATATCCTTTTGAGAAAATATTAAGTAGACTCCAAGGGTTCTCATTATGCCTTATTTCTTCCTCATAACTTTCTCTAAATACTCACCATCCCCCTCAGCTATTGCTAGTTGTGGTTGTTTTCATTTTACAACCTTTATCTTTTGAGAGATAGAAGAGGTGACTTTTGATATAGACTTGTTTTTAGAGGGTTTTGCTACTTGGGTAGAAGGAATTAGATCATACTAACATCCTTCATTGTAGCAGAATTATAAGAAATAAAGAATAAAGTAGTAGAGAGTTAAGACAATACCTGAATCAACTATGACAAGATCATTAAATAGATGATGAATAATAAACATTGGAATCCTGCATAATATATTAGTTTATCTACTATTTATAATCAGTAGTTAATTATCCACTGACAGTTAAACCGATGTAAGATAATTAGCCACTGCTGCATAATCATCAATTAATGATTATCATTTAATAAGAACAATTATTGACTAATGTTTCACAAAGTTATTATCTTTATGAACAATTAATTTTGTCAAAAGATAATTTCAACTGCTTCATTCAACTATTAATTAGTCTTTGGTAACTAAGTCATCAAAAAATAATTAACTACTGCTGCTACTTATCAGCTTTGCACAATATTTTCAAAGAATCTTATTCACCAAAATTGAGCATACCTAGCTCATATAACAACCTGTTAAAGGTGGCTTCATCCAATGGTTTGGTGAATATGTGTTAGAGTTAAATAATAATGATGATATTTATAGAATAAATTGTGCATCTGTAAATACTTATGGTATTCAATAAACCTAAGTATCCGCACAAGTTTTGCATCCACTGATGATCGATCTGATCATCAGGGGAGGAAATATTCTTCACTAAGTTAAGACATCAAGGAAACTTTTAAGGGCTTGATATGTGAAGAAGAATGTCTGTTGTTACTCAAGGATAGCCAAAGTATTCCGCACATCAGACATTCCAAACAAACTCAACAAAGCTTCAATGATTAGAATCCGTCAGGGGAACCCATGAGGGGATAACAAAGGTAGACCAACTCTTCAGGGGAACGCATCAGGGTATGGCTGTGGCAAGTCAAACTCATTAGGGGAAATACGTCAGGGCATGAACAAGACATGTCAACCTGTTAGGGGAAGACATCAGGGTATGACAGTGTCAGGCTAACCCATCAGGGAAACTTGTCAGGGGGAATGCTCAGCTCTACATCAGTGGAAACCATCAGTGTATGTCATAAGTCATAACATCAGGGGATCAAGAAACACTTAGTAAACTCAAGTGAAGTTTGAAGCTGATGTATTTGATCCGGTAGAATCAAACATAGGTTGCGGAAAAAATAACTTTAGCACAATTCCGTAAAGAAAATTAATCACCGGGAATCAACACTAAAGGATCAATTTATTTAGTTTGCTTAAAGAAATTAATCACCCGCAAGCTAAACAAATCAGGTTGTGAAAGTCTAAAGGAATTAACCACCAACTTTCAGGATACGTAAGTAAAAACTCACACAATTTTATTAATCAAAAAAAGTCTCCCTCCTTGTATAACATAAGCAGCTATTTATAAGCTATTACAAAAACCTAATTCTATTTTGGAAAGAATTCTACAATGGAAAGGATTTTGTTACTGAAAGATATCTATTCTAACAAGGAAAATAATCAATCCAATTTAATCTAAGAAACAAATAAAATATACGAAATTAGCAACCGGAAACATGAAATATAACTATCGGAGACTATAGTCCCTGACAAGTTTAACACGCCCGTTGATGACGTCATTCGTCCCTGATACTTTAGTCCCCGATGCACATTAGTCCCCGACGCCCTGATGCCCTGATCCCTGATGCCCTGATGCCTTAGTCCCTGATGCCCTGATGCGCGTTTGTCTTAGCCCCTGATGACTTCCGTAGACCCTGACGACCATTAAAGTCCGCAACTGCTTAACTCCTTATTCACAAGCAAAGTCACCACAGGCTGTTTAACACCCCCTAACCAAAAACTTCCGTTAATATTGACAGAAAATAAATCTAAGGATAATTCTTTAGAAACGAGATTTATTCTTCAATTTGTCAACAACTCCAATGTATCATCCTCCTCTTCTTCAGAAACAATTGTCCTCAATTGAGCCACATCGTCATCGTGAATATAAGGAGTCAAATCACCAACATTAAAAGTTGCACTTACACTGTATTCTCCTAGCAACTCCAATTTGAAGGCATTGTCGTTAATCTTTTCAACAATCTTGAAGGGACCTTCCGACCGAGGCATTAACTTATGTTTATGTAGGTTAGGAAATCTTTCTTTTCGCAGATGCAACCAAACAAGATCACCCACCTGGAAATTAGGTTGCTTCTTATGCTTGTTGACTAGGGCCTTATACCTTGCATTTACTTTTTCAATTCTGGCTCGTACTTGCACATGTAACTTCATCATAGCTTGTGCTTTTACTTTGGCATCTGAATGGACATATTCACCCTTTGGCAAAGGAATTAAATCCACTGGAAGTCTGGGGTTTTCACCATACACTACTTCAAAAGGTGAATGTTTCGTAGCATACGTAGCAGACCTATTGTAGGCAAATTCAGCATGTGCAAGTTTGACATCTCAATCCTTGGTAGTCTTACTAACCAATCCGTGTAACAAAACTCCCAAGGTTCTGTTGGTTACTTCCGTATGCCCATCTGTCTGAGGATGATGTGAAGTGCTGAAACACAGTTTAGTTCCCAACAGTTTCCATAGTGTTTTCCAGAAATAGCTCATAAACTTAGTGTCTCGATCGCTAACTATAGTCTTTGGAACCCCATGGAGTCGAACCACTTCCTTCAAATACAAATCAGCTATATGAGATGCATCATCAGTTTTGTGACAAGCCAGAAAATGTGCCATTTTGGAGAACCTGTCCACAACTACCATTATTGAATCATTACCCCTTTGAGTCCGAGGCAACCCCACAATAAAATCCATAGCGACATCCTCCCATGGAGATTCTGGAACAGGTAAAGGAGTATATACCCCTTGATGAAATGTACTCTTTGCCTTTTGACAAGTTGTACACCGGGCAATCACCCCAGTAACATCTCCTTGCATTTTTGGCCAATAGAAATGTTCTTGTAAGATTGCCAATGTTTTGGTAATACCAAAGTGTCCGGCTAGTCCTCCTCTATGAGCTTCCCTAATTAACAATTCTCGAATTGAGCAAGATGGAATACACAAACAATTCCCTTTGAACAGAAATCCATCTTGAAACACATAATTCCCCGTAGTTCCATGAGAACATGCCTCAATTATTGGTTGAAACTCCAGGTCCTGCTGATAGTACTCTTTAATCAACTCAAAACCAAGTAATTTTGAGCTCAACACCCCAAGTAAATTGTACCTCCTGGATAATGCATCAGCCACCACATTATCTTTGCCCTGTTTATGCCTTGACGAAAAATTGAAGGATTGCAAGAATTCAACCCATTTAGCATGATGCAGATTCAATTTTTGTTGCCCATGAATGTATTTTAAAGCCTCATGATCCGAATGCAATATAAAGCGACTTGGTCGCAAATAGTGACTCCAATGGTCAAGAGCTCTCACTATGGCATAGAACTCCTTATCATAAGTTGAATAGTTCAGTCTTGCCCCATTGAATTTTTCACTAAAATAGGCAATGGGTCTCTTCTTTTGCACTAGGACAGCTCCTATGCCAACCCCACTTGCATCGCACTCTACTTCAAAAAGACTTGAAAAATCTGGCAGAGCTAGGACCGGCGTATCGCACAACTCCTTCACCCTTTCGAACGCCTTTTGAGCAGACTCCGTCCATTCGAACTTTCCTTTTTTTATACATTCAGTGATAGGCGCGACTATACTACTGAAATTTTTTACAAATCTTCTATAAAATGACGCAAGGCCATGGAAAGATCTTACCTCTGTCACTGTAGTCGGTACTGGCCAAGATTTTATAGCTTCCACTTTTGATGGATCAACTGAAACTCCATCTCCCGAAACTATGTAACCTAGGAAGGTTACGCTCGGCACCAAGAAGTAGCACTTCTCCAACTTGGCGTAAAGTTTTTGTTTTCTCAACATTTGAAATACTGATTTTAAATGTATCAAGTGTTCTTCCCTGTTCTTGCTGTAGATCAGTATGTCATCCAAGTACACCACAACTAACTTCCCCAAGAAAGGTTTGAGTACGTCATTCATCAGCCTCATAAAAGTGCTTGGCGCGTTGCTTAGTCCAAAAGGCATGACAAGCCATTCATACAAACCTACTTTTGTCTTGAATGCTGTATTCCATTCATCATCTTCCCTCATTCTTATTTGGTGATATCCGCTGCGTAGATCTATTTTGGAAAATACCACTGAACCATGCAGCTCATCCAGCAAATCATCCAATCTTGGAATTGGAAATCTATACTTGATAGTAATATTGTTCACTGCCCAACTATCAATGCACATTCTCCATGTTCCATCCTTCTTTGGTACCACCAAAGTTAGAACAACGCAAGGGCTCATGCTCTCTCGACATAACCTCGCTCCATCAGTTCCTCAATCTGTCTTTGTATTTCTTGTGCCTCTTGAGGGTTACATCGGTAAGCCGCTTTGTTAGGTAAGGATGCCCCAGGAATTAAATCAATTTGATGTTCAATTCCTCTAATAGGTGGCAAACCTGGTGGTAAGTCTTCAGGAAACACATCTTGAAATTCTTCCAACAATTTCTCCACGTCTTTATTTAGTCCTTCGGGCTTCTGCTCAGATTGAAAACCGACAGCAATCAACAAATAGTTGTGACCTTCCTGTTCCAGTTCAGACTGGAATTGCCTCCCATTCACCATTAAACTCTCCTTGCGTGTACCAGAAGAGGATAAAGGTTTTAGAGTTGTCTTCTTGTTGCCTACCTTGGCAATGTACACATTTGTCCTGCCATGGCCTTCCCAATAAGATATGGCATGCATCCATAACACAAACATCACATAACACTTGATCCTTGAATTTACCAATTTCAAAAGAAATCAGTGCTTGCTTTGTCACCTTTACTTCACCTCCATCACTTAGCCAATGTAATTTGTATGGTTTACGATGGGGTGTTGTCGGCCAATTTAATTTATCAATCAACGTAGTAGAAACCACATTGGTGCAACTTCCCGTGTCAATTATCAGATTGCACAGTTTGTCCTTTACCAACACTCTAGTCATAAAAATCTTGTCCCTTTGGTCAGCTTCCAAGGGGACTGGTTTGGCTTGTAACAGTCTCCGAACAATCAATTGTGATCCCTGAGTCTCGGGTTCTTCTACAGAATCAGCTTCGAACTCATCTTCCACTTCACAGCTACTCAACTCCTCTTCTTCAAGTGTTTCTCTCTCCTTAGAAGCATAAGATGCCTCAATCTCTTCGACATCATGGAGAGTCATTACTCTATTGCTAGGACAATCATGTTGCATGTGTCCGTAGCCCTTACACTTGAAGCAAATTCGTCTATCTTCCGTCGCCAATGGCGTAGTAGCCTTACCCTTGTCCTTCTTGAACTTGTCAAAGGTAGGGGTGAATTTTGTCGCAGATGGTGCTTCGTTTCTCCTTTCGCTTCTGCCTCTTTCCATCGTTTTGTTTACTGGCCGTATATAGTTGTTTACCTTGGCCTTGGCATGTTTCTCAGCCCTCATGGCCACCTTACATACTTCTTCGAAGGACCAGTAGGGTTGTAACTCTATTCTCTCAGCAATATTATTATTCAGTCCTGTTAAGAACCGAGCAATCTTGTGTTCTGCCCTCTCCTCAAGATCGCATAACATGGTGAGTTTCTCAAACTCCACCGTGTACTCTTCTACCGACAGTGCCCCTTGTTTGAAATTTTGTAGTTTTAAGAACACATCTTGTACATAATCCGTGGGTAGGAACCGTTTCTTCATCCTACCCTTCAAGGCTTCCCAAGACACAATCCGTGCCTTACCTTCTCTTCTTCTCTTATTCTTTAAGTTTTCATACCACAGATTAGCGTAACCTGTGAATTTTAATACTGCCACCTTGAATTTCTTGTGGTCATCATAGTCCTTGTATTCAAAGACTCTTTCAATTCTTTGTAGCCATTCCAAGAACTTTTCTGGCTTCATGCTGCCATCGAAGTCTGGAATATCTAACCTCAGCCCCTTATCGTCGTCAGCATTGTCTCTCTGCCTCCTCGGTGCTGGTCTGGCCACTTCTTCTCCTTCCGAATCTGACGTACGAGCAGATCTGGTACTACAGTTTGGACTTGTGGAAGGGTTTCTTCGGTCTAACCTGGCTAGTAACTCGTTCATCTTTTCAGTCAGGTCATTGATCTGTCTATCACGACGTAAGTTTTGTGCTTGCTCCATGGTAAGTCCTCGCGGGATAATTTGTTCTTCTTCTCCAGCCATTGGGTTTAAGTTTGTTAGAATGAATTAAGACAATCTGTCCACTAAAAGCTCTGATACCAAGTTGATGTATTTGATCCGGTAGAATCAAACACAGGTTGCAGAAAAAATAACTTTAGCACAATTCCGTAAAGAAAATTAATCACCAGGAATCAACACTAAAGGATCAATTTATTTAGTTTGCTTAAAGAAATTAATCACCCGCAAGCTAAACAAATCAGGTTGTGAAATTCTAAAGGAATTAACCACCAACTTTTAGGATACGTAAGTAAAAACTCACACAATTTTATTAATCAAAAAAAGTCTCCCTCCTTGTATAACATAAGCAGCTATTTATAAGCTGTTACAAAAACCTAATTCTATTTTGGAAAGAATTCTACAATGGAAAGGATTTTGTTACTGAAAGATATCTATTCTAACAAGGAAAATAATCAATCCAATTTAATCTAAGAAACAAATAAAATATACGAAATTAGCAACCGAAAACATGAAATATAACTATCGGAGACTATAGTCCCTGACAAGTTTAACACGCCCGCTGATGACGTCATTCGTCCCTGATACTTTAGTCCCCGATGCGCGTTAGTCCCCGACGCCCTGATGCCCTGATCCCTGATGCCCTGATGCCTTAGTCCCTGATGCCCTGATGCCCTGATGCGCGTCTGTCTTAGCCCCTGATGACTTCCGTAGACCCTGACGACCATTAAAGTCCGCACCTGCTTAACTCCTTATTCACAAGCAAAGTCACCACAGGCTGTTTAACACCCCCTAACCAAAAACTTCCGTTAATATTGACAGAAAATAAATCTAAGGATAATTCTCTAGAAACGAGATTTATTCTTCCATTTGTCAACAACTCCAACGTATCAGAAGCACTAATCCAGTCTTTAACAAGACTTGTCATTAGGGGAAATCGGGCTTGAAGCTCTCACCTTGCACTCATTAAGTTCTCATTAGGGCTTGCCGTCAGTGGATGGTTGTGACTGCATACACCCGTCATCAGGTCTAACACGCAAATCAATGAAGCTTGTTGTAGAAGCAAGAGATATTAACTGGAAAGATATCTCTTGAAGTTTGTTGGTCCAATGACAACTCTCAAACATTAAATGCACGCAGATTAGGGGATGAAAAAGAAGTATCAAAAGTAGTAGCAATTTGACACATAGTTTCTAAAGGACAACGATGTGACATATATGCGGTAAAGTTGAAAAGAGCAGCACGTCTATGCACGTGGTTTCAACTACTGATCTTCTATATATGCAAAAGAGTTTTCATTACACAAAAATCAATCTAACGGATCAAACAAACACTGAAGCATACAAATCACCAAAGTAGCTTTGTAATATATCTTGAGAGAAATATTTCAAAGAAAGTTAGAAGCTAGTGAGTGTGAAATAGAAGCTGTAATTCATTACAAAATTTGTAGCTGATTAATCACAGTTGTGATTAACTAGATTTCCAGAAAAACCTCAAGTTTTAATAGATCTATTTTAACTTGAATACGTGTGTTCATCAGATTATCTGTTACTGTTTTTCTAAGTATAGTAGTTATTTCCTGTTGTGCAAAAAGTTGAAAAAGAAGAAAAAGCTTTAAGTGTTTGAATTCCCCCCCCCCCCCCCCCATTACAAATACTTGAGGCTATTTTATTCTAATAATTGGTATCAGAGCCAACTAGCAGATTACACTTGCTAGACGATCATTATCAATGGCCAACAAAGTAGGAAATAGTAAAGTCCCCATGTTGGAAAGGGGAAAATACTTCTTCTAGAAACAAAGAATGATAATTCATCTAAGAGCAATCGATGATGAATATTTGCAAATTCTGGAGGAAGGCCTTCACGTTCCAAAGAAGCTCATTCCTCAAGAAGTTGTCAATGGAGTCAGTGTTCCAGAAAAATTAGTTCCAAAAACGACTGATGAAATGACACTAGAGGAAAGAGAAAAAGTAAAGAAGGATATGAAAATCACAGGCATCCTATATAATGGTTTAGACGATGATATGCTGAATAGTATTATGAATCTTACAACGTCTAAATCTATATGGGATACCATACAAATACTTTGTGATAGAACTGAGGAAGTGAGGGAGAACAAACTGTAGTTGTTAACACAACAGTATGAATGGTTCACGATGAAAAATGGTGAAACACTCACTGAAATGTTTGACAGATTCAACACGTTGGTAAATGACCTAAGAATATATGGGAAGGCCTATGCTAATAAAGATGTGAACAGAAAGTTCATGAGAGCCCTTCCCATATTATGGGATCCTAAGACAACAGCCATCAGAGAATCCAAGGACATGAATCTCCTAGACTTGGATAGGCTTTATGACACCCTAAAGACATATGAACTTGAAGTTCAACAAAGATCTAAAATGTTAAGGGATGCCAGCAAGCTTAAATCTGTAGCCCTAATAGCTGCCAAGAAGGACAAAGAAGAAGCAAGACCAAGTGTCTTGATGAAGCAGCAGTCAGGGGATGCTGAAATTGAAAGGGACAACAAAGCTGACTTAAAGGAGGATGAATATACTCCTGAAGAGTTAGAGCAACTGGATGAAACCATGGCTTTTCTTGAAAAAAGGTTTTCCAAGCTGAAATTTCAAAAGCCTGCAGGATCCAAAAGATTTTCAGCGAGGAAGCCTAGTAGCACTAAAAACTTTATTGACAAATCAAGAATAAAGTGCAACAAATGCAATGACATGGGCCATTTTGCAAATGAGTGTCACAAGACCTCAAAGGAAGGTGAATCCAGAGGAAAGGAAATTGAAGTGGATTATAAGAAAAAGTACTTTGACCTTCTTAATGCTTCCAAGAAGGGAAAAGCGTACATTGCTGAGGGAATGGACTGGGCTAACTCAGATGAAGAAGACAATGAAGAATATGTCAACCTAGCCTTGATGGCCTCATCCACCGACAGTAGCAGCTCATAAGTAAGTCTTGAAATTTCCTCTAACATGTCTAAAAATGATTGTGTTAAAACTGTTAAGTAAATGACTTGTGAGATAAAGGATCTTTATGACACCCTGAGGAGTGCTGTAGTTGAAACTGAAAGAGTGCATAAAATAAATGAACATTTGATTGCTAGAAACACTCTTTTAGAATCAGAACTCTCCAGACTTGAGAGTCTTGAAAAAGAACTCTCAAGAACTAAAAAGCTTCTTGATTGTGTTGTTAAAAGAAAGGAATGGACCTCCAACCTTCTAAGTCAAGAAAGGGAAGTCATAAAGAAATGGAATGAGTCCAGCAAGAAACTGGAGGATCAGTTGAACAGTCAAAAATCTGATCCCAAATTTGGTTTAGGCTATGGAGAGACTCTAGTGAAGCAACCTCCCATTAAGGTTGAAAATGTAGTTAGCTTTGGAAAAAGGCCATTACAACCAATTAAGTTTGTAAAGGCCGTAACAAAGTTGGAAAAAAGAGAATGTTTTTCCGATGAGTGAAGCTTCCACAAGTGGTAGAAGTGTCAAGAAACCTATTCTTGCCAAAGCACTTAAACCTCCAGTCAGAAAAGAAAATAAAGGCCTGTCAGGGGAAAATAAAAAGAATAGGAATGGTAAGCTAGGTGTAAACAAGGCTAGTAATTACACTTTCATTCATGAAGACCCTAGGAAAGTGTGCTAGAATTGTGGTTGTGGCAGCCCCAAAAATCCCCCCAAAGCCGGGCCTCG
This sequence comes from Centella asiatica, assembly GCA_014636745.2. Classification (NCBI taxonomy): domain Eukaryota; kingdom Viridiplantae; phylum Streptophyta; class Magnoliopsida; order Apiales; family Apiaceae; genus Centella; species Centella asiatica. The sequence continues at coordinate 10,969,245 of CM025787.1, read as the reverse complement.
GGCACTGTCAGCAATATGGGTGACAGACCCCCAAGGTCCCCAAGCTGGAACCCCGGGCTCCGCCAAGAAACACAAAACAATAACTCAAAAATGATAGATACATCATAGCCAAGCATTTAATAATCATATGAGATTATATTCTCAAAAACATTATCATAATATTGTAAGGTTCACATCTTCTTACAAAACCTCAAAGCTTGATAATAAACAAACTGCAGCCAAAACTAACTTTAGATGGCCCATCTGGCCTAATAGCCTAAACATTTCTATGATGGCCTTTCGTTTCACTTTCCCATTAAAAGCCATTTATAGGAGAGAAATCAAGAAGCTCTCATTATGCCATTTTCTCTTTTCCTTTATTAGGCAACTTGGCCTTCATGGCAAAACCTGTAAAATATTTCATAACATTCCACATGAGCGTTTACGCTCAGCAAGCATATAACGATAAGCAAAAAGAATAGATAATTCAAAAGCTTTAATATTCATTGAGGTTGGGCAGATCAATGCCAACACCTCCTGATAAATCAATAAATATGTATCATTCAGGGTTCCCGAGTGATATCAAGGGGTAACCCTCTTTAAAAATAAATCTTGATTCGCCCTCTCTTCATCAGATAATGCATCACCTGACCATACTGATCATTATCTGACTTCCTTTAACAATCAAATTTCATCCCAGCTGGTCAGCCTGGTCGTTTGATTCCATCCTTTGATATACGTAGTCACTTGCAGAAACCAATTAATCTGCATGGCTTTGATTACCGATGCCTCTGTCTTTCATTCCTTATTATCATTGGCCAAAATACCAGGTGAAAGCATTCAACAGCCCCTTAACTTCCCATATGGATATATCTTCTTGAAAACATTTTCTCATTTTGAATAGCTTTGGCGTGCTAACAATTATAAGCAGCGACTGCCAACAATATTGGCGTGCGCAACAAATAAAAGCATTGACGGCCAATAGCGTAACTATATATCCATACAGTAGTTACTTGGGTGTGCATACAAGTTCATGACTTGCAACACCCTTACATCATTTTCATCATCTTTTGGTGTGCTAGGGACTTTAAACAACTAGCAAATACCCAATAACACATAGCTCAATAATCAACATATTTTCACATACATCGAATCAATGATAGTACGTTACTTAATCATCAAAGAGATCATCATCTTGCATAGGCATTAACATCAATCATTTACATAAATCGAAATAATGATTCTACGTATTCAGTAAGAAAAAAAGTGGAATAAGTATATACTTGCCTTGGTCCTTAGCTAAAATTCACTACACTGGTTGTAAAAGGATTCTATAAAACATCATTGTGGGTATAACATGAGAAATCCATACTTTGAAAGGATAACTATGCAAAACGGAGGATGGCCATCAAGGCATATTTTACCCATCAGGGGATACATTACCCATCAGAGACTATGGATGACTTCATCGGGGACTAGACTTAGCCTGTCGGAGACTAAGGCTGACGTCACCAGAGACTATCCTTAGCCTGTCGAAGACTAAGGTTGACGTCACCAGAGACTATCCTTAGCCTTTCTGAGACTAAGGCTGACGTCACCAGAGACTATCCTTAGCCTGTCGGAGA
>CM025787.1:10939585-10959787 GCA_014636745.2 Centella asiatica | reverse complement strand
CACCAGAGACTATCCTTAGCCTGTCGGAGACTAAGGCTGACGTCATCGGAGAATAACGTTAACTCATCAGAGACTAATGTTATCTCGTCAGAGACTAATATTAGAGCTTGTCTTCGTTTCGATGGAAGACCTTACATGAACAAACTCAACCTAGGATGCCTCATAAACATGTAAATGCAAAGGGATATAATCCTTTAAACTTTTATTCCTTTTTGAAAACTTAGCATACAAGATTAATAAGTCTTTGATGCTATGCACGAAACAAACTGAGTAGAGTATCAAGTTCTTACCTCTTCGTTTTTAGGGAAGAAATTAAAGCTTGTCTGAGAATAATTTCTCGAAAGAAGAACTTGGAAATTTATGAAGAAAAACTTTAGAAGAGAAATTTTTAGAAAAGAGATTAAAATTTTACATCCAAATGAGGTATTTATAGTAGGCTGAGATTAAGCCTTGAAATAAAGTGATTGGTTAATCTGGACGGTAAAACGGCTGCTCATCATGAATCTTAACAGCTAATATATGTAATAAGCAACTGTTGTCATTCATGCACATAAGCTTTATCCACTAATGAGACACAAGCAGCTTACTAATCAACTTAACCTACGTACTCATGAGGTAATTGCTCTTACCTACACCATTGTGTTTAGCATGAGATTTACTGATCTAGACGCTTGACTCCTTCAAGCAATATAAACATAATTTTCTTGTTCTCCACCAACATCCAAACAAATTACAACCCTTTAATGGGTCCACAAATATTTAAACATTCAAAATCATCATATATTAACTATACATTTTAATAAGAAAACAAATATGAGTAAATAAATTATTTATAGATAAACAAATTTTCAATGTCGTCACATTCTCCCCTCCTTACAATAAGTTTCGTCCTCGAAACTTTACTGGTGAAACAATTAAGGGTACTTTTGCATCATCATTTCTTCTAGTTCCCATGTTGCTTCTTCAACATTGTTGTTTCTCCACAAAACTTTTACAGATGCAATTTCTTTATTTCTTAAGACCTTTACTTGATGATCCAAAATTTGCATTCGAGTTTCTTCATAATGCAAACTTGGTTGTAGCTCAATGGGCTGGTAGTCAATAATGCCAGAATGATTCCCTCTATAGGGTCGTAGCATTGAGACATGGAAAACATCATGAACATGTCCTAGAGCTAAAGGTAGTGCTAGTTGATAAGCCACTTCGCCAATGCGGCGAAGTACTTCAAAAGGTCCAATAAAATGAGGACTTAACTTTCCTTTTTGTCCAAAACGTAAAATGCCTTTTCAAGGTGAGATCTTAAGCAACGTATATCCTCCTACTTCCAATGCTTGATCTTTTCGGTGTTGGTTTGCGTATTGCTTTTTTCGATCTTGAGCTGCTTTTATTTTAGTTCGGATCGTTCGAATTGCATTCTCAGTTTGTTGAACTACTTTGGGTCCCTCCAACTTCCTTTCTCCAACTTCATTCCAATACAATGGTGTTCTACACTTTCTTCCATACAAAGCTTCAAATGGAGCCATCCCTATGCTTGTATGATAACTATTATTATATGCAAACTCGACGAGTGGTAGATGTTCATCCCATCGTCCAACAAAATCCAAAGAACATGCTCTCAACATATCTTCTAAGGTTTGGATTGTTCTTTTGGATTGCCCGTCAGTTTGCGGGTGGAAAGCAGTACTCATGTCCAATCTTGTTCCTAAATACTCTTGAAAGCTTTGCCAGAACCTAGACGTAAAGCGAGGATCACGATCAGATATAATTGAAACTGGCACTCCATGACGACTAAGGATTTCTTTTACATACAATCTGACTAATTGGTCCATTTTATAGGTGTGACGACCTGGAAAATTTGCTTACCTATAAATAATTTATTCACTCATTTTTTTATTTTATTTTCTTATTAATATGTATATAGTTATTATATGATGTTTTTGAATGTCTAAATATTTTTGGATCCATTAAAGGATTATGTTTGTTTGGATGTTGGATTATAAGATCAAGCAATTTATGTTGATGTTGCTTGAAGGAGTCAAGTGTTCAGATCAGTAAATCTCTTGCTGAACAAAATGGCATACGTAAGAAAGATGACATCATTATGTACACATGCTAATTTGGTTAATAAGCTGCTTGTGTGTCATCAATGGATTAAACGTATGTGCATGAAGGACAGCAGGCTTATTACATGCTTAGTTGCTAAGAATCATGATGAGCAGCTGTTTTACCGTCCAGATTAACCAATCACTTTATTTCAAGGCTTAATCTCAGCCTACTATAAATACCTTATTCGGAGGAACATTTCAGTCTCTTTTCTAAAGATTATCTCTTATAAAGTTCTTCTTTAAACCTACCATCTCCATATAATTCCAAGTTCTCTCTTCTGGGTGATTACTTTCAAACAGGCTTTGATTTCTTTCGTCAACCCAAGAGGTAAGAATCTCATATTCTCCTTTGCTTTTCATTTTTTATGAAAATATTAGCCGTGCATACTAGATTTTCAAGGAAGAACAAAGCTTTAAAAGAAAGGCTACGTTCTGTTGCATATTCATGTGTATGAGGCACGCTAGGTTGAGTTTGTTCATGTAAGGCCTTTCATCGAATCAGAGACAAGCTCTAAAGTTAGTCTCTGACGAGATAAAGTTAGTCTTTGATGAGACAACATTAGTCTCTGATGAGTTAATGTTAGTCTCCGATGAGTAAATATTAGTCTCTGATGGAGTTAGTCTCTGACGAATTAACATTAGTCTCTGATGAGTTAATGTTAGTCTCTGACGAGCAATGTTAGTCTCTGATGATGACGTCACCCTTAGTCTCCGATGAGTTAAGATGACGTCATCAGTCTCTGATGAGTTAAAGTTAGTCTTAGTCTGTGACGACCCCAAAATCCCTTAATGGATCAGGGCTTCGTCAAAAGAAGGAAAAGATAACCATACATCCACTCATAGCATAAATACTGGATAAAGGCAGTATTAGAGAGTTATTACAACCCAAGAATAATACAATTACTGCGGAAGCTATTACATCATCTTTAATTACAAACCAAAATCAACACTACTTCTAATATCTTCCTCCCTTCCTTCATATCTTCCTTCCTTCCTCGATCTTATCAAAAGAGTAAATAACTTAGTAGTTTATCATCTTTGCTTTCCCCTTACTAGAGGGTTCAGCCTTAGCGTTCTGTCCTGCCAGACAATAAAATTAAACATGGGTGAGCAATTTACGCCCAACAAGTATATACACATCGAAGAAGTATATAAGCAATTTAAAAGAATGTATCTAGAACATCAAAGGAAGTTCAAGTCTGTTTATGAGGTTTGGTGAAACAATGCCAAGGCCTCGGAAACCTTCAAAGATCATTGAGGACTCACTGATGATACACAACATGTGATCCTCCTTGAAGAAAGGCAGGTATACACCTGAGCATAACTTTCTCAAAATATCCATCGGGGGCTAAACCCGTGGATCTGCTAACCATACAGTACACAGATGGCCAAACTGGACTGTATGATCCTCTTGTGTGGACTACGTAGTCACTTATCATTCCTCTAGGTCAGGTGAAGAACACATCAGCACCTTTCCTTTCCTCTTGCCAACCATATGGCATAACCCATTTAAGGGACATCATTTTCATTTGTTTGCACAGATATAAGGTTTTAACATAGCTGAAATTCAAAGCTCATTTATATCCATGCTTCATCATTCATATCATGCTAGCGGAATTTAAAGCATAGTATGCTCATTCATAAAAAAAAACAATTTAAAACATAACTCAAGCCTTGCACGCATATCGAATCAAATGATAATGCGTTAACTGAAATGAACATCAGATTGAAAATATATACTTGCATCAACTTGCAATTAAACATAAGATTGTGAATATACTTGCCTCGGTCCTTTGCACTCAATCAAATTTAATTTACTCGTGAGTGGAAAATTCTGTAAGAATATACATATCACAAGATGAATTTAATATCTTGGTTAAAGTATGAGAGAAAATGCACATGTGATGTCCTTAACTTTTAACGTCTCAATTTGATATAAAAGCTGTTGAGGTTAAGAAATCAATTAAAACATCTTAAAATAATTTAAGAAAATAATATTTTATAGTTTCAAAAACAAACTGTGCATCAGGGAATTACTTCACTTTAACTCATCGGAGACTACGGATGACGTCATCAGGGACTAAACTTAGCCTGTCGGAGACTAAGGCTGACGTCATCAAAGACTAAACTTAGCCTGTCGGAGACTAAGGCTGACGGCATCAGAGACTAAACTTAGCCTGTCGGAGACTAAGGCTGACGTCATTAGAGACTAAACAACTCCTCAGGGACTGATGACGTCATCTTAACTCATCGGGGACTAAGGATGACGTCACCAGAGACTAACTTCTCATCAGAGACTAATGACGTCATCTTAACTCATCGGGGACTAAGGATGACGTCACCAGAGACTAACTTCTCATCAGAGACTAATGACGTCATCTTAACTCATTGGGGAATAATATTTCCTTCATCGGAGACTAATTCTAACCCATCAGAGACTAAGTTGGACCTCGTCTCAAATACAAGGTCATCTTCCTCCCTCCTCCATGGGTGGTGTTCTCAACCATAACCACACTAAGGTCAACTCTCATCATCTTTTCAGTGATATACAACATTTCCTATGGTCTGTATGCCATCCTAGAAACGATTTAGGGTTCAAACTCAGGTTGAAAAATACTCAAGCATGGGGTTGCAACTACTGACAAAAGAATGTTTTGGTAGTTAAAGGTTTGTCTACCAGGTGGTTGTCAACATTTTTACACTCATCTTGGGTAGCTTTTTGAAATAAATGACATTAACTCTGGGCGTTAAAACATGCATCAAGTCATACTTTTGGAAATAAATGAACAAGATATTAAACGTGGTATGTATGACCGAACAAAAGTGTAAGAAATAGAGCAGGACTTTAATGAAATGCTCTTACCTCCTTGGTGGCACGAAAGAGTTAAAGGCTCTAGTTGTTCTTCCCAAAAAAGACAGTTGTTTAGAGAGTAAGTTTGGATTTGGTGGTACACCGTATAGAAGTTTATGAAAGTGGGGCAAGGGTTGTACCAACGTGATATATATATGTCACCTGTTTAGCAACAAGGACCGTCAGATTTATTTGATATAAGTCGTTGGCTATGAAAAGAAAAGAAGTGACTGATGAGAAAAAAAAAGTTGGTTGCAACGGTTGCTAGTACCCATCGGTCGTTTATCATAGCCCACTCTATGGTACTGGTGGAGGTGATGCACATTAAATGCTACTGTCTCCCCGCAGTAGGTTTTAAAATAAAAACGGGTACTGTAGCTAATCTTGTTCACACTTGGTGAGCCTTTTCCCGCATGAACACACCCTCACACAAGACAAATCTTGAATGCAATACCCTTTTAAATACTTGAGCTTCAAAATACATTTAAAATCTTTTGGACATCACATTGCCACTGAATTTTTATAAGAAAATATAATTTCATTATTTATAACCAATAAGGAAATAAACCTTCATGTAGAAAATAAAATAAATCTCATAATCAAAATTTCATTGAGATTTTTGGGTTCTCACATAGTCTCTGATGATGATGTCACCTTTAGTCTCCGATGAGTTAAGATGACGTCATCAGTCTCTGATGAGTTATGTTAGTCTCCAATACGTAAATGTTAGTCTCTGATGATGACGTCAGCCTTAGTCTCTGATGAGTTAAGATGACATCATCAGTCTCTTATGAGTTAACTAGTCCCTGATGATGACATCAGTCTTAGTTTACGATGAGTTAAGATGACGTCACCAGTGTCTTATGAGTTAAATAGTCTCTGATGAGTTAAGATGACATCATCTGTTCTTCTTGCTTATGAATATATACTTGCTGAACGTAAACACTCATGTGGAATTTCATGAAATGTTTTTCAGGTTATGTTATGAAAGTTGAGTCACCTAATAAAGGGAAAGAGGGAATGGCTTAAGAATGTTTAAGTTGTAAGGCCGTATGAGCCATCTAAAGTTTTTTTTCCGCTGCAGCTTGTTTAGTATCAAACTTTGAGGTTTTGTAAGATGATGTGGACCTTAAGATTTTGTAAGGATGTTTCGAGAATATATTTCTCGCATGAGTGTTGTAAATACTTGGCTGTGTTGTTGTTTTGCCATTAAGCGATGCTGTGTTATAGTATTCTGGCGTGGCCTGGGCTTCCAACCTGAGGATCCCGAGGACTGTCACCCACATTGCTGACAGTACCCGAGGCCTGGCTCGGGGAATTTTCTAGGGGGGCACCACAATAGGTATCCTTAATAGGTAGAAAATGTGCAGATTTAGTCAATTGTTCCACTACTACCTAGATTGTATTTAATCCCTTTTGTGTTACCGGTAATTCAATCACAAAATCCATTGTGATATATTCCCACTTCCATTCTGGGATATCCAAGGATTGCAACAAACCACTAGGCTTTTGGTTTTCTGCTTTAACTTCCATTCTGGGATATCCAAGGTTTTCTGCTCACCCATCCAGCTATTTCCTTTTTCATGTTAGGCCACCAATAATTTTGTTTCAAATCTTGATACATCTTTGTTCCACCTGGATGTATCGAAAACTTAGAGTTGTGGGCTTCCTATAGTAGACTTCTTTTTAATTCTTATTTTGTCAGAATTCAGATTCTATTTTCAAATCTCATTAATCCATCATCATGAATTCGGCATTTTCCCTTCTCCTTTTCTAGTAACTTTTCCTTATCTTCTATATATTCTTCTTGAGCTTCTTTTTTATCGAACAGCTTGGAGGAAGAGGAGAGGGTTACGTAACATTGGTGATTACGTGTTTGATTAGAAACTGTTTAGGTGGCTAAGTTTTCATGCATGTACGACAACAGCTGTTTGCTGTCAAGAAGTCATGATGAACAGCCGTTTTACCGTCCAAATTAACCAATCGTTTTATTCCAACGTGTAACCTTAGTTTACTACTCTTGAACTCTATAAATACCTCATTCGAGATGAAATTTTAATTCCTTTAACAAAATTTCTCTTTTCAGAGTTTCGTTTAAACTTATTATCTCCATAAATTTCCAAGTTCTTCTTTCGGAAAATTATTTTTAGACCAGCTTTGATTTCACCCTTAAGAACAAAGAGGTAAGAACCTGGAACCCTACTCAGTTTCTTTCGTGCATAGCATCAAGATTTATGCTAAGTTCTTATTCTTTTTCATCTTCATAAGACATCATAAGTTGGGTTTGGGCATGATAGGTCTTCCATCGTAGCAGAATCAAGAGATGTTGTTAATCTCTGATAAGATATTCTTAGTCTCTGATGAGATATTTTTAGTCTCTGATGAGATATTGTTAGTCTCTGACGAGATGATTTTAGTCTCTGATGATGACGTCACCCTTAGTCCCCGATGAGTTAAGATGACGTCATCAGTCTCTGATGAGAAGTTAGTCTCCGATGACGTCACTCTTAGTCTCCGATAGAATTAAGATGACGTCATCAGTCCTTGATGAGTTGTTAGTCCCTGATGACATCATTAGTATTGATTCAATTCTGCTACTTAGTGAATCAATACTAATGCCTCAGAAATCTTTAAGGAGTCTTTAGAACTACTGATGATAAACAATTGTGTAATCCTTCTTAAATCAAAGCATAACTTCCTTGAAGTAAAAATATCCATCGGGGGCTAAAACCGCTGGATCTGCTAACAATACGGTATACAGCTAGCCTAACTGTGCCCGTATGATCTCTCCTTGTGTTAACGTACGTAGTCACATAAAATTCCTTTAGGTCAGGTGAAGAACAAATCAACACCTTTCCTTTCCTCTAACCATCCATGTGGCATCATCATTCAAGGAACATAGCATTCTCATTTATTGCACAGATATAACATTGAAAAATATCTGAAAGAGCAAAGCTTCTTTATATCCATGCACTTTTATTCATATCATGCTAGCGGAAATTTAAAACATAGCATTCTGTTTCACAAGGAAATTTAAATATAATATCATAATTTTGTACGCATGTCGAATCAATTGATCATGCGCTTAACTGAAAAAAGCATAAGAGTAAGAATATACTTGCATCAACAAGAATCAAGCATAAGAATGAAAATATACTTACTTCAACTTGAAATAAATATAAAAGTGTAAATATATTTGCCTCAGTCCTTTGCACAAAATTCAAACCAATTTACTTGTGAGAGAGAGATTCTGTAAATTATGCAAGTAATATTTTAATACCTTAATAAGAATTTATGAAAGAAAATATGTATGTGGTGTCCTTAAACTTTTACTGTTTTAAAGAATAACATCATAAAATAATTTTAAGAAAATAATGTTTTATAGTCTTGATAACAGGCTATGCATCGGGGAATAATTTCCTCATTAACAAACTCGTCAGGGACTGATATCCTTAGCCATCAGAGACTAGGAATTTCCTTCATCAGAGACTATGGAATTTCTTTCATCAGAGATTATGAATGACGTCATCAAGGACTGAACTTAGCCCATCGGAGACTAAGGAATGACGTCATCAGGGACTAACAACTCATCAGGGACTGATGACGTCATCTTAATTCTATCGGAGACTAAGAGTGACATCATCAGAGACTAACTTCTCATCAGAGACTAATGACGTCATCAGGGACTAAACTTTAGCCTATCGGGGACTAAAGATGACGTCATCCGAGAGTAAGTAACCCGTCGGAGACTAATGATGTCATCAGGGACTAAACTTTAGCCTGTCGGGGACTAAAGCTAATGTCATCATCAGAGACTAACAGAATATCTCATCAGAGACTAAGAATATCTCGTCAGAGACTAACAATATCTCATCAGAGATTAACAGCATCTCATTAGAGATTAACAACATCTCATTAGAGATTAACATTAGAGCTTGCTTCTGCTACGATGGAAGACCTATCATGCTCAAACTCAGCTTATGATGTCTTATGAAGATGCAAAAGAATAAGAACTTAGCATAAATCTTGATGCTATGCACGAAAGAAACTGAGTAGGGTTCCAGGTTTTTACCTCTTTGTTCTTAAGGGTGAAATCAAAGATGGTCTGAAAATAATTTTCCGAAAGAAGAACTTGGAAATTTATGGAGATAATAAGTTTAAACGAAACCCTGAAAAGAGAAATTTTGGTAAAGGAATTAAAATTTCATCTCGAATGAGGTATTTATAGAGTTCAAGAGCAGTAAACTAAGGTTATGCATTGGAATAAAACGATTGGTTAATTTGGATGGTAAAACGGCTGTTCATCATGACTTCTTGACAGCAAAGAGCTGTTGTCGTACATGCATGAAAACTTAGCCACCTAAACAGTTTCTAATCAAACACGTAATCACCAATGTTACGTAACCCTCTCCTCTTCCTCCAAGCTGTTCGATAAAATCTTATATGGGGTTTGCTAATCCCCTTTTTGATACCTTTTTAAGGAATTTAACCTCATTATCATGGATATCACATCATCATAAAAATTTTCATTGTAGATATGAATTTATCATTTATATTTAAAAAGGTTAACTCCATGCAAAACATAATAATGCAAAATAAAATTATTTCTTACCATAAAATACATTTAAAATTTTCGGGTTCTCACAGATAATAAACTTGGTTTTACACCAACCTCTTGCTCTATCTCTTCCTTTTGTTGAGTTGTGATAACATTTAATTGTAACCTCTCCAAATCCATCCTTACCTCCTCTTGAATTGTCATCACATTTATCCTTTCACATCTACTTAGAGCATCAGCTACAACATTTGCTTTACCAGGGTGATAATTGATCAAACAATCATAGTCTTTAATGAGCTCCAACCACTGTCTTTGCCTCATGTTCAATTCCTTTTGAGTGAAAATGTACTTTAAACTCTTGTGGTTAGTGTAAATCTCACATTTCTCTCCATACAAATAATGCCTCCAAATCTTTAATGCGAAAATGATAGCAACCAACTCTAAGTCATGTGCTGGGTATCGTTTTTCGCAATCCTTGAGTTGCCGAGATACATAGGCAATAACTTTGCCATGTTGCATTAGCACAACACCTAATCCATTCATTGAAGCATCACTGTAGATCACAAAATCCCCTTTGTTATGAAGTAAACTTAATACTGGGGCGGTGGTTAATCTTTTCTTTAATTCTTGAAAACTTTTCTCACAAGCTGGAGTCCAAATATATTTTTCTATTTTCCTTGTCAGATTCGTTAATGGAACTGATATCTTAGAGAAATCTGGAACGAATCAACGATAGTATCTTTGCTAACTCTAGAAAACTTCGCACTTCAGTAGGTGTCTTTGGTTGTGGCCAATTTATGATAGCTTCGACTTTTATGGGATCAACCAAAATTCCAAATTCATTGATCACATGTCCTAAAAATTTCACTTCTCTTAACCAAAATTCACACTTTGAAAATTTGGCATAGAGTTTTTCTTCTCTCAATGTCTCCAATGTTATTCTTAAATGTTCATCATGTTCGTCTCTCGTTTTAGAGTAGATGAGAATGTCATCTATGAATACAATGATGAACTTATCCAAATATGGCTTGAAAACTCGGTTCATCAAATCCATAAAAACAACTGGGGCATTGGTGAGTCTAAAAGGTATTACCACAAATTCATAATGACCAGAACGGGTTCTAAAGGCTGACTTAGGGACATCCTCAGCCTTGATTTTTAATTGATGATATCCTGATCTTAAGTCAATCTTTGAAAAGTACTTTGCTCTTTTAAGTTGATCAAACAGATCATCAATCCTAGGTAGGGGATATCGGTGCTTCACCATTACCTTCTTTAATTCCCGATAGTCAATACATAACCTTAATGATCCATCTTTCTTCTTTACAAATAAAATAGGTGCTCCCCAAGGTGAAACACTTGGCCTAATAAATCCTTGGTCTAACAATCCTTGTAGCTGTATCATGAGTTCTTTTAGTTCTGAAGGGGCCATCCTATAAGGAGCTTTGGAAATTGGAGCAGTTCCTGGCACTAGCTCAATTCCAAATTCAACTTGCCTATGTGGGAGTACACTTGGTAATTCCTCAGGAAACACATCTCCAAATTTTTTCATTGTGGGGATATCTGAAATCTTTAATCCTGCCATCCTTGTATCACAGACATAAGCTAAAAATGCTTCGCATCCCTTGCGTAACATCTTATTAGCTTGAATCATTGTAAGAAGATGAGAGGGTTCAACTGTTAGGGTTTAGAACATTTGATGATGATTGTCTTTAGAATACTTAGAGTACAAATGTATAGAAAGTGTTAATTAGTAACACTGAAGTTTTGTAGCCAGTAGTTATCTCTTTGTTTGTAATTCATTTATTCTTTGTAAAGAGATACGATTATTGTTATTTGTAATTAACTGCTGGAATGGAGTATCGAAGCTTCAAAAAGTCAAGTTGTGTATTTGGTCTATTAAAGTTTGCAAAAAGGCTTATCGGAGACTAGAAGAATTGGTCAGAGACTAAAATGGTTTAACTGTCAGAGAGTAGTTTTTTATCGGAGACTAAGCCTTAACGTATCAGAGACTAAATAACATTATCGGAGACTGCACAAGCTGACGTCATCAGAGACTAAAAGTCATCAGGGACTAAACGTACCAGGGACTAAAAGAGTCATCAGGGAATAATTGTACCAGAGGCTAAAAGATACGTCAGGGACTAAAGCCGTCAGAGACTAAAAGAAGCATCAGAGACTAATTGTGAATTAATCTCTGAAAGATACAGAGTTCAAATTGAAAAAGGAATGTCTTCCACGTAAAGTTAAATGTTATTGAAGACGTAGCTGGTAAGGAAACTCACCAGATATCTTTACCTAATCAAAAAGGAAAGATTGTATTTGATTCGAATAAGGAAGCTGAATTTTATTCAGAATAGAAACTGAGTTAATAGTAATTCAGTAGATGTAGAAGCTGTAATTGTTTTACAGAGGATTGTAATTCGAAGCTGTATAGGTTTTCATTGTTTTGTATCTTTACTATATAGTTTAGAATTAGGAGAAGATGACGATCAAATTGATTGTTAGAATTTGTAATCAGTTGTTTAATCAATAAAGCAATTGTTTATAAATTGATTTGATCTTATTCTTTTTATTCCGCAAGAAAAATTTAGTTTCTTTAAGAACAAGTAATCGAAGAATTTTCAAAGAACTTGTATTCAACCCCCCTTCTACAAGTTCTCGGCATCTCACTGGGAAAACAATTGGTATCAGAGCCTGTAATTGAATTTATTCAATTAAAACGTTCCAAGAGATGGCCAACGACGAAACAAGCAGCTCTAACATCATGGCGTATGCGGGAAGTAGAGATGGTGGTACCAGAATCCCTATTCTTGAAAGAGAAGAATATCTAATGTGGAAACAAAATATGTATATGCACTTGAGAGCAACATATCCAGATTACATAGATAGGATTGAGAAGGGTCCTTATCTACCCAGGAAATTCATTCCTGCAAAAACTGTCGAAGGATCTGTTGTTCCAGAACACTTTGAACTTGTGCCAGAATGTGATTATACAAACGAAGACAAGTTGCAAGTGTTAAAGGATGCTAAGGTGATGAACATACTTTATAATGGAATTGATAAAAATATGTTCACAAGCATCATAAACTGCACTAATCAAAGCAAATCTGGGACACCATTAAAGTCCTGTGTGAAGGGACAGACCAAGTTCGAAAGAACAAAAGATCACTGTTGACTCAACAGTATGAGTTCTTTCAAGCAAAGCCTGGTGAACCTATAACATTTGTTTATGACAGATTTAACACCTTGCTTAATGACTTGAAGATACTTGGTAAATCCTATGACAATGAAGATGTCAATACCAAGTTTATGAGATCTCTCCCACCAAGTTGGGATCCAAAGACCACTGCGGTAAGAGAGGCTCATGACTTGGAAACACTCACACTGGACAGGCTCTATGGGAACTTAAAGACATATGAACTTGAAGTAGAGCAAAGACAGCGTATGCATGGCAGGGACAAAGGAGCTACGTTGATGATTGAGACAAACAAGTCTCAAGAGAAGCTTGATGATGAGTCTTCCAATGCTAGCTCGACTGATCAGGAAGATGAATTGGACTTTGATGATGACATGGAGGAATTCATGGCATTTATGGTCAAACAGTTCATGAAATTTAGAGCAAGCAGGAAAGGAAGAAAATTGTCAAGAAAGCCTAACCCAAAACGTGAAGGTCAAAAAGTCACCTTCGACGTAAAGAAGATAAGATGCTACAACTGTGATGGGTTAGTGCACTTTGCCAATGAGTGTAGGAAGCCTAGATCTAGTGATAGATCTAAGGATGAGAAATCAAGGAAAGACTTTGCAGACAAGAAAGCTAAAACTAAAAACAAAGCCTTGATAACTGAGGGAAAAGATTGGATTGACAGCGACTCTGATGAAGAAGTTGTCAACTTTGCCCTAATGGCTCGAAGTGACGAGTCAAGTGATTCTACAAAGGTATGTGATGCAAATCATAACTTTAATGTGCTTGATTTACTTGATACATCTAGCATTGAAAGCATAAAAAAGGATATATCTGATTTGCATGTCAGTTTTAGATCATTAACTATTGAACATACAAATGTAAAAGAATCACGTGACATTCTCTTGAAAAGAAACAAATTTCTTGAAGAGAAATTGTCACAGTTTGATACCATCAAGTTGGACTTAAACAAAGCTCATCACATGATTGATGCTTTGAAAAAGAGGGAATTCTACTTAGTAGAGCAACTTGAAATTGCTCAAGCTAAGATTAAACAATGGAATACTTCCTCTAAAAAGTTATCTGACTTGGTAGGGTATCAAACAATAGGTCAAAAATCTGGACTAGGTTATGATGAAAATCTAGATAACAGTTCAGATTTAAATGATCATAACGAAGCTGCAAACTCCTCAACTAGTAAGCCAAGTTTTAAAAGAATTAATTTTGTATCTCCTGTCAATGAACCTAAATTTATAAACACTCAAGATCAACATATTACTGCAAAAACATAAATTGATCAAAAGACAGTTAATGTTGTTGATAAGAGTGAATCAAAAAGATTAAACATTGGGTTCATGACAAAGACACAATTGAATAAAAGACTGGAAGCTCTTCCAGACAAAAAGGCTGAAAAGTTAGTGGAGTTAAGCAGAAAGAAGAAAAATAGGAATGGAAAGATAGGCATTAACAAACATACGAATTATGCTAGAATGCCTGATGCTCCTAGAAAGACATGTCATAGATGTGGTAACCCCAACCACATAGCTGTTAATTGTAGAAGCAAAAATAAAATTCCTATAATAGAGACTGCCTTGTCAAAGAATATAAAAGATAAATCACCTGTAAAAAGGTTAGATCTTCTTTGCATTAAAAATGAAAATACTAAACTTGGCAGTCTCTCACAAAAAGGTAGCAAGGCTAATGATTGTCCGGTTAAAGTCAAAACTGCTAAAAGACAATCAACTCAATCTGAGTCAAGTCTTGAATCTACAACTAGTGAGAGAGGATCCAAGAAAGTCTGGGTTCCAAAAATCTCAAACTAGTTACTCTCTACTGTGCAAGGCAAAAAGAAGAGATCATGGTACTTGGACAGTGGTTGTTCAAGGCACATGACAGGAGATAAGTCCCTGCTAAAATAGTATGAAGAGAAAAGTGGCCCGAAAGTCACTTTTGGAGATGACAGCAAAGGCCATACGAGGGGATATGGCAGTGTTGAACATGGAGATGTCATCTTCACAGAAGTAGCACTGGTTGACGGACTAAAGCACAATCTACTAAGTGTGAGTCAACTATGTGATAAAGGATTCAATGTCACTTTTAAAGAAGATCAATGCTTAGTGAGTGACAAAGAATCTGAGAATTTGATTTTGACAGGAAAAAGAAAAGGAAATTTGTATGTTACAAATCTTATTTCTTCATCTGATCAAATCACATGTCTCTACAGCAAAGCTTCAACTGATGAAAGTTGGCTTTGGCACAAGAAGCTTTCCCATTTGAATTTTAAGAACATTAACAAGCTTGTGAGGAAAGGGTTAGTAGCTGGCATTCCACAGTTGGAATTTACACAAGATGGATTGTGTGATGCATGCCAGAAAGGGAAACAAAAAAGTGTGTCATTCAAAAGCAAATCAGCAACATCCATCACTGATCCACTCCAATTGTTACACTTGGATTTATTTGGTCAAGTGAATGTGATGTCTATCTTAAGAAATAGATATGCACTGGTTATAGTGGATGACCACACGAGGTACACTTGGGTAAAATACCTCTTTAAAAAAAGATGAAACTACTCAGTTAATAATTGATCATATCAAAAAGATAGAAACTAAGTCAGGAAAAACAGTAAGGGTAATAAGGAGCGATAGGGGAACAGAATTCAAGAATTCCCAAGTGATTGAATTCTGCACGGAAAAAGGAATAACCCATCAATTCTCAGCTCCAAGAACCCCTCAACAAAATGGAGTTGTTGAGAGGAAAAATAGAACCCTTATTGAAGCAGCAAGGACTATGTTACAAGAGGCTAAGCTTCCCACTTATTTTTGGGAGGAAGCTATAAGCACTGCTTGCTTTACACAGAATAGATCCTTGGTAAACAAAGCATACAACAAAACACCCTATGAGTTAATGACTGGGAGAAAACCAACTCTCAAGTTTTTACACGTGTTTGGTTGTAAGTGCTTTGTATTGAGAGATTCATCAGAGTCAAGAGGAAAGTTTGACAATAAATCTGATGAAGCAATCTTCTTAGGTTATTCTCTGTTAAGTAAAGCATACAGAGTATATAATCTAAGGACAAAAGTCATTGTGGAATCAATACAAGTCGTGTTTGATGATAAAAAGATTCCAGGAATGATTGGACAAGGATTGCATGAACCTCTCTGTTTTGAAAATGAATTGGATGCATGGGAATATCCATCAGAGACCACTGAACAACCCCAAGATAGCAATGATCCCTACATAATTGAGGGGGAGTTAACTGTTGTACATGAAGTGCCAAGATCTAATATTCTATCAGAGACTAGAATATTAGAAGAAACTCAAGAGACTGGTGACATTAGTATTACATTGGAGACTAATGGTTCACCAGAGACTAGAGTCACTGATGCACAATCAAAAACAATATTGACACCAGAGACTATAGAAATAAATAGCTCAGGGGGAGCTAATAATGAAGGAGTCAATGGTTTAGAGGGAGCAGTCTTTGATCATGAAGCTAGAATGGATAACACCAATCTAGAAAATGAAGCCTCGACTTCAAGATCAAATCTGCCACGTGCAATTCCATGGTTGAGAGACCACACACCAGATTTGATAATTGGAAGTCTAGAGGATGGAGTCAAGACTAGAAGTGCAACTCAAAATGAATGCTTATATCTCAGTTTTCTCTCAAAGATTGAGCCAAAGAAAATTGAGGAAGCACTTCAAGATCCTGACTGGATAATTGCCATGCAAGAAGAATTAAACCAATTCACTCGAAACAAAGTCTGGAGACTGGTACCCAAACCAAGGAATAGATCAATTATTGGTGCCAAATGGGTCTTCAGAAACAAATTGGATGAAGCTGGTACAATTACAAGGAACAAAGCAAGACTGGTTGCAAAAGGATATTCTCAAGAAGAAAGAATAGACTATGATGAAACTTTTGCACCAGTAGCAAGACTTGAAGCGATACGAATCTTCTTAGCATATGCAGCCTACAAGAACTTCAAGGTGTACTAGATGGATATCAAAAGTGTTTTCTTAAATGGAAAATTGGAAGAGGAAGTCTATGTTTGCCAACCCCCAAGTTTTGTGGACTCCAAATTTCCAAATCATGTCTACAGGTTAGACAAAGCACTTTATGGCTTAAAACAAGCACCAAGAGCCTGGTATGATACTCTATCTCAATTTTTACTTGAAAATAAATTTATTAGAGGTATCATAGATAAAAACGTTATTTTATAGAAAACAAGGCTCAGATATTATTTTGGTGCAAATATATGTAGATGATATTATATTTGGGTCTACAAATGAAAATCTCTGTAAAAAATTCTCAAAACTTATGCAGTCTAGATATGAAATGAGTATGATGGGAGAATTAACATTCTTCTTAGGATTGCAGATTAAACAATCAACTGATGGAATATTTATCAGTCAGTCAAAATACATCAAAGACTTACTGAGAAAATATGATTTGGTTGATTGTGCACCTGCAAAAACACCCATGCCTACTTCCACTAAACTAGATAAAGATTTAAAAGGAAAGAAAGTTGATATCACTAGTTATAGAGGAATGATAGGCTCTCTTTTATATCTAACTGTAAGTAGACCTGATATAATGTTTGCTACATGTCTATGTGCTAGATTTCAAGCTGACCCTAGAGAGTCACATTTGATTGCTGTAAAGAGAATACTCAGATATCTAAAGGGTACCCCAAATCTTGGATTATGGTATCCCAAAGAATCTGATTTTAAACTAATTGGTTATTCAGATGCTGATTATGCAGGGTGTAAGCTTGACAGGAAAAGCACAAGTGGAAGCTGCCAACTTCTTGGAGGCAGACTTGTTTCTTGGTTCAGCAAGAAACAAAATTCAGTTTCTACTTCAACAGCAGAAGCTGAATACATCGCAGCTGGGAGTTGCTGTGCTCAAATCTTATGGATCAAGAATCAACTCCTAGACTATGGTATGTCATTATCCAAAATTCCTATTTATTGTGATAATACTAGTGCCATAGCAATAACAGAAAATCCAGTGCAACATTCAAGAACAAAACACATAGATATTAGATATCACTTCATAAAAGAACATGTAAGTGAAGGTAATATCGAATTACACTGGGTTGCAACTGATAAACAACTTGCAGACATATTCACAAAACCCTTAGATGAATCTACCTTTAATAGATTAGTCTATGAGTTAGGAATGTTGAATTATGTTTCTAAAAATTGATTAAAATCTTAGAAAACAAGTTGTTTAGTTGTGAGAAGTTAGAATTAATTTTCTAGACAAGCTGTTTTTAAGAAGCTAGAATTTTAATTATAGAAAAAGTTGATAAAATGAATAATCAAATGATTGATTATTGAATAATTTGAGCTAGAGTGAGTAAGAGACTAACTAGTCCCTGATAGTTGTTTTAAATTAGTCCCCGACTAATTTAAAATTTTAAACCATCAGAGACTACCTTAGTCCACGATAGTTAATACTATCAGAGACTATCTTAGTCCCCGATAGTTAATACTATCAGAGACTATTTTAGTCCCCGATAGTTAATACTATCAGAGACTATTTTAGTCCCCGATAGTTAATACTATCCGAGACTATCTTAGTCTCCGATAGTTAATACTATCAGAGACTAACTAGTCCCCGATAGTAAATCCTATCGGAGACTACCTTAGTCCCTGGTAGTAAACCCTATCGGAGACTAATCTTCTTCTAGTCTCTTACAAGTGAACAGATCAGAGATTAGGGCAATCTCCGATCAAGGGTAAAATGGTAGTTGTCCATCCGTAGGAATTGCAAACGTTTCTAACAAATTGATAAAACAAATTTCAAACATCTTTGCAATCACAATCACTCAAAGCTCTGAAATTATTTTCTCTCTGATAATACTCTGCAATTTAACCCTCTTTTAAGTTTCTTCCAAAGTTCACAGATCTCTCATAATGGCCGCTAAAACAGTTGCTTCAAGTTTGGAGACTTTGATTTCATAAAGACCAACCATGCAGGGGTGGCTGATAAGAATGTCTTTGAAGCTCAGTACCACCCCTTCGTGGATTTTCTTCAAAACTCCACACTAACTTACGCCATTTATGAAACTCCCGTCCAAGCCGCTGAGGTCATCACGGCTATTTGGTCCACTGCTACCATACAAGGTGCAAAAACTGATTCACCTATGGTAAGTTTCAGGTATGCAAACACTACTTGTACTATAGATCATACCGTTGTAAATACTGCTTTACATTTACCAGTTTATGAAAACTTTAACTCCCCTGCCTCTAATGAAGAAATAATTTCTATGTTGAATAACTTAAATTATTTTGCTGAAATTGGATCTGTTGGGTTTATTACACGACCCCATCTAAGGCAAGAGTGGTCACTGTTCTTTGACATACTTACTAAAGCTTTTACAACAAAATGCAGTGGATATGATGCTATCACTACACTCACACAACAAATTGCTTTTAGTGTGTTGTATGGTAGACATCTAAATATTGGGTTTTTAATTCTGCAAAACTTGTTGCCAAAACTTAAAACCAGTAAAACTAAAATTTATTATGCTAGGTTTCTGATGATGATTGCTTATTATCTAATCCCTAACCTAAATATTACTGGAATGCAAGTTGTACCAACTGTTTTGCAGAGTAAAAGAATAATCAAAGATGTGAAGAACTCTGCAAAGGTAAATGTTCCTTTAACTTTTCCTCCTGTCATGAGAAATATTCTCATAGACAGGCTTCCAAATCTTTACTCTTTGCAATCTTTTGAGGATAATACAAGCCAAAACCCTGAAAATCCTCCAACAACTTCACAACAACAGTCTACAGCCCCCTCCACAGTTTCCCAAAAGACTGTGGTTGTAAAATCCAAGACAATCACCAAGCTCCCAATTAAAAGAAAAATAATTGAAGGAGTCAGTGAGGATGAGGGAGAACAAGAAGCTAAAGTTCCACTTCAGAGAAAGAAAAGAGTTATAACCCAAAGCCAAAAGCAATCCATTGTTTCCCAAAAGGCAATAGAGGTTATAAAGAAAAACAGTGAACTGTCACCATCCTCCCAAAAGGATGCTGACATTGAAGACAATTCCTAACTAGGAACACACTGTATAGAGTCTGCACAAACTTTTGGTCACAGCCAAGAGGAACCAAATAGAGAGAATATAAAAGAAAGGAGTGACACAAGGAGTGCACACACAGAGTTATCTTTTGATGTTCCTCAATTTTTGTCATCTGAGGAACAGCCAACACTCCCCATTGTACATTCTTCTCCTTTTTCTCCCATTCTTGATTCTTTTGATACACATCTAATTGATTCTCTTGATTTTTCCCAAGAGGAGCCAATAATCGAGACAAGCTCTCACACATCTTCCATGGATAGATCCCTAGCCCAAGATAAACAAAGGGAACCCCTTATCCATGCTGTCACAAGTACTTCTCAAACCCCTATTTCTGTAGAAATGAGTGCACCTTCCCAAAAGAGTGAGGTTGAGAGAATAATTAGTGAGAGTCAGGCTCCTGATCTGGA
>CM025787.1:10875075-10939109 GCA_014636745.2 Centella asiatica | reverse complement strand
CAGTACCACCCCTTCGTGGATTTTCTTCAAAACTCCACACTAACTTACGCCATTTATGAAACTCCCGTCCAAGCCGCTGAGGTCATCACGGCTATTTGGTCCACTGCTACCATACAAGGTGCAAAAACTGATTCACCTATGGTAAGTTTCAGGTATGCAAACACTACTTGTACTATAGATCATACCGTTGTAAATACTGCTTTACATTTACCAGTTTATGAAAACTTTAACTCCCCTGCCTCTAATGAAGAAATAATTTCTATGTTGAATAACTTAAATTATTTTGCTGAAATTGGATCTGTTGGGTTTATTACACGACCCCATCTAAGGCAAGAGTGGTCACTGTTCTTTGACATACTTACTAAAGCTTTTACAACAAAATGCAGTGGATATGATGCTATCACTACACTCACACAACAAATTGCTTTTAGTGTGTTGTATGGTAGACATCTAAATATTGGGTTTTTAATTCTGCAAAACTTGTTGCCAAAACTTAAAACCAGTAAAACTAAAATTTATTATGCTAGGTTTCTGATGATGATTGCTTATTATCTAATCCCTAACCTAAATATTACTGGAATGCAAGTTGTACCAACTGTTTTGCAGAGTAAAAGAATAATCAAAGATGTGAAGAACTCTGCAAAGGTAAATGTTCCTTTAACTTTTCCTCCTGTCATGAGAAATATTCTCATAGACAGGCTTCCAAATCTTTACTCTTTGCAATCTTTTGAGGATAATACAAGCCAAAACCCTGAAAATCCTCCAACAACTTCACAACAACAGTCTACAGCCCCCTCCACAGTTTCCCAAAAGACTGTGGTTGTAAAATCCAAGACAATCACCAAGCTCCCAATTAAAAGAAAAATAATTGAAGGAGTCAGTGAGGATGAGGGAGAACAAGAAGCTAAAGTTCCACTTCAGAGAAAGAAAAGAGTTATAACCCAAAGCCAAAAGCAATCCATTGTTTCCCAAAAGGCAATAGAGGTTATAAAGAAAAACAGTGAACTGTCACCATCCTCCCAAAAGGATGCTGACATTGAAGACAATTCCTAACTAGGAACACACTGTATAGAGTCTGCACAAACTTTTGGTCACAGCCAAGAGGAACCAAATAGAGAGAATATAAAAGAAAGGAGTGACACAAGGAGTGCACACACAGAGTTATCTTTTGATGTTCCTCAATTTTTGTCATCTGAGGAACAGCCAACACTCCCCATTGTACATTCTTCTCCTTTTTCTCCCATTCTTGATTCTTTTGATACACATCTAATTGATTCTCTTGATTTTTCCCAAGAGGAGCCAATAATCGAGACAAGCTCTCACACATCTTCCATGGATAGATCCCTAGCCCAAGATAAACAAAGGGAACCCCTTATCCATGCTGTCACAAGTACTTCTCAAACCCCTATTTCTGTAGAAATGAGTGCACCTTCCCAAAAGAGTGAGGTTGAGAGAATAATTAGTGAGAGTCAGGCTCCTGATCTGGAAAAAGGAGAGAATATCAATACACAAGAGAGTCAAGCTTTAGAAAGCTTGGAAAAAGGAGAGATCGAGAAGCTGGGTGCCCAACCCCAGACAAAAGGAGAGGGTGTGAGCAAGGATGAGATCCTTGAACAAAATAAACGAGAGAAATTTTCAGCAGGTGTCTTTTTACAACCTGTTGAAACCAGCTCACAAGAAGCTCCGGTTTCTGCTGCTCCCTCCACCAATATCCAAACAGCAGTACCAGAGAACAGTCCAAGCACAGGGGATACAGCCTTACATGTCATAGCTGAAATGACAAATGCTGATTTTGAAGAGTTATATGGTCTACAACAAAGACAAGACCATATTTCTGCATTAAAGACAATGCTTGCAGATGAACCTGTGCCTGAAGAAGCTCCAGCAGCCAATGTTGATGAATGGTTGGATGCAACCTATTCCAACACGTTGGAAGAAGCTGCCGCACATCTCAGGCAGGATAATGTGACCAATATTGGGTCCACTGCAACTGCACCTACACTTACCGATGTTCTTGAAGAGGTAACCAGGGTGGACAAGAAGCATACAAAGTTTCACCACTTCCTGGTTACTAGAATAAATGGTGCAGTACAGCAAATGAAGGAGATGATGGAGTTGGAGACAAACAAGATTAGAAGATGCTATGAAGGTCACTTGCCTAGGAGGACTGTCACTGCCATTGATATGCTTATCAAAGATAAGTCCAAGACCACAAGTCGCCTTCAAGCCCTCGAAGATAACATCCAACTCCTAATTCAAAAGCAAGATAGAATGGAATAGCTACTGCTACAGGCAATTCCTACCTTGGCCACCTCCTTTAAACCCCAAGATGTTGATGTCAAAAAGGGGGAGTGTGGTCCAACATCCAAACCTGTACATACATCCAAGACAGGTCCTGTCCTTGATGCTGAATTACAAGCATACATGGACAGGATCCTCAAGAAGCATGCTGATCTTGAAGCAGCAAATCTTGCAACAACAACAACATCAACTGTTCTAGCAACAACAACAACACTTCCAGCAACAACAGTGGCTTCTCCTTTTTCCTCTGCATAAGCCCCCAAACCAAAAGACAAAGGCAAGGGAGTCATGGTTGAGCAACCAAAGAAGCAAATCTCCACTCAACCAGGACAACCTAAGCTACTGGGGGATGCCATGAAGACAGCTCACTTTCCCACACCAATTGAACTGATAGTGGATGGGAAAGTGGAGTTGGTCTATCCTCAAGAGTAGAAACTGATAGATGCTAATGCCTTGTTAGCTCAAAAACTACAAGAGGAGGAGGACATGGTAGCAGCAAGGGAGGAGGAGGAGGCAAATAAGAAGAAGACCTCTACAAGAAGATCAAGTGCACAGAAAGCAGCTGCAACCAAGAAGAAAAATAAAGAGATGCAAGAGGCTGAAAGAAGATCAAGGAGAAGAACTTTGGTTCAGGAATCTGCTAAGAAATCTGAGATCAAAGTACCAACCAAGAAGCCTATCTCTCAAGACCCTCCAAGGTCAACCGAGACTGCCTTGGTGGCTGTGAGTGGACCAACAAAGCCACAAACAGTTTCATCAAAGAAGTCTTATAAGGTTGAAATGGCTAGCACTGAAGAAATAATAAAGGCCTTAAAGAAAAGTACAAGAAGGATTGAACTGATAAAGGGTAAGAACAACAAAGAGCTACTCCATGTCTTTTTGACAGATGGAGAGTCTTTGAAGTTCGAGAAGCTAGCCTTGGAGGGACAAACAAAAGAAGATTTGGAATGGTTGCTGACTTCTGATTTAAACATGAAATTTCGAAGCCAGATTCAGAAGGTGATGAAGATGGAGCATAAGGTGAATTCAGAACCAGAAGCTAAATCTAAACCTTTGGGATTATGGTATGAAACTTTTCATGGGGAGAGAATTTTCTTCAACTACAACAGGGACATCAATAGTGTCAGCGAGAGGCGTATTGAAGGATTTCTTGCCTTACTCAAAGATGCTGTTGAAGAAACTGAGCTTATATTGAGGAACCTGTTGAAAAATAGGCTGGAGTTGCTGAGAAGGAATAGAAAGGAAAGGATGGAACAGTTGAAGAAAATATAAGGTAAAAATGTTGTGTTGGAGTTGTGTGTTGAAATAAGAAGCCAGACTTATAGGATTTAAACCTGAGTCTTGGTGGAAGCTGAACAAAAGATCAAAGATCTTAGTTCAGAATACATTTGTAGTTAGCAATTCTTTATTCTTTTTCTAAGTATTTGTAATGTTGAGTTTTGGCATCACCATCAACCTTGAAATTATGTTTATCATTTTGATATTCATAATTAGGGGGAGATTGTTAGGTTTTAGAACATTTGATGATGATTGTCTTTAGAATACTTAGAGTACAAATGTATAGAAAGTGTTAATTAGTAACACTGAAGTTTTGTAGCCAGTAGTTATCTCTTTGTTTGTAATTCATTTATTCTTTGTAAAGAGATACGATTATTGTTATTTGTAATTAACTGCTGGAATGGAGTATCGAAGCTTCAAGAAGTCAAATTGTGTATTTGGTCTATTAAAGTTTGCAAAAAGGCTTATCGGAGACTAGAAGAACTGGTCAGAGACTAAAATGGTTTAACTGTCAGAGAGTAGTTTTTTATCGGAGACTAAGCCTTAACGTATCAGAGACTAAATAACATTATCGGAGACTGCACAAGCTGACGTCATCAGAGACTAAAAGTCATCAGGGACTATACGTACCAGGGACTAAAAGAGTCATCAGGGACTAATTGTACCAGAGGCTAAAAGATACGTCAGGGACTAAAGCCGTCAGAGACTAAAAGAAGCATCAGAGACTAATTGTGAATTAATCTCTGAAAGATACAGAGTTCGAATTGAAAAAGGAATGTCTTCCACGTAAAGTTAAATGTTATTGAAGACGTAGCTGGTAAGGAAACTCACCAGATATCTTTACCTAATCAAAAAGGAAAGATTGTATTTGATTCGAATAAGGAAGCTGAATTTTATTCAGAATAGAAACTGAGTTAATAGTAATTCAGTAGATGTAGAAGCTGTAATTGTTTTACAGAGGATTGTAATTCGAAGCTGTATAGGTTTTCATTGTTTTGTATCTTTACTATATAGTTTAGAATTAGGAGAAGATGACGATCAAATTGATTGTTAGAATTTGTAATCAGTTGTTTAATCAATAAAGCAATTGTTTATAAATTGATTTGATCTTGTTCTTTTTATTCCGCAAGAAAATTTTAGTTTCTTTAAGAACAAGTAATCGAAGAATTTTCAAAGAACTTGTATTCAACCCCCCTTCTACAAGTTCTCGGCATCTCACTGGGAAAACATCAGCAGTCTTGCATCCATGGAATAACACTCTACTATTTGAGGATGTTCTTAGGGAAACCTTCTTTTTCCTACAATCTATGTTAGCTTGGTATTGATGTAGCCAATCCATGCCTTGTAATAGATCAAACTCTCCCAATGGAAAAGGTATTAAATTTGTAGGGAAGTCATGTTTTCCTATTCTTATACTACAATTAGGTAGTATACTCTTGGCAATGTACACCTCTTGATTAGCTACTATAACTTCTAGAGGTGTTTCTAGACATTCAGGAGTAAAATTCCTGTCCTTAAGAAGACATTCAGATATGAAGGATCTAGTCGCACCAGAATCAAATAAAGCATGCACTTCAATTGAATTAACCAATATGGTACCTGAAACCAAGTTTTTAGACAGTGGTGTATCCTACGTAGTCATATTGTAAGTCCTAGCTTGAGGTCGACTAGCTACCATACTAGGTCCTGCCAATGGGGGTTTACCCTGACTCTTTTTTCGAGGGCATGAAGTGGAGATGTGGCCTTCCTGACCACAACTAAAGCATCCCCCATAGCTCTAACTACATGACTAGCACTTTGTGGTTGATATTGTTGTAGAGGAAACCTTGGTTGGAAAGCGATTGGTGCTTGACTTGGGCAATTGATGGCAGTATGACCAGATCAACGTCATCTAAAACACAAATCAATTCCTACTAGGCACCGAGAAGTTTCATGATTCCTTCCACATTTGCCACAAACTATAATCCTCCTTCTGTTTTCACTTACGTCCGTGCTGAAACTCCTTTTCCTATTATTATACATATTTCCTTCCTCTTGTTTCACCAAGACCGGGCTAGTTTGTGGTTTTCCTTGTCCTCCAATCCTTTGATTATTATTAAAATAACTCTCTTTCCTTTTTCCTTCCTTACGTTTCTCCCAATTAAATTCTCGAAGTAGCTTGCCACTCTTCTCTGCTACTTTAGACCTTTGAACAACTTCAGCATAGTTGTTTAGACATAAAATAGCAATCTTATCATGCAACCATGGATTCAAACCATGCTCAAACCTTCTTGTTTTTCTTCTCTCAATATCTACCAAATGTGGGGCATACCTTTGGAGTTCATTAAATTTCTTTTCATATTCCTCTACGGTCATGCTCCCTTGTCTTAATTCTAGAAATTGCTTTTCTAGCTCATCCGCAGCACTGGTCGAAAAATACTGGTTATAGAAAAATTCCTTAAACTGGGACCAGGTGAAGACTTGATCAACTTCAGGGACTGCTTGTTCATTCCTATTTGCCAATCTCTTAGTCATTTCAAATCGTTCGGTATTTTCCCACCAATAACTAGCTTCTTCTTTCAATAAATATGTAGCGTATTCTATCTTAAAATCATCAGTTACTCCAGCAATACGGAAAGCTTTTTCTATTTCCTTAATCCAAATTTGAGCGGCAGTGGGACCTCTATCACCATTAAAAGTAGGTGGACAACTATTAGTAAAATCTTTAAATGTTACCCTCCTAGGTTGTACTTGTGGTGGAAGTACTTGGTTGTTATTACCTTGGGAGACGTCCTTAATCATATTTACCAACAAGGCAATGGGATTCTCCTGATTATTATTTTCTTGATTGATGCTCAGATTGGGGTTTTCTTGATCAGCTTGGTTGGTAGCTTGACAGGTTCGGGGTCTTCCTTTTGGGGCCATTTCCTATAAATTGAGAAAATAAAATCTTACTATTGAAAATTTTCTTTTTCTTCTTTAAAGAATAACATTTATGAAATGACAAGGAAATTCTAAATTAAGCCATCAAAATATATATATTAAGTAACAAAAGTTACATTATAACAAATTTGTACATCAAAGCTTCCTTGCTACAAAATTCAACAAAACATAACAACACTGACTACAACCGATGCTTAGTACAGGGGTTGGGAATCAAGTTCACTCATTGTTCTGTGCGCAAAATGACATGCTCCCTCAACCTTCTCTATAAGGTTATACATCAATTGATCTTGATTTGCCATAGAGGGTTGCACAAGCCTGAGATAATTACTAACTAAGATCACAACTTCTATTAGAGTTTCAGTGAGAACTAAGGACACATCCTAAAATGATACTCTCCAAAGATCCAATAGTCTACTAGTCCTTTGATGAGCCAATGACTGGCGCATCATGGTGGTATTACGCATTGCCAACTCTGCTTGTGTCATACGGATTCTGCGTTGAAGGTAATAACAAAATCCATTAGGGAATGGCAAGGGTACTGGATTTTTTGGTGGTAGTACTGCGAGTGCAACATTGGATAAGGTAATTGGGGTAGAGATAGCATGTGGAGTGACTAACACCGTAGGTAGTGTGTGCCTATCAATAGGGAACCTCCGATCTGAGAAAGACCTAAGGATGGAGAATCTATTTGATCATGGGGTGAGAAAGGACTCTTCATATGAACTGAGAAACTTGACCCCTCAATCGGATTGGTTGGGTTCTATTTATTTCCTTCAGGATCTGCAGAGTTTTCATCATGTTTATCAGAACCTCAGGGTATTTCAAAACGATAAACTTGAGTTGGTTTATTCATTCTTTTGCGAGGAGTCACTCACCAACATGCACCTGACCTCCCACGGTTGCTATTTAAAAGATGGTCAGACTTGAAAGATCGAGCAGCATTGCTATTAGGGGTATGCTCCTTTTCTAAGCTTTCACTCATGGGTGCCTTGCCCTTATCTACATGTCCTGGAGTAAGTGGGTTCATCTATACAGGAAACATAGCTTAAATCAATATCAACTTAAAATTTATAATAAGGATACTGCAACAGGGTGTGTAACATATTCAAAATAAATTGCCTTAACTCATAGCCTTATAATTCATTTAAAATCCTACTAACAGCCGAGGATCAGCCTAGACATCTATTTCCTACTCTTTATACAATCATTTCCTTATCCGACTAAAACCCAATTTCTATTTTCCAGTAGAGAACATGTCTCATAATTGGTGTTTGGCTCTGATACCAACTATGGCGGCCCCGGAAATCCCCCCAAATCCGGGCCTCAGGCACTGTCAGCAATATGGGTGATAGACCCCCAAGGTCCCCAAGTTGGAACCCCGGGCTCCGCCAGGAAACACAAAACAATAACTCAAAAATGACAGATACATCATAGCCAAACATTTAATAATCATATGAGATTATATTCTCAAAAACATCATAATAATATTGTAAGGTTCACATCTTCTTACAAAACCTCAAAGCTTGACAATAAACAAGCTGTAATGGAAACTAACTTTAGAAGGCCCATCTGGCCTAACAGCCTAAACATTTTTATGATGGCCTTTCGTTTCACTTTCCCTTTAAAAGCCATTCATAGGAGAAAAATCAAGAAGCTCTAACTATGCCATTTTCTCTTTTCCTTTATTAGGCGACTCGTCCTTCATGGCAAAACCTGTAAAACATTTCATAACATTTCACATGAGCGTTTACGCTCAGCAAGCATATAATCATAAGCAAAAAGAATAGATAATTCAAAAGCTTTAATATTCATTGAGGTTGGGCGGAGCAATGCCAACACCTCCGGATAAATCAATAAACATGTATCATTCAGGGTTCCCGAGTGATATCAAGGGGTAACCCTTTTTAAAAATAAATCTTGATTCGCCCTCTCTTCATCAGATAATGCATCACCTGACCATACTGATCATTATCTGACTTCCTTTAACAATCAAATTTCATCCCAGCTGGTCAGCCTGGTCGTTTGATTCCATCCTTTGACATATGTAGTCACTTGCAGAAACCAATTAATCTGCATGGGTCTGATTACCGATGCCTCTGTCTTTCATTCCTTATCATCATTGGCCAAAATACCAGGCGAAAGCATTCAACAACCCCTTAACTTCCCATATGGATATATCTTCTTGAAAACATTTTCTCATTTTGAATAGCTTTGGCGTGCTAACAATTATAAGCAGAGACTGCCAACAATATTGGCGTGCTTAACAAATAAAAGCATTAACGGCCAATAGCGTAACTATATATCCATACAAGAGTTACTTGGGTGTGCATACAAGTTCATGACTTGCAACACCTTTACATCATTTTCATCATCTTTTGGTGTGCTAGGGACTTTAAACAACTAACAAATACTCAATAACACATAGCTCAATAATCAACATATTTTCACGTACATCGAATCAATGATAGTACGTTACTTAATCATCAAAGAGATCATCATCTTGCATAGGTATTAACATCAATCATTTACGTAAATCAAAATAATGATTCTACGTATTCAGTAAGAAAAAAAGTGGAATAAGTATATACTTGCCTTGGTCCTTAGCTAAAATTCACTACACTGGTTGTAAAAGGATTCTGTAAAACATCATTGTGGGTATAACATGAGAAATCCATACTTTGAAAGGATAACTATGCAAAACGAAGGATGGCCATCAGGGCATATTTTACCCATCAAAGACTACGGATGACTTCATCGGGGACTAGACTTAGCCTGTCGGAGACTAAGGCTGACGTCACCAGAGACTATCCTTAGCCTGTCGGAGACTAAGGTTGACGTCACCAGAGACTATCCTTAGCCTGTCAGAGATTAAGGCTGACGTCACCAGAGACTATCCTTAGCCTGTTGGAGACTAAGGCTGATGTCATCAGAGAATAATGTTAACTCATCAGAGACTAATGTTATCTCGTTAGAGACTAATATTAGAGATTGTCTCCGTTTCGATGGAAGACCTTACATGAACAAACTCAACCTACGTACTCATGAGGTAATTGCTCTTACGTACGCCATTCTGTTTAGCATGAGATTTACTGATCTGGACGCTTGACTCCATCAAGCAATATAAACATAATTTTCTTGTTTTCCACCAACATCCAAACAAATTACAACCCTTTAATTGGTCCACAAATATTTAAACATTCAAAAACATCATATATTAACTATGCATTTTAATAAGAAAACAAATATGAGTAAATAAATTATTTATAGATAAACAAATTTTCCAAGTCGTCACATTCTCCCCTCCTTACAATAAGTTTCGTCCTCGAAACTTTACTGGTGAAACAATTGAGGGTACTTTTGCATCATCATTTCTTCTAGTTCCCATGTTGCTTCTTCAACATTGTGGTTTCTCCACAAAAGTTTTACAGATGCAATTTCTTTATTTCTTAAGACCTTTACTTGATGATCCAAAATTTGCATTGGAGTTTCTTCATAATGCAAACTTGGTTGTAGCTCAATGGGCTGGTAGTCAATAATGCCAAAATGATTCCCTCTATAGGGTCGTAACATTAAGACATGGAAAACATCATGAACATGTCCTAGAGCTAGGGGTAGTGCTAGTTGATAAACCACTTCGCCAATGCGGCGAAGTACTTCAAAAGGTCCAATAAAACGAGGACTTAACTTTCCTTTTTGTCCAAAACGCAAAATACCTTTCCAATGTGAGATCTTAAGCAACGCATATCCTCCTACTTCCAATGCTTGATCTTTTCGATGTTGGTTTGCATATTGCTTTTGTCGATCTTAAGCTGCTTTTATTTTTGTTCGGATTGTCCAGATTGCATTCTCAGTTTGTTGATCTACTTTGGGTCCCTCCAACTTCATTCCAATACAATGGTGTTCTACACTTTCTTCCATACAAAGCTTCAAATGGAGCCATCCCTATGCTTGTATGATAATTATTATTATAAGCAAACTCGACGAGTGGTAGATGTTCATCCCATCGTCCTCCAAAATCCAAAGAACATGCTCTCAGCATATCTTCTAAGGTTTGGATTGTTCTTTCGGATTGCCCGTCAGTTTGTGGGTAGAAAGCAGTACTCATGTCCAATCTTGTTCCTAAATACTCTTGAAAGCTTCGTCAGAACCTAGACGTAAAACGAGGATCACGATCAGATATAATTGAAACTGGCACTCCATGACGACTAAGGATTTCTTTTACATACAATCTGACTAATTGGTCCATTTTATAGGTATCCTTAATAGGTAGAAAATGTGCAGATTTAGTCAATTTGTCCACTACTACCCAGATTGTATTTAATCCCTTTTGTGTTACCGGTAATCCAATCACAAAATCCATTGTGATATATTTCCACTTCCATTATGGGATATCCAAGGATTGCAACAAACCACTAGGCTTTTGGTTTTCTGCTTTAACTTGTTGACAGGTGAGACATGTGCTCACCCATCTAGCTATTTCCTTTTTCATGTTAGGCCACCAAAAATTTTGTTTCAAATCTTGATACATCTTTGTTCCACCTGGATGTATCGAAAACTTAGAGTTGTGGGCTTCCTGTAGTAGACTTCTTTTTAATTCTTATTTTGTCGGAATTCAGATTCTATTTTCAAATCTGATTAATCCATCATCATGAATTCGGCATTTTCCCTTC
The DNA here is from genome assembly GCA_014636745.2 of Centella asiatica. Taxonomy (NCBI): domain Eukaryota; kingdom Viridiplantae; phylum Streptophyta; class Magnoliopsida; order Apiales; family Apiaceae; genus Centella; species Centella asiatica. The sequence goes on along the minus strand of CM025787.1, from coordinate 10,927,935 downwards.
CCTTTTTCTAGTAACTTTTCCTTATCTTCTATATATTCTTCTTGAGCTTCTTTGATGATTCATAATAAACTTGGTTTTACACCAACCTCTTGCTCTATATCTTCCTTTTGTTGAGTTGTGATAACATTTAATTGTAACCTCTCCAAATCCATCCTTACCTCCTCTTGAATTGTCATCACATTTATCCTTTCACATCTACTTAGAGCTTCAGCTACAACATTTGCTTTACCAGGGTGATAATTGATCGAACAATCATAGTCTTTAATGAGCTCCAACCACCGTCTTTGCCTCATGTTCAATTCCTTTTGAGTGAAAATGTACTTTAAACTCTTGTGGTCAGTGTAAATCTCACATTTCTCTCCATACAAATAATGCCTCCAAATCTTTAATGCAAAAATGATAGCAGCCAACTCTAAGTCATGTGTTGGGTATCGTTTTTTGGAATCCTTGAGTTGCCGAGATGCATAGGCAATAACTTTGCCATGTTGCATTAGCACAACACGTAATCCATTCATTGAAGCATCACTGTAGATCACAAAATCTCCTTTGTTATCAGGTAAACTTAATACTGGGGCGGTGGTTAATCTTTTCTTTAATTGTTGAAAACTTTTCTCAAAAACTTTTCTTTAATACTGGGGTATTGGTTAATATTTTTCTATTTTCCTTGTCAGATTCGTTAATCGAACTGATATCTTAGAGAAATCTAGAACGAATCGACGATAGTATCTTTGCTAACCCTAGAAAACTTCGTACTTCAGTAGGTGTCTTTGGTTGTGGCCAATTTATGATAGCTTCAACTTTTATGGGATCAACTAAAATTCCAAATTCATTGATCACATGTCCAAAAAATTTCACTTCTCTTAACCAAACCTCACACTTTGAAAATTTGGCATAGAGTTTTTCTTGTCGTCTCCAGAATTTCAAGATACATGATAGGAAACAAAGCCTTGCTCACATAATTTCAAGAAAAGGTTGGTCCAGTAATCCCTTTTGGTGATAACAGCGAAGGACTGACTCTTAGTTATGGCAAAGCAGCAAATGAGAATGTCTCATTTGAAAATGTAGCACTAGTTGATGGGCTTAAGCATAACTTGTTAAGCATAAGTCAACTATGTGACAAACGATACATCATTTCTTTTAAAGGGGATCAGTGCTTGATCTCAAATGAGGATGATGGGAAGCTGGTTTTGTTAGGGATAAGAAAAGGAGATCTCTACATTACTGATTTCAATTCAGTAAGTGGAGAATCATGTTTCTACAGCAAGGCAACCCCTGATGAGAGCAGAATGTGGCACAAGAAGCTCTCTCATCTAAACTATAAAGCTATCAATGATTTAGTGAAGAGAGAGTTGGTAACTAGACTACCTCAAATGGAATTCATTTAAAAAGGATTATGTTCAGCTTGTCAACAAGGGAAGCAAAGGAAAATATCCTTTGTCAGCAAGGAAGCCACAATAATCAAAGATCCAATTCAATTGCTTCATATGGATCTCTTTGGCCTTGTCATCATTATGTCAGTGTCAAAGAAAATATTTGCAATGGTTATTGTGGATGACTACACCAGATACACTTGGGTTAAGTTTCAAAATTCTAAATCAGAAGTACCTCAACAAATCATTGACCATAGTAAGAAAGTGGAAACTGAGTCAGGGTTAGTGGTTAGAATTTTGAGGACAGACAATGGAACTGAATTCAAGAATGCAGCTGTTGATGGATTTTGTGTGGAGAAAGGCATTAATAATACATTTTCTGCTCCAAGGACTCCTCAACAGAATGGTGTAGTGGAAAGGAAGAACAGAATCCTGATAGAAGCTGCTAGATCAATGCTAGCAGAGGCAAGGATTCCTACTTATTTTTGGGCCGAGGCAATTTCCACTGCTTGCTTCACTCAAAATAGGTCCTTAATCAACAAGACTCACAACAAGACACCATATGAGCTAATGACAGGGAGAAAACCAAATATCAAGTTTCTACATGTTTTTGGATGCAAATGCTTTGTTCTAAGAAGCTTTGGTGAGAACTTAGGGAAATTTGATCTAAAGGCTGACGAAGCAATTTTCCTAGGCTACTCCTTGACATCAAAGGCCTACAGGGTTTATAACAAAAGACTCCAGGTGGTGATGGAGTCCATAAATGTAGCTTTTGATGATCAAGAGATTTCTAGACTCGAAGACCCTAGTTTTCATGAGGAGCTCAGATTTGAAAATGAAGATGATTCTGATTATCAAGAGAATGAAGCTGATGAGTGCAAACAAATGGAAAATTTAACCATCCCTGATGTCAATCCAAACACTCTAGAAGCCCCTTCGACAGATAGAGTCAATTTCCTAGACAACAGATCAGGGGATACTCCATCAAGGGATCATCCATCAGGGCATGCACCATCAGGGGATAACTATAACCCTTATTTATGTGACGACCCCGGAATCCCTCACTGGACCAGGGCTTCGTCAAAAGAAGGAAAAGATAACCACACATCCATTCATAGAATAATTACTGAAAGAAACGATAATAAAGAGTTATTACAACCCAAAATATTACATTGTCAGCGGAAGCTATTCTGTTTCTGTACTATAATACAAAACATCACTTCTCAGATCATCTTCCTTTCTTCCCTCTCAGTAACCGATCATTTTTGCCATTCCCTTGTCCAAGGGCTCAACCTTTATATTCTGTCCTGCAAGGCATTAAAATTCAACAAGAATGAGCGATTTACGCCCAGCAAGTATATATATAATTTGAGAAAGCAAATCTGGAATGTTTCAAAAAAATTCAATTCTGCTAAGAGGCTTAGTGAATCAATACTAATGCCTCAGAAATCTTTAAGGAATCTTTAGGACTACTGATGATAAACAATTGTGTAATCCTTCTTAAAACAAAGCATAACTTCCTTGATGTAAAAATATCCATCGGGGGCTAAAACCGCTGGATCTGCTAACCATACGGTATACAGCTAGCCTAACTGTGCTTGTATGATCCCTCCTTGTGTGAACATACGTAGTCACATAAAATTCCTCTAGGTCAGGTGAAGAACAAATCAGCACATTTCCTTTCCTCTAACCATCCATGTGGCATCATCATTCAAGGAACATAGCATTCTCATTTATTGCAAAGATATAATCATTGAAAAATAGCTGAAAGAACAAAGCTTCTTTATATCCATGCACTTTTATTCATATCATGCTAGCGGAAATTTAAAGCATAGCATTCTGTTTCACAAGGAATTTAAATATAATATCATAATTTTGTACGCATGTCGAATCAATTGATCATGCGCTTAACTGAAATAAGCATAAGAGTAAGAATATACTTGCCTCAATCCTTTGCACAAAATTCAAATCAATTTACTTGTGAGAGAGAGATTCTATAAATTATGCAAGTAATATTTTAATACCTTAATAAGAATTTATGAAAGAAAATATGTATGTGATGTCCTTAAACTTTTATTGTTTTAAAGAATAACATCATAAAATAATTTTAAGAAAATAATGTTTTATAGTCTTGATATCAGACTATGCATCGGAGAATAATTTTCTCATTAACAAACTTGTCAGGGACTGATATCCTTAGCCATCAGAGACTAGGAATTTCCTCTATCGGAGACTAAGTAATCTCCTTCATCAGAGACTGCAGAATTTCCTTCATCAGAGACTACGAAATTTCCTTCATCAGAGACTATGAATGACGTCATCAAGGACTGAACTTAGCCCATTGGAGACTAAGGAATGACGTCATCAGGGACTAACAACTCATCAGGGACTGATGACGTCATCTTAATTCTATCGGAGACTAAGAGTGACGTCATCGGAGACTAACTTCTCATCAGAGACTGATGACGCCATCTTAACTCATAGGGGACTAAGGGTGACGTCATCATCAGAGACTAAAATCATCTCGTCAGAGACTAAGAATATCTCATCAGAGACTAAAAATATCTCATCAGAGACTAAGAATATCTCATCAGAGATTAACAACATCTCTTGATTCTGCTACGATGGAAGACCTATCATCAGGGACTAACAACTCATCAGGGACTGATGACGTCATCTTAATTCTATCGGAGACTAAGAGTGACGTCATCGAAGACTAACTTCTTATCAGAGACTAATGACATCATCAGGGACTAAACTTTAGCCTATCGGGGACTAAAGATGACGTCATCCGAGAGTAAGTAACCCGTCGGAGACTAATGACGTCATCAGGAACTAAACTTTAGCTTGCCGAGGACTAAAGCTAACGTCATCATCAGAGACTAACAGAATATCTCATCAGAGACTAAGAATATCTCGTCAGAGACTAACAATATCTCATCAGAGATTAACAGCATCTCATAATAGATTAACAACATCTCATTAGAGATTAACATTAGAGCTTGCTTCTGCTACGATGGAAGACCTATCATGCTCAAACTCAGCTTATGATGTCTTATGAAGATGCAAAAGAATAAGAACTTAGCATAAATCTTGATGCTATGCACGAAAGAAACTGAGTAGGGTTCCAGGTTTTTACCTCTTTGTTCTTAAGGGTGAAATCAAAGATGGTCTGAAAATAATTTTCCGAAAGAAGAACTTGGAAATTTATGGAGATAATAAGTTTAAACGAAACTCTGAAAAGAGAAATTTTGGTAAAAAAATTAAAATTTCATCTCGAATAAGGTATTTATATAGTTCAAGAGCAGTAAACTAAGGTTACGCATTGGAATAAAACGATTGGTTAATTTGGACGGTAAAACGGCTGTTCATCATGACTTCTTGACAGCAAACGGCTGCTGTCGTACATGCATGAAAACTTAGCCACCTAAACAGTTTCTAATCAAACACGTAATCACAAATGCTACGTAACCCTCTCCTCTTCCTCCATGCTGTTCAATATAATCTTATATGGGGTTTGCTAATCCCCTTTTTGATACCTTTTTAAGGAACTTAACCTCATTATCATGGATATCACATCATCATAAAAATTTTCATTGTAGATATGAATTTATCATTCACATTTAAAAGGCTAACTCCATGCAAAAAAATATAATAACACAAAATAAAATTATTTCTTATCATAAAATACATTTAAAATTTTCAGGTTCTCACAATTTATGTGAAGACCCAGATTTGTAAATAAATTTCGTTATGAAATTTAATTATTTTAGCTTATTTTTTTTCATGAAAATTATTTTCTTATAAATTGTGAATATTGAAATTAATTTCTTTTTTTGAAAAATTTATCTGCAATGTGATGTCCAAAAGATTTTTTTTAATTTTGTAAAGATCATGAGGTTATGAATTGTTCTACCCTTAAAGGAGTTTTTCGCGGGTAGCTACATTACCCATTTTCTTTTTAAAATACTTCACTGCTGGGGGGAGGGAACAGCAGCATTAAATGCTCATCATCCCTATCATTACCCTAGAGTCAGCTATGAAAGATGACCGAAGGACACAGCAGCCGTTTCAACCACTCTTTCCTTCTTCAGTCATTTCCTTTCTTTTCATAGCCAACAGCTGAGATCAAGTTGATCCTACGGTTCTTGTTGTTCAATCAAGTGATATATATATACACATCACGCTGTTGTAACCTTGATTCTACCTTTCTAAACTTCCATCAAACTTAAATTTAATTTTCGAGACAGCAGTTCTTCTTGAAGGATAAACCGAAGCATTTATTTCCTTCCTACAATAAGGAGGTAAGAAGCATCTCATTTAAGTCTTACTATATTTCTTGCGTTTCTGCTCTACCTACCACCCTTAATACCATGTTCATTTATTTTCAAAAGTATGACTTAATGCATATTCTAACGATCGAAGTAAGTGTCATTTGTTTCAAGTTGTCTAAGATGGGTGTAGTGTTGTTGACAACCACCTGGTGGACAAACCTTTAACTACCAAACATTCTGTTGATAGTAGTCGCAACCCCACGCTTGAGTATTCTTTAACCTGATTTTCTTTACCCAAAACCGTGTTTAGGATGGCATGCAGACCAAAAGAAATGTTATGTATCACTGAGAGAATGATGAGTTTTGACCTAAGTGTGGATTTGGTTGAGGGCACCACACATGGAGGAGTGAGGAAGACGACCCTGTATCTGAGACAGACTCTAACTTAGTCTCTGACGAGTTTGAAATAATCCCCGATGAGTTATTAATCCCCGATGGGTTGATAATCCCCGATGAGTTATTAATCCCCGATGGGTTGCTAATCTCCGATGAATTAAAGCGTAGTAATTCCATGATGCGCAGTTTGTTTTAAAACTATAAAATGCTATTTTCTTAAATTATTTTAAGATGTTTGAATTGATTTCTTAACCTCAATAGTTTTATATCAGATTGAGACGTTAAAAGTTAAGGACATCACATGTGCATTTTTCCCTCATATTTTAACCCAGATAATAAATTCATTTTGTGATATGTATATTCTTACAGAACTTTCCACTCACGAGTAAATTAAATTTGGTCGTAAGCAAAGGACTGAGGCAAGTATATTCACAATCTCATGCTTATTTCAGTTTAACGCATTATCATTTGTTCCGATATGCGTAGAAGGTTGGATTTATACTTTAATTGTTCTAATGAATGAACATGCTATGCTTTTGATTCTGCTAGCATGATATGAATAATGATGCATGGATATAAATGAGCTTTGAATTTCAGCTATGTTCTCAATCTTATATCTGTGCAATGAGAATGTGAATGATGCCCCTTATGGGGGTTATGCCACATGGCTGGCAAGAGGAAAGGAAAGGTGCTGATGTGTTCTTCACCTGACCAAGAGGAAATGTTATTTGACTACGTAGTCACTCAGAGGGATCATGCGGTCCAGCCTGGCCAGCTGTGTACTGTATGGTTAGCAGATCCACGGGTGTAGCCCCCGTTGGATATTTGAAAAGTTATGATCAGGTGTATACTTGACTTTCTTCAAGGGAGGATCACAAGTTGTATATCATCAGTGAATCCTCAAAGATTTTTGAAGGTTTCCGAGGTCTTGGTATTGCTTCACCAAGCCTCACAAACAGAATTTGAATTTCTCTCCTTTGATTCCAGATGAAATTCATTGAATTATTCATATTTTTCCTCAATGTGTATATACTTGTTGGGCGTAAAACGCTCACCCATGTTGAATGTTAATGATTTGTAGGACAGAAAGCTAAAGCTGAACCCTCTGACAAGGGGAAAGCAAAGATGATAAGCTACTAAGTGTTTACCCTTTTGATAGAACTGATGAAGGAAGGAAAGAAGGAAGACGTTTGAAGAGTTAATGAAATTTGTTTTGTTATTAAGAAATGATGTAATAGCTTCCGCTGTAATTACTTAATTCTTGGGTTGTAATTACTCTCAAATGTTGTTTTTATTCAGTATTTATTTATGAATGGATGAATGGTTATCTTTACCTCCTTATGATGATGCCCTAGTCCGGTATGGGATTATGGGGTCGTCACAATTTAAGCATTAATTCAGGGGGAGTTCTCTCAGAAGTTGGGAGCACAGACTTAGGGGGAGGAGATGATAATCAAGCAAGCTCATCAAGATATATCTCCAATCCCAAATGGTCTAGAAGTCACACAACAGATTTGATTATTGGTGATCTAAACAAAAAGGTGCAAACCAGAAAAGCAACATCTAACGAATGCCTATATGCTTATTTTCTTTCACAAATGGAGCCAAAGAAATTTGAAGAAGCCATTCAAGATGCAGATTGGATAATGGCTATGCAAGAAGAGCTAAATCAGTTTGAAAGAAATCAAGTATGGAAACTAGTACCTAAACCCAAAGACAGAATTATAGTAGGTACTAAGTGGGTATTCAGGAACAAGATGGATGAAGCTGGCATTGTTATAAGGTACAAAGCAAGACTGGTTGCAAAAGGATATCTTCAAGAAGAAGGGATTGAGTTTGATGAAACCTTTGCACCAGTAGCCAGACTTGAGGCTATAAGAATTTTCTTAGCCTATGCAACACATTCAAATTTCAAGGTTTATCAAATGGATGTGAAAAATGCCTTTCTCAATGGGAAATTGGAATAGGAGGTGTATGTCCAACAACCTCTAGGGTTTGAAAGTTCAAAATTCCCAAATTATGTATTCAAATTAGAAAAGACACTTTATGGACTGAAGCAAGCTCCCTGAGCTTGTTATGACACACTATCTAAGTTTCTGGTGGGAAACAAGTTTACAAGAGGTATCATCGACAAGACATTGTTCTTTAGACAACACCAAAGTCATCTGATCCTGGTTCAAATATATGTTGGTGATATTATCTTTGGATCCATTGATGCTAGATTGTGTGAAAAGTTCTCCAAACTCATGCAAAGCAAGTTTGAAATGAGCTTGATGGGTGAATTGTCTTATTTCTTGGGACTGCAGATCAAACAAGTCACTGATGGGATTTACATCCATCAGACAAAGTATGCCAAAGAACTTCTCAAGAAATTTGACATGGAGGACTCAAAAGTAGCAAAGACACCAATGGCCACTGCAACCAAGATTGACCTTGATAAGAATGGAAAGAAAGTTGATCTGAAGACTTACAGGGGAATGATTGGATCATTGCTATATTTAACAGCAAGCAGGCCTGACATTATGTTTGCAACATATATTTGTGCAAGATATCAAGCTGACCCAAGGGAATCTCATCTCATTGCAGTGAAAAGAATCTTAAGATATATCAAAGGCACTACAAAGTTAGGACTTTGGTATCTAAAGGAGTCTGGATTTGAATTGTTGGGATATTCTGATGCTGACTTTGGAGGATGCAGAATTGACATAAAAAGTACAACATGAAGCTATCAATTTCTAGGTGGAAGGCTTGTATCTTGGTTCAGCAAAAAGCAGCACTTAATTTCAACATCAACTGCTGAAGCTGAATATATTGCAGCTGGAAGTTGCTGTGCACATATTCTGTGGATGAAAAATCAGTTAATGGACTATGGCCTAAATTTCAATAAAATTCCAATCAAGTGTGACAACACTAGTGCCATTGCCATTGCTAAAAATCATGTGCAACATTCTAGAACCAAGCATATAGAAATCAGATATCATTTCATCAGAGAACATGTTATGAACGGAACTATTGAACTACATTTTGTTCCTACCAACAAGCAGCTGGCAGACATATTCACCAAGGCTCTTGATGACGCCACTTTCTTCAATCTAGTGGGAGAGCTGGGCATGGTGAGTTATGTAAAGTGAAAGAAAAATATCTAGATAAAAGTCTTGTCAGAAAGGTAGTTGGAACAACACAAACTATCAAATGCCTAAAGTTTTGGTACTCCTAACTCATCTCATAAATTCCTGATGAAATTAATTGATATGTGAATATATATGTTATTACTGTAAATATGTATATATGTATTTGTGTAAAGTGTATTTTTTGTTTGTTTGTATTTGTTTTTGACTGATGTATCAGGGTCTCTGTCAAGGCGCATCAGGGTCAGGGTATTCGGTCTGTGCATCAGGGTTAGAGTATTCGACTCGCACATCAGGGTTAGGGTCTCTTTCAAGGCGCATCAAGGTCAGGGTCTCTGTCAAGGCGCATCAGGGTCAGGGTCTCCGATCCGTGCATCAGGGTCTCCGATCCGTGCATCAGGGTCAGGGTATTCGACTCGCACATCAGTGTCAGGACATTTGTCTTGTGCATCAGGCTCAGGGTATGTACATACATTGAGCATCAGGGTAAGGTAAAGTGCTTTTCACTGCATCAGGGGATTATGTTCAGTAAAGTGATGACAACTCATCAAGGAGTTCTTCTCTCATTGATGATGTGTCATCACAGAACTGAAATGACTCCTTGATTGCGTGTTTTCAGGAGTAGTTTTCAAACGTCAAAAGGAGGGTATTTATACTCTATCACTCCTACTCTTTAAAGTACCTTAAAACATTTAATCTATCTCTAATATTTGCTCGAGTTTTCTTTTTCTCTCTCTTATATTCATAGAAACCCTAGAACTTCAACTCTTCAACAGTATCAATGGCACCCAGCAACGTTCAAAAACTTCCGAGGAATCTGGTGGTTCCACCCACAAATTATGTGGGTTTCTCCAACATTGATGAGGTGAGTGATTGCTTCAAGCTAATGATGAATTATCTACTCAACTCTGAGTATAGTCAAGCAATCTTCACCGATGAAGAAATGTCGAGGGAAGCACTGTCTCAACTTTGGACAAGTGTAAAGTTCATGTACTCCACAACAAAGGCTGATGTGGTAAAGGGAATCTCGTTCAAGATTTCTTTTGAAAAGGGTAAAATAACTCCTTTCAGAAGTAATTCTACTCTGGGGCTACCTTCTCAAGACCTTGTGGAAATACCATCGGATGCTGAGCTGCTTGATTTCTTGAGGGAACTGGGCTATAACGTTGCTCCCTCTACAGCGTTAAAGTTCAAGGACCTCAACGTGAAGCGAGAGATTTCTTATCTCTTTGACACCATCACTAAGGTGTTCTCAGGTAAGTCTTATAATTTTGAGGTAATAACTTCTTTAACTTTGAAAATAGCTTTTGCAATTATTAAAAATGTAAATATAAACATTGGAAAATTAATTTTTGATGATCTTGTAAATAAATTGGGTAATTTTAATTTTAGGAAATCAGAAGTTTATTATGCTAGGTTTTTGTATATGATCATTAAGGACCAAATTACTAATCTTTCCTTTGAGAATGATATTACTGTACAGACATACAAGCAAACAAAAAAATTGTTTGTGGAAATAATAAAGAAGGCATATACTACAGAACCATTTGTTCTTCCTTTGTATATGGTACAGGTATTGCGTACTTCTCCCTCTACTTCCCAACCTGTAAATTCTTCTCCTTCAACTACTATGACTGAGATCACTACCACTTCTCAGCCTACCCAAGTAGTACAACAAGAGTCAACTCTAGCACTCTCAAAAGCCCAACATTTAGTCTCCCAAAAGACTAAGGGAATCAAAAGAAAAACCTCTAAAACAGATACACTAATTGAGGGGGAGCAAGGAGCGAGAATGATTGCCTACAGGAGATTAAAAAGGAAGGTGACAATGAGTGTTACCCTACAACCAAGCCAGGCAGTATCCTCTTAAAAGGATATTGCTTTTGATAAGGAATTAAACATATTTCTAACTAGTTCCTCTCAAAAGGAATTAGTTATTGAAAATAGTTCCCAATCAGGGACACAGTTGAATGAGGCGCATACACTGACCATAGCCCCTGATGAAACTAACATCAGGGTCTCTGAGAGCCAGTTGCAGATAACTGACACAGTGAGTGCACACACAACTTCTTTTGATGGATCACCTCCTCATTTAGTGATCCAACCAACACTCCCTTCTATACCACTTCCTTCTTTCTCTGTTCATCAAATTTCTTCAGACATTATGACACAAACGTTGAGTGTCATAAGATCAGATTCTCCAATTTCTCAATTCGTGGAGGAGCCAACACTCCCTGACACAGTGATTGATAGTCAACACACTCAAATGGTTGACTCATTTTTACTTGATACAATTACTGTTGATCAGACCGGGGACATAAATTCAATTGTATATACAACCGCAATAAGTCTTTATGTTCCCCCAAATGTAAATACTTCCTCTATAGAAACATATACTTCTCCAATTATTCATACACGAATTTCTTCCACTCCACCTATCACTTTTGTGGAACTAGTAACTATAAAAAATTTACTTGAACTGACCACAGTAGCTAATCTCATAACCCATAGGAGCCCTTCTAGGACAATTTTGAATGAGGATGTGAGAATACTTAGTGTAGAGAGGCAAAGTCAAACCCCTGAGAGGACTTTGGCAAAAGGAGAGACTGAGAGTACTGCCTTAGATGCATAGAAAAAGGAGAGTCTAAGAGTGATGCCTTAAAAGGCACAGAAAAAGGAGAGATTGAGGGAGATAAGGATGAGATCCTTGTAAATAAAGAAAATAGAGAAAATACAGATACTGTAATTTTGTAAATAATTCCAGTTCCTCTAAAAGTGATGAAGATGATACTCCAGCAGATGATTTTTCCCAGTTCATTGGAGTTGATTTATACTTTCAACAAAATTAAATGGCAGATACTGTACAGTTACTCAAATAGGAGCTCTCAAGAACCACTGATCTAATCTTGATAAAAGTGTTAAAATCACAAATCATGATTGGTCAATCTGTAGATATTGAAAACAAGAAGCTCTATACACACTTCTCCAATAAAATCAATAGTGTACAGCAAGTTGTCGACTCCCTTGTGACCAGCCACGCCTACTCTGAATGAAGAAACAAGCCAACAATGTTGACAAAAAACTTGTTGATCTCACCTCTCAGATGTTAAGCATGGAAACTCTGCAACTATCCATGGCTGACACTCTAAACGAAGTTCTTCAAGTCACATCCCGACTCTCAACTCCCACTGATGATGTTGTCAAAAAGGGGGAGAAATCTACCAGGCCATCGTCAGGGGATGTTGCTGAGAAATCTACAAGTCAACCATCAGGGAATGTGACTGCTCCTGTTTCTGCTCCAAAACCCAAGGACAAAGGCAAGGGCATCCTGATTGAGGAACCAAAGGAGAAATCCAACACTCAATCAGGGCCTAAGCTACTTGGAGATGCCATGAAGACAACCTACTTTCCAACACCCATTGAAGCTATAAATGACGGGAAAGTGGAGCTAGTCTACCCTCAAGAAAAGAAGCTCGTAGAAGCTGATGTTCTCTATACACAACAACTTCAAGAAGAAGAGGAGAGGGAAATGGCAAAGGAAAAGGAGGAAGAACAGAAAAAGATAAAGATTGTCAGGCCAAGAATCTCCAGGAAACCTTAGCCAAAAAAATCTCAAGGGTGCATCAGGGGATAAAAGCCAAGAAAACATTGATGACCCTGATGCCACCAAAACCTAAGTCATCTGAAGTCAAGGATCAAGCACCTTCTCCTATAACCACAGCATATGGTCCACCCACTCTAGCTGAATCCCTAAGAGAAGAAATGCACAAAAATCTGACATTCATGTTCTCAATAAAAAGCATAAATGTTAGGTTCAACAATAAAAGGGATCAGCTAATAATAGTACAACTAATGAGTGGGTCAGAATTCAATGTAACAATGGACTGGTTTAGGAGAATGGATGCTGAACATCTGGGATTGATCCTGAACTTAACCTCCAAATCATCAACAGCTAACAGAGACTTGAGGGGGATGATCGAGAAGTTGAGGAAAGCCATCAACGATGAATGGAGCCTGCTCACAACCTTGGAGAGACCATTGAAGCTATTCTACAAATCCACTGATGGGCAGGAAAAGAGCATAAGAATCAGAGACGTTGATGACCTTGACCTGGAGGAGGTGATGCATGTTCTAAGCCAAATTGCTTATCACAAAAATGAACATGTCATCCAGTTTAGAATCCTGCTGATATAGAGGGTGAGAAAAGGGATCGAAGAAACTAGAGTTGATGATGGGAATGATGTTGTAGTAAAGGATGTGCCACCAGTAAAAGCATTCAAAGAATATCCTAAAATGATCACAAGCCCCATGGGCGTTGAGTTCAAAAATTCTAAAGGGGAGATCATTACCTTCTACTGGTCACAAATTGTTGCAGCCAACATACAAGAGATCAAATCTATCCTTGAAGCTTTGGAATCAAGCAAAAATGTCAACATTGTGAACTTCAAAAGACTTCTTCAAAGGGAGCTCGAACAACTGGAAGCAGGAGGGGAAGACAACAGGCTCAGGATTCCTGATCAAAATCCAGATCAAAGAAGACAAGGCCTTGGAAGTGACTCTCAACCGATTAAATCAAGTCATCCATTGCCCTTTGTCTCAGCCAAAATGAAAAGAGATCCTGATGTCTAAGTTTGTATATTTTTGTTGTAATAGATATAGGAAATATTTGTACAATGATATATATTTTTTTTAGATTAGTTCATACACAATTTTTTCTTGTATATAGTTTTGGTTTTGACATCATCATCAGTGCATCGAGAAAATTTATAGTTATCAAAATGATAATCATAAATAGGGGGAGATTGTTAGAGTTAAATAATGATGATGATGTTTATAGAATAAATTGTGCATCTGTAAATACTTATGGTATTCAATAAACCTAAGTATCCACACAAGTTTTGCATCCATTGATGATCAATCTGATCATCAGGGGAGGAAATATTCTTCACTAAGTCAAGACATCAAGGAAACTTCTAAGGGCTTGATATGTGAAGAGGAATGTCTGTTGTTACTCAAAGATAGTCAAAGTATTCCGCACATCAGACATTCTAAACAAACTCAATAAAGCTTCAATGATTAGAATCCGTCAGGGGAACCCATCAGGGGATGATAAAGGCAGACCAACCCGTCAGGGGAACGCGTCAGGGTATGGCTGTGGTAAGTCAAACTCATCAGGGGAAACGCATCAGGGCATGAACAAGACATGTCAACCTGTTAGGGGAAGACATCAGGGTATGACAGTGTCAGGCTAACCCATTAGGAAAACTCGTCAAGGGGAATGCTTAGCACTGCATCAGTGGAAGCTATCAGTGAATGTCATAAGTCATAACATCAGGGGATCAAGAAGCACTTAGTAAACTCAAGTGAAGTTTGAAGCACTGATCTAGTCTTTAACAAGACTTGTCATCAGGGGATCCAGAAGCACTGATCAAGTTCTCATCAGGGCTTGCCGTCAGTGGATGGTTGTGACTACATACACCCGTCATCAGGTCTAACACACAAATCGATGAAGCTTGTTGAAGAAGCAAGAGATATTAACTGGAAAAATATATCTTGAAGTTTGTTGGTCCAATGACAACTCTCAAACATTAAATGCACGCAGATCAGGGGATGAAAAAGAAGCAACAAAAGTAGCAGCAGTTTGACACATGGTTTCTAATGGATAATGATGTGACATATATGCGGCAAAGTTGAAAAGAGCAGACGTCTACGCACGTGGTTTCAACTACTGATCTTCTATATATGCAAAAGAGTTTTCATTACACAAACATCAATCCAAAGGATCAAACAAACACTGAAGCATACAAATCACTAGAGTAGCTTTGTAATATATCTTGAGAGAAATATTTCAAAGAAAGTTAGAAGCTAGTGAGTGTGAAATAGAAGCTGTAATTCATTACAGAATTTGTAGCTGATTAATCACAGTTGTGATTAACCTCAAGTTTTAATAGATCTATTTAACTTGAATACGTGTGTTCATCAGATTATCTGTTACTGTTTTTCTAAGTATAGTAGCTATTTCTTGTTGTGCAAAAAGTTGAAAAAGAAGAAAAAGCTTTAAGTGTTTGAATTCCCCCCCCCCCCCCCCCCCCGCCCCCAACACCATTACAAACACTTGAGGCTATTTTATTCTAACAATATGTCTGCAAGCTGCTTCTTAGTTGGAACAAAATGAAGTTCCATTGTACCATTCATCACATGTTCTCTGATGAAGTGATATCTCATGTCTATGTGCTTTGTCCTAGAGTGTTGCATATGATTCTCTGTAATGAAAATGGCACTGGTGTTGTCACAATAAATATGAATTTGATTATACACCATACCATAGTCCATTAGTTGATTTTTCATCCATAAGATTTGAGCATAGAAACTCCCAGCAGCAATGTATTCTGCTTTAGCTATTGAGGTTGACACATAATGATGTTTCTTGCTAAATCATGACACTAGTCTACTTCCAAGAAATTGACAGCTTCATGTTGTGTTTTTCCTGTGTAATTTGTAACCTGCATAATCTACATCTGAATAGCCTATTAGATCAAATCTAGAATCTCTAGGATACCAAATTCCAAGATTTGGAGTACCCTTGAGATATCTGAATATTGTTTGAACTACAATTAGATGAGATTCTCTAGGATCTGATTGGAATCTAGCACATAAACAAGTTGAAAACATTATATCAGGTCTACTTGTAGTGAGATATAAAAGAGAGCCTATCATGCCTCTATAACTTAAAACATCAACCTTTTTACCAGTTGAGTCTTTGTCAAGTTTAGTGGTTATTGCCACGGGAGTTTTAGAATTGCAACATCTTGTAAATTAAATTTCTTTAAAAGGTCTTTTAAATATTTGTTTAACTGAGGTAAATTCCATCAGAGGTTTGTTTAACCTATAAACCTAAAAAGAAAGTTAATTCTCCCATCATGCTCATCTCATATCTACTTTGCATAAGCTTAAAAAACTTAGACCATAAGCTCTCATTAGTAGAACCAAAAATAATATCATCAACATAGATTTGAACAAGTATTAATTCACCAACATGTTTTCTATGAAATAAAGTTTTATCTATGATACCTCTAGTGAATTTATTTTCAATTAAAAACTTAGATAGAGTATCATACCATACTCTAGGTGCTTGTTTAAGTCCATAGAGTGCTTTGTCTAACCTATAGACATGATTGGGAAACTTATGATGTTCAAAGCTACGAGATTGCTAGACATACACCTCTTCTTGTATTTTCCCATTCAGAAAAACACTCTTTACATCCATCTAGTACACTTTAAAATTTGCATGAACAACATAGGCAAGGAATATACTGATTGCTTCCAATCTTGCTATTGGTGCAAAGGTTTCATCATAGTTAATCTCTTCTTCTTGTGAATAACCTTGTGCAACCAGTCTGGCCTTATTCCTTGTCACTGTACCTGCTTCATCCATCTTGTTTATGAAGATCCATTTAGTACCAATAATTGATTTATTCTTTGGTTTTGGTACTAGTCTCCAGACTTTGTTTCTTTCAAACTGATTGAGTTCCTCTTGCATAACAATTACCCAATCAGCATTTTGTAATGCCTCCTCAACCATTTTAGCTTCAATCTTTGATAGAAAGTTAAGGTATAGACATTCATTCTGAGTGGCACTTGTTATTCCTAGATGAGTAATTGTGTGTGTGGGGGGGGGGGGGGATTTGAATACAATTTCAACTTTTTCTCCCAATGTAAAGATTAAGATATAATTTGTAAATTAATTACGGCACTAATAAAGAAGACAAATTATATCAATCAATAAGAATGTATTTTTATTGATATTGGAATCTGAAATTACAATCTGGTTATCAAAATTGATACCAGCTTCTGAAATCTATTCAACTATAAATAGCTGCTATATAGAAACGCATTTCTAGCTTCTCAAGTTATGGAAAACTTGCTTATCACATTCTATGAATTTGCTGTGTTAGATTTCAGAGTGTATCAATTCTTTCACTTTCTGTATTTCGTATATCTTTGTCTCTCTCTCTCTCTCACTTTTTTTATATGTGTTGTGAATATATATATTTACTTGTATACTTTCCACACAACTTCCTTTTTTGATCTTTTTTGCTTTTTAACAACTATTCTAATCAATGAGAGTAGCTTCTCTTTATCAGTAGCTGTAACAACTCTATTACCTAACATCTCTGTTAAGTCACATCACCATTACAAAATTTCTTAGCTTTCACAGATCAGTTTCCCAACCTTGTTAATCCAAATGTAACTTGGTTATGGATCTTTGGTCGACTTCTAGTTCATTTAAGAACTCTGATAGAGGTGTGATGTGTCAAGTCATTTATCCTTTGATGTGACGTTGTTCATCAGTGGATATTTATCCCCTAATGACTTTGTTTATCAGTGGATATTTCTCCCTTGACGTCTTGTCCCCTGATGACTTCTTCACTTATAGCTTATCCCCTGACCAACTTCGTTGGTAGCTAATCTCTCCTTATTAGTCCACCATCCTTTTCTTAATTTCTTCGCCTTATCTTTATCAACCATATGTCATCTTTAGTTTCTAATCATTTATCCCCTGATGGACAGACTCTGGTGCCAAGACATCCATCCCTTGATGATGAAAAACCTATCCCCTGATGCTGAGAACTTGGCCCCTGATACCCGAGCACTTTGTCACTTCACAATTTATCCACTGATGCCTGAGCACTTTGGCACTTAGTAATTTCGGGCTTCACTTGACTTCAACGATAGAGAATTTCTTGATGACTTTGTCGATAGCCATTTTGAGTTTGGCGTTGTTGTTGATTTGCCCGAAGACTTTGGCGATAGTCATTTTGAGTTTGGCGATGGTCAAATCTTCTCAAGGCTACCTTAATGCATTGGAGTGTCTTTGCCTTAGTCTTTGGTAGTTTCAACATTAGTCTCCAATGAACAAACACTTAGTCTCTGAAAGACTTAATCTCCGACGAACAAAAACTTAGTCTCCGATGAACAAAAACTCAGTGTCCGACAAATAAATCTTAGTCTCAGATGAACAAAAACTTAGTCTCCGACGAACAAAAACTTAGTCTCCAATGGGCTAATTTTACTTGACCAAGTTTAACTTTTGTTGAACTTTCCAAATGCTTTCCTTGTAGTCTCTGATGGTAGTCTTTGATAGAACACTACTGCAGGTACTTGTACAATTACAAAATCTAACAATTTTAAGTTTATACATCATCATCAAATGCTATAATTCGTAACAATATCCCCTATTTATGATTTATCAAAGATAAGCATAAATCAAGATTTGATGATGATGTCAAAAAACCAACCTTATAACACCATTACTTAGATTTGAACTAAAACATGTAAAGACATAATTGTACATGATGAACTTAATGATGTTTCAGTTCCTCAATGCCCAACCATCAATTTGTTAATCATCTTTAATAAATCTCCCCCTGTCCTTATCAGAATTGCTCTTTTCTCCCCTTTCCTCATCATTCTCCCCCTTTTTGACATCAACATCTTAATGTTGGAGGGTAGAAATCACCAGATTAGGTTGACTAGTAGGAAGAAATGTTTGAGCTTTGTTTGAAGATCATTGATTACGAAGTGTTGGAGCTTCATGTTGTACTTTCTTTTATCAGTGCTTCAAAAATATTTTGTGAGTACAGCTGCACTTGATCTCTGTGTGATCAAATATTCTGATATTAAGTGTGCTGGTGCATCATCCTATAATTTTGTGTTGCTTGCATGCAACTAAACAATCATAAGATCTTCTCTCAGTACCCTCAAATATTTGATTAGAATTGAGGATTAGAGAATAAATGAGCTACAAAGGTAGTGAATGAAACAATTTCTCTCTATTCTTTTCTTCAAGGATCTCATCCTTGCTTACACCCTCTCTTTTTACCTGACTTTTACAAGTCAGCCTCTCACACTTATTTTCTAAAAAAAACATTTTTCTTTTAATTTCTTTTTCCTCACCTTTTTCCAGACACAAGGTCTGACTCTCATTTTGAATTCTCACAGGCTCATGAAATATAAAATCTTCCTGTTGTGGGTGACCTGTAGTGGTGTAGAAAATATAGGAAGAAAGTGTTTTGCATCAGTGGATGTTTGATAAAGTGCTATTGTAGTATCCACTGATGAGTTGAGAGCTGCTTTTTGTGTTTCAGCTTCAAGAATTGGCTTCTTTGATGATTGAACTATCAAAGAATCTAAAACCAATGGAAGTAAGAAATTTTCCATTGTTTCTTAAGAAATATCAAAGAGGAAAGAAGAAATAATAAGGGTAGAATTTGAATATTGGTTGCTCCTGTTGAATAGAGAAAAGAGAAGCATCAATGTGAAACCCTGTGTGTGCATTAAGTGACAGGTTGATCATTGATCAGAGCCTGTTTCTTCTTCTTCCTCTGAAAGGTATTTAAAGATGTGATCATTGTAGACTCAAATACTTGTGTCCATGGAGTTAGACTATTTTCAATAGATAAAGCCTTTTGAGAGGTTGCACCTAGATATGTGCTTTTTCCTTTTAGAACTTAATATCCTTTTCAGAGAATATTAAGTAGTTTCCAAGGGTTCTTATTGTTCTGTATTTCTTCCTCATAACTTCCTCTAAATGTTCACCCTCCTCCTCAGCTGTTGCTAGATGTAGTTGTTCTCATTTTACAACCTTTATCTGTTGAGAGATAGAGGATGTGACTTTTGATATAGACTTGTATTAGAGGGTTTTGCTACTTGGGCAGAAGAAGTTGGATCATTACTAACATCCTTCATTGTAGCAAAATTAGAAGAAATAAAGAAGATAATCTCAAAAATTAAGAGTTTAATTTTTGCTACTAGTAGGTAATTATCCACTGATGAGTAATTCATAAGGGGATAAATTATTTACCACTAATTTCAGTTGATAATTTTTAAAAAATAATTATCTACTGCTGCAATCTTATCAGCCATGCACGAGATTTTCAAGATTTTATTCACCAAAGTTGAGCATACCTAACTCACTTACCAACCTGTTAAAGGTGGCTTCATCCAAAGGTTTGGTAAAAATTTCTGCAAGCTGCTTCTGTGTTAGAACAAAGTGATGTTCCACTGTACCATTCATCACATGTTCTCTGATGAAGTGATACCTGATGTTTATGTGTTTTGTCCTAGAGTGTTGCACAGGATTCTCTGCAATGGCAATAGCACTGGTGTTATCACAATAAATAGGAATTTGATTACACACCATACCATAGTCCATTAACTAAGTTCTCTTCCATAAGATCTAGGTGCAACAACTCCCAACAACAACATATTTAGCTTTAGTTGTTGAGGTTGAAACAGAATGTTGTTTCTTGCTAAACCATGACACTAGTTTGCTTCTAAGAAATTGACAGCTTTCTGTTGTGATTTTCCTGTCTATTTTGTAACCTACATAATCTGCATCTGAGTAGCCTATTAGCTTGAATCCAGAATCTCTAGGATACCAAATTCCAAGATTTGGAGTACCCTTAAGATATTTGAATATCGTTTTAACAACAAATGAGATTAGTCTTGAAATCTAGCACATAGACATGTAGAAAACATTATATCTAGTCTACTTACAGTTAGATATAAGAGTGAGCCTATCATTCCTCTATAACTTGATATATTAATTTTCTTTCCTTTTAAATCAGTATCAAGCTTAGTGAATATTTCAATGGGTGTTTTAGCAGTTGAAACATATTCCAAATCAAATTTCTTTAAAAGATCTTTGATATATTTTGATTGACTGATAGAAGTACCATCAATGGTCTGTTTAACTGGTAGACCTAAAAAAAAATTTAGCTCACCCATTATGCTCATCTCATATCTACTTTTCATCAGTTTTGAGAATTTAGAACATAAATTCTCATTAGTAGAACCAAATATGATATCATCTACATAGACTTAAACAAGTATTATGTCTCCAACATGTTTTCTATGAAAAAAGGTTTTATCTACAATACCTCTTGTGAAATGATTTTCAAGTAAAAATTGAGATAAAGTATCATACCATGCTCTTGGTGCTTGTTTAAGTCCATAAAGCGCTTTGTTTAACCTGTACAAATGATTGGAAAATTTATAATCTTCAAAGGCAAGAAGTTGCTGGACATACACATCTTCTTGTAGTTTCCCATTTAGAAAGGCACTCTTTACATCCATCTGGGACACTTTAAAATTTGCATGAACAACATAGGCAAGGAATATCCTGATTGCTTAAAATCTTGCTATTGGTGCAAAGGTTTTATCATGGTCAATCACTTCTTCTTGTGAATAACCTTTTGCAACTAGTCTGGCCTTGTTCCTTGTCACTGTATCAGCTTCATCCAGCTTGTTTCTGAAGACCCATTTAGTACCAATTATTGATTTGTTCTTTGGTTTTGGCATTAGTCTCCAAAATTTGTTTCTTACAAACTGATTGAGCTGCTCTTGCATAACAATCACCCAATCAGCATCTTGTAATGCCTCCTCAATCTTTTTAGGTTCAATTTTTAACAGAAAGTTGAGGTATAGGAAATCATTCTGAGTAGCACTTCTTGTTATCACACCTTTAGTTGGATCTCCTATAATCTACTCCATAGGATGATTGCTTCTCCATTTTGTCTATGGAGGAAATCTTCTTGAAGAAGAAGCTTCATTTGTTCCTTGTCCTCCATGGTGTAAAGTGCTTTCAGCTTCTTGAGAAGCTCCCCCTAAATCAATGGGTATTTGTAGATTGGAGTTTAAGATATCCCCTGATTCATTATCCACTGACAGTGGATTATCCCCTGATGCAGTGCCATTGTCCACTGATACTGCATTTTCATCTGATAAGGCTTCCTCATCCAGTATTGAATTATCCATTGACAAGGTAGCTTCATGGGGTTCAGCTTCATCATCTAAAGAGTTTAGAAGATCTACTTCATCTTCATTCTCAAACCTTAGGATCTCATGATAGCTTATCCCCTAACCAGCTTCGTTGGTAGCCAATCTCTCCTTATTGGTCAACCATCCTTTTTTTTATTTCATCGCCTTAACTTTATCAACCATATGTCATCTTTAGTTTCAGATCATTTATCCCCTAATGGATAGTCTCTGGTGCCGAGACATCCATCCGCTGATGATGAGAAACATATCCCCTGATGCCAAGAACTTATCCCTTGATTCCAATAACTTGTCCCTTGTTACTCGAGCAGTTTGGCACTTCATAATTTATCCACTGATGCCCGAGCACTTTGGAGCTTAGTAATTTTGGGCTTCACTTGACTTTAGCGATAGAGAATTTCCCGATAACTATGTCGATAGTCATTTTGAGTTTGGCGTTGTTGTTGATTTGCCCGAAGACTTTGGCGATAGTCATTTTGAGTTTGGTGATGGTCAAATCTTCTCAAGGCTATCTTAATGCATTGGAGTGTCTTTGCCTTAGTCTTTGGTAGCTTCAACATTAGTCTCCAATGAACAAACACTTAGTCTCTGAAAGACTTAATCTCCGATGAACAAAAACTTAGTCTCCGATGAACAAAAACTCAATCTCCGACGAATAAAAACTTAGTCTCAGAGGAACAAAAACTTAGTCTCCAACGAACAAAAACTTAGTCACTGATGAACAAATACTTAGTCTCAGAGGAACAAAAACTTAGTCTCCAACGAACAAAAACTTAGTCTCCGACAAACAAAAACTTAGTCTCCAATGGGCTAATTTTGCTTGACCAAGTTTGACTTTTGTTGAACTCTCCAAATGCATTCCTTGTAGTCTCTGATGGTGTCTTATAGTCTCTGATGGTAGTCTTTGATAGAACACTACTGCAGGTTGTTGTACAATTACCAAATATAATAATTCTAAGTTTATACATCACCATCAAATGTTATAATTCCTAACAGCATTTCTTATTGACACACCTTTAGATGATCTCCTATAATTTGCTCCATAGCATGATCTCTTGTCCATCTTATTTGTGGAGGTAAACTTCTTGAAGAAGAAGCTTCATTTGTTCCAAGTTTTCCATGGTGTGTAGTGCTCTCAGCTTCATTTGAAGTTTTCCTTGAATTAATGGATATTTCTAGATTGGAGTTTGAGATATCCTCTGATTCATTCTCCACTAACTGTTCCCCCTCAGTGGTTAAAGGATATCCACTAGTGGAGTGGCTTCTTGAGGTTCAGCTTCATCAACTGATGAGTCAGTTTCACTATTTTCTGATTCATCTTCATTTTCAAACCTTAGAACTTCATGCATTCCTTCATCTTGTATTCCTGTTATTTTCTTATCATCAAATGCAACATGAATAGATTCTATTACAATGTTCAACCTAAGGTTGTAGACCTTGTATGTTTTGTTTGTTAGAAAGTAACCTAGGAAAATTGATTCATCAACTTTGGGTTCAAATTTTCCTAAGTTCTCACCTTGACTTTTTAACACAAAGCATCTGCCACCAAATACATGAAGAAATTTGACATTAGGTTTCCTGCCTGTCATAAGCTCATAAGGAGTCTTTTTGTGAGCTTTGTTGATCAATGTCTTATTTTGAGTGAAGCATGCAGTTGAAATTGCTTCAGCCCAAAAATAGGTAGGCAGTTTGGCTTCTTCAAGCATGGACCTGGCAACTTCAATAAGAGTTCTGTTTTTCCTCTCAACTACTCCATTCTGTTGAGGGGTTCATGGAGCATAAAATGTGTGAGATATTCCTTTGTCCACACAGAAACATTCAACTTTGGAATTCTTGAATTTTGTTCCATTATTAGTTTTTAGAACTCTGAAAGTCAGCCTAGATTCAGTTTCCACTTTCTTGATGAGCAATCACCAACTGAGCTACTTCATTTTTGGTATGCTGAAATTTTACTCATGTGTATCTGGTGAAATCATCAACTATCACGAGAGCATACATTTTCTTTGAGATAGACATTATGTTTGCAGGTCCAAATAAATCCATATGAATTAGTTATATTGGACTTGTAATTGATGATATCTCCTTGCTTCTAAAGGAAGTCTTCTTTTGCTTCCCTTTTTGACAAGCTCCACATACACCATCGTGAGTGAATTCTAGTTGTGGAAGACCTGTCACTAATTCTTTCTTCACCAAATTGTTGATTGTCTTAAAATTCAGGTGAGAAAGCTTCTTATGCCATAGCCAACTCTTATCCACTGATGTTTTACTGTAAAAACATGTGGACTAATTTTTACTTGATGAACCAAAGTTAGCTATATAGAGGTTATCTTTTCTAACTCCAAATAGAGCTATTTTTCCATCCGTATGGTTGCTTATCAAGCAATGTTCATCCATGAAAGCAACATTGTAACCTCTATCACACAGTTGGCTGATGCTAAGAAAGTTGTGTTGAAGACCATCAACTAGTGCTACATTGTCCAAGCTGACATTTCCATTTGTGACTTTGTCATATCCCAATGTATATCCTTTGTTGTCATCTCCAAAAGAAACACTTGGGTCAACTTTCTCCTCATATTATGTTAGCAGGGTCTTGTCTCCAATCATGTGTCTTGAACAACCACTATCCAATAACCAAATTTATTTCTTTATACCCTGCACACATTAAACAACTAAGTTAATTTAGGAACCCAGACTTGCTTGGGTCCATTGACATTTTTAAAATTTAATTTAGCAGTTGTTAAGGGTTTTTCAGTTTTATCTTTCTTTTCCACCCATTGCTTAGAAGAAATAACTTTTTTTCTTAGCCTTAGGTGCATCGGATTTTTGCCTTAACTTTAGAGGAGATTTCAAATAACTGTTTTTAATCTTTTGAACATTTGAGTGGTTCTTAACAGTTAACTTTTTCGTTTTATCAAATGGTAAGTTTCTAACATGCATGTTCCTAGGGATATTTTTACACTTATAAGCAAGGTGGTCTGGATTTCCACACTTCCAGCAATGTTTCCTAGGTGCATTAATAATAGGAGTATAATTAGTATATTTGTTAATTCCCTTCTTACCATTCCTATTATTTTTCAACTTAACCTATAATAAGTGAGTGGGCTTTAGATTATAGCTTTTGGCTCTGAAGTCATTTATTTTTTTCTAGCTCACTAACTCTTTGTTCTAGCACAGTCTCATTAGATTTTTCGTCAATATTTCCTGCCTTAACAAAATTTATCTTTTTAAAGATAGGAGCAGTAGCTACTAGAGTACTTTTACTTGTGGTAGTTTCACTAGTTTCAGTTGAAAAGACATTGTTGAATCCAGGCTTTCTCCTGGCAAATTTAAGCTTTTTGAATTGTCTAACTATTAGAGCTAGAACTTCATCAATGTCTTCTAAATCTTCATGTGTGCAGAGTTCTTCCTCTACCTCCGCAGCTTTAGCTTCTTTATCAAATTCTATATCAGAATCTGATTCCTTAATGAGAACTTTTTTCCCATCAAGCTTCATGTTACTTGTCTCTGTTGTAAATGCAATAGATTTCTCTTTTTTGAAGTCAGGATTTAGCATGCTTCTCTGTTACACTTCAAGTTCATAAGTTTTGAGATTTCTATAGAGCTTGTCCAAGGACATGGTATTCATGTCCTTTGCTTCCCTGATAGCAGTTGTCTTGGCATCACAAGATAGCAGTTGTCTTGGCATCACATTATGAATTTAATATTTGTGTCTATATTCTCATAGACTTTCCCATGTAATCTAAGATCATTGATGAGTCTGTTGAATCTATCATACAGTTGAGTAATAGATTCTCTAAATTTGGCAGTGAAATACTCATATTTTTGAATGAGTAATGATCTTTTGTTGGCCCTAAGTTCTTCAGTTCCTTCACGTAGTACTTGAATAGTTTCCCATATCTCCTTGGAACTTTGGCAGTTGATGACACTGTTGAACATATCATTGTCCAACCCATTGTAGAGGATGTTCATAATTTTTTTGTCTTTTAGGACTTCCTCTTTTTCTTCCTTGGAGAGCTCACTTGGCTTTTTAGGTACAAATGTCTCTTGGGTTGGAATGCCATCAACAATACCTTGTGGCACAAGTTTTGTGGGAATGATAGGTCCTTCGTTGAGGATGTTAGCATATTGGGAATTAGTTGATTCCAAATGCAAGAACATTCTTCTCTTCCATAAAAAGTACTATTTCCTCTTAAGCATTGGAATTTTGACATTGTCATCCTTCTATCCCATCATTTTGATCAATTGATTGGTGTTTTAATCGATAGGCTCTGATACCAATTGTTTGTCCCACAAGATGGTTTGTAGAAGGGGGGAATTGAATACAAACCATCAAAATTCTTTCGAACTTTGTGAGGTTTAGTGAATATATTGTATTGAAAGTTGTGGTATTCTTTGCCTCCAAAAATATCTCTGATATTCTTTGGTAATTACAGCTCTATCACATAACTTCTTTTTTCATAACCTTCCTTGCACGCCAACCTATTATGCAACATCTCTAGTGTATCAGCACACCAGCTCTTTTATTTTCCTCTTGGAGTTCCCATGATAAGTTATCTCTGCAGTGAATAACTTATCTATATGAACTTCCTAGTTTTTGATTGGACCAACTTCCAAATTTTCCTCCTTTAAATTTCTATAAGTTATCTCTGTAGTTTTCACATCAGCAGCTATATACGCATGCTAGTGTATAAGTACGACTTATCTCCATATTTTACTTTATTAGTGTTCACACCTCCAGTGTATAACTTATCTCCTTGAAGCTTCTTTGGTAGTTAATCTCTCCTTATTGGACCACCATCTTTATTTTAATTCCACCACCTTTAAACTTGAGTTAGTGGATTTATAAACTCAGCCATGTGTCATCCATATGTCATCTTTAGTCTCTGATCATTTTATCCCCGGATGGACAGTCTCTGGTGCCGAGAAATCCATCCTTTGATGACGAAAAACCTATCCCCTGACGCTGAGAAACTTATCCCCTGATACCCAAGCACTTTGGCGCTTCACAATTTATCCATTGATGCTCGAGCACTTTGGCGCTAGAGTAAATTACCTGACGACTTTGGCGATGAGTAATTTTGGGGCTTCATTTGACTTCAGCGATAGAAATTTTTTTGATGACTTTGGCGATAGTCATTTTGAGTTTGGCGTTGTTGCTGATTTGCCCGACGACTTTGGCGAGAGGCAAATGACTTTGGCATTAAGTAATGTTGAGTTTGGTGTTAGCCAAATAACTTTGGCGAATGTCAAATCTTCTCAAGGCTACTTCAATGTAATAGAGAGTCTTTACCTTAGTCTTTGATAGTTTCAACAATAATCTCTGGTAGTACAAATCTTAGTCTCTGATAGGCTAAAATTTTAGTCTCTAATAGGCTAAAATTTTAGTCTCTGACAGGCTAAATTTTAGTCTCCTACTCTTAGTCTCTAACTTGTAGTCTCCGATAAGCTAAATTTTAGTTTCTGATAGGCAAAAACTTAGTCTCCGATTGGCTAATTTTGTTTGACCAATTTTGACTTTTGTTGAACTCCCCAAATGCATTCCTTGTAATCTCTTATAGTAGTTTCTCATAGTGCACTACTGGAGATACTTGTACGATTACAAATCTAACAATTCTAAGTATGTACATAATCATCAAATGCTATAATTTCTAACATCTCACTAGCCCTTAGTTACTGACATAGATATACTTTACAAGTATGGGGTGAGAAGAAAAGTTTTCTACATTCGTAAAGGATTTACTTTGGCACATTAGAGAATTTGAATAGCTAATAGTCGCCCAAAGAATACTTGATTCTAGTACAACATTTTTCACGTACACCGGATCAATAGATCATACGTTACTTAACTTTGAAGAAATTGAAGCATGATATTGTCATAATAAGTTCTTGGAAAAATTACGTATATCGAAATAATGATAATAATTATTAATTGAAAGAACATATATACACTTGCAATAAATATCATGATGGATATGTACTTGCATATCATATCATATCATATCATTATGCATATCGAAGCAACTGATCATGCGTTTAATAGAAATAAGCATCAGATTGAATATATATTTGCCTTTTTCCTTAGCTGAGCTAAACTAATTCACTTGCGGGGTGAAAGAACTCTATAAAACATGTACATTAGCATAATATGAGAAATCATGCCTTAAATAAAAATGTGAAAATGCACATGTGCGATGTTCGTATAATTCTTATATTTTTGATGTTCTAATTTAGTCGTTATTCGTTATATTAGGATTGCATTTTTAATCTCAATCAAGTCCAAGAGATTTTTCAGACTATTATTAAGTCATTTGTAGGCTCC
This sequence comes from Centella asiatica, assembly GCA_014636745.2. NCBI lineage: Eukaryota > Viridiplantae > Streptophyta > Magnoliopsida > Apiales > Apiaceae > Centella > Centella asiatica. Next base: position 10,899,608 of record CM025787.1, on the reverse strand, counting down.
CCATATTTCATTTGAGTTATTGGAGACCGTAGTTTAATTAATCTTATCTTAAATGATTTATAAATCATTTACTATTAATTGAGAATTATCAATTAATTATTATTATCTTAAATGATTCTTTATTCATCTATGAAATTTTTGGATTTGTTCTTTAAATATTATTTCATATCTTTAAATAATATGAATAAGTATAATTCAGTTTTAGCATACTGATTAGTTCTTATTAACGCAACTTGCATATATTGTGAAGATAACACAAGAGTAGTAAGGTAAAACAATTATCTTCTAATGGAATTAGCATCGGAGGATAAGCTTGCACATCAAAGGATATACTATGCATCAGTAGGTACTGAGCTTCAGTAGATAATTTGTGCATCAGCAGTCATTGTTCATCAACAGATAAGGTGTGCATCAGAGGATAAAATTGGCCATCAGTAAATATTTTTGTTCATCAGGGGATAATGACATCAGAGGATAAATTGGGTCATCAGTGGATATGGTCATCGGAGGATAATTTTGTTCATCAGTAGGTATGGTTATCGAAGGATAATCCTACTAAGACATCATCAGAGGATAAAATGTTCCTTAGTGGGTTCAACAACAGATAGTTGTTCCTCGGAGGATAATAGAGGCTATAAGCCTTCGGTGGATATTTAATTACTTATGGGTAATTCTTTGATGTAGAGAATAAGTCATCAGCAGATAACTTCATTATGAGGACACGTCCTCATCATCTTTTCTGTAGAGGTTGTTGTTTCTTCACAACAGACGCACACGCACACACACACACACATGTGGAGACACTGTTGCAGTCTTACTGCAGTCTTAATATTACAAAGCCCTGCAGTCTCACTATCCTATTCTAAACTAAGAGAGCTGAGGAGGGAAACTCGAGGCCTCTTTCTTATTTCCTATCTTTACAAACGACTCCTATAACTCAATGAAAACCCTACTTGTTCTGGACACAAGCATGGTATCTTTGTCTAGTTTTAACAACTGATATATAACAAGAATTGAAAGTTAATAGTTTCATTTTATATTTTAGGTGTTCTTCAATATTTCTCATTCTCTTTTTGGATAAGCTTACTTGTTCTCAATGAAAACCCTACTTGTTGAGGACCTAAACTTACTAGGGTTGGAAGAAGAGTGTTTGAGATTAGCGTTGCTCTATAAGTCCAAGATCACTTCCTCGTATACTGTTGGCTCTAAAAATATAGCTTTGCTTTATGCAGAGTTCAACAGATACTACATCATTGGCTTGAAGTACACATCAACTTCTTCAACTGCTGAAAACCTGACAAAATTTTTTTGTGGAACAATAAGTCCATTTGACAATTCTTGAGTTGAAGATTTGGGAGCTATTGTTTTTGTCGAGAGGTTAAGGTTTCTGAGAAAGAGAAGAAATCTCAAGTAGTTGTTAGAAAGAGAAAGAGAGAGAGAGAGAGAGAGAGAATAAATGTTTGGTGTATCATTAGGGAAAGAGAAATTGCATATAAATAGCTTTTTCAAAAGACCCTGATGTCATAGCATCAAGGGTTAGTTATTATCTCCTGATACCACGTTATTAGGGATTAGTTACTATTCCCTGATGTTGTATCATTAAAAAGGTAGTGACTATCCCCTGATGTAGTGTCATCAGGGATAAATGAATATCCCTTGACGAGCACAACTACAACCACAATCCCTGACCAAGTTTTATTATTATTATTATTATTATTTTATTTTATAAAACATATGAAAACACAAATATTTCATTATCAGAAAATAACATGAGAAGTTAGAGATACTAGCACATAAGCACATGATAGATTGAACCACTCCAACAACTTGTCTAGCACAACTTTATCAAATTGATTAATTTTCACTTTGCATAATTCACCATTCCCAGGTCTCCCACCAGATTGTTGAAGGTGGCTTCATCTAGAGCCTTGGTGAAGATGTCTGTCAGCTGCTTGTGTGTTGGTACAAATGTAGTTCAATAGTCTCATTCATGACATGTTCCTTGATAAAATGATATATGATCTCTATATGCTTGGTTCTGGAATGTTGCACAGGGTTTTTAGCAATGGTTATGGCACCTGTGTTGTCACAAAGAATTGGAATTTTGTTGTATGTCAGGCTATAGTCCATTAACTGATTTTTTATCCATAAGATTGGTGCACAACAACTTTGTTAGAACAAAATAAGCTCAAGTATTTGTAAAAGGGGGCGGGGGGATGAATGCAAACACTACAATCTTTTTACTCTTTTTTTTAAAATATTGTACTAATTAGAAACAACTACTATGAACAGAAAAACAATAAAATATGAACACACAGATTCAAGTTAAAATAGTTGTATTAAAACTTGATGTTTTTCTGGAAATCTGTATAATCACAAATGTGATTAAACAGCTACAAGTTCTGTAATGAAATTACAGCTTCTATTTCACACTCACTAGCTTCTAAACTTTCTTTGAAATATTTCTCTCGAGATCTATTACAAAGCTTCTCTCTAGTGATTTGTGTGCTTCATTTTTTTTATCTGTTGGATTTATATGTTTATATATTGAGAACTGCTATGCATATGTAGAAGATCAGTGGATGAACCCACATGCTGAGACGTGCTACTCTTTTCAACTCAGCCGCATATATGTCACATCGATGTCCTTTGTGACAGACTGCTATTGCTTTTTGTTGCTTCTTTTTCTTCCCCTGATCTGCGTGCATTTAATGTTTGAGAGTTCTTATTGGACCGAACAAACTTCAAGAAATATCTTTCCAGTTAACATCTCTTGCTTCTTTAACAAGATTCGTTGATTTGAGTGTAAGTCTTGATGACTGGTGCATGCAGTCATAACTATCCATTGATAACAAGCCCTGATGAACTTGATCAGTGCTTCTTGGATCCCCTGATGACTAGTCTTTCTTCAAGACTAGATCAGGGCTTCAACCTTCACTTGAGTTTTACTCTTATGATCTATTACATACACTGACGACTTCCACTGATGTAGTGTTGAGATTTTCCCCTGATGGGTTAGCCTGACACTGTCATACCCTGAAGTCTCACCCTAATGGGTTGGTCTGCCTTCGTCATCCCCTGACAAGTTCCCCCTGATCAGTTTCCCCTGATGGGTTCCCCCTGATCGGTTCCCCTGATGGGTTCTCCTAACGGTTCTTAATCAACAAAACTTTGTTTAGAATATCTGATGTGCGGAATACTTTAACTGTTATGAAGTAGCATCAGACATTCTTCTTCACTTTGTCACGTCCTTCAGATGTTCTATATTTCAACTTGTCTTGTGAAGTGATTGACCATCCCCTGATGAATAAGATTATCATCAGTGGATGCAAAACTTGTGTTGATCTTAAGGTTTATAATATACCTTAAGTATTTACAGTTGCACAATTTATTTCCTAAACATCATCATCATTAATTAACTCTAACAATCTCCCCCTATTTATGTTTATCATTTTGATAACCATAAATTCCTAAATGCACTGATGATGATGTCAAAACCAATACTAAATACAAGAAAGAATTTTGAATGAACTAATAAAAGAATTTCGGTACAAGTATTTTCTATAACTATTACAACAAAAATATGCAAATTTAGATATCAGGATCCCTTTTCCTTTTTGCTGAGACAAAGGGCAATGGATGACTTGATTCAATCGGTTGAGAGTCACTTCCAAGGCCTTGTCTCCTTTGATCTGGATTTTGATCAGGAATCCTAAGTCTGTTGTCTTCCCCTCTAGCCTCCAGTTGCTCCAGCTCCCTTTGAAGAAGTTTTCTGAAGTTGACAATGTTGACATTGATGCTGGATTCCAAAGCTTCAAGGACAGATTTTATCTCTTGAATGTTGGCTGCAGCAAGTTGTGACCAGTGGAAGGTAATGATCTCCCCCTTTTTGTTTATGAACTCAACACCCATGGGGCTTGTGATCATTTTTGGATACTCTTTGAATCCTTTCACTGGTGGCACATTCCTTACTGCAGCATTCCCATCATCAGCTTTGGTTTCTTCAATCTCCTTTAGCACTCTCTGAAACAGCAAGATTCTGAACTAGATGACATGTTCATTTTTGTGATAAGCAATTTGGCTTAGAACATGCATTGCTTCCTCCAGATCGAGGCCATCAACGTCATTGATTTTGATACTCTTTTCCTGTCCATCAATGGATCTATAGAATAGCTTTAATGGTCTTTCCAAAGCTGTGGGCAGACTCCTTTCATCGTTGATGGCTCTCCTCAGCTTGTCGACCATCCCCCTCAAGTCTCTGTTAGCCGCTGATGTTTTGGGAATTAGGTTCAGCATCAATCCTAGTTGTTTAGCATCCATTCTCCTAAACCAGTCCATTGTGACATTGAATTCTGACCCACTCTTTAGTTAAACTGTTATCAGTTGACCCTTTTTATTGTTGAACCTAACATTTATGCTCTTTATTGAGAACATAAATGTCAAGTTTTTGCGCCTTTCTTCTCTTAGGGATTCAGCTAGAGTGGGTCGACCATATGCTGTGGTAATAGGAGAAGGAGCTTAATCCTTGGCTTCAGATGACTTGGGTTTGGTGGCATCAGCGTCTTCAATTTTATCTTGGATTTTATCCCCTGATGCACCCCTGGGATTTTGAGATCTTCTTGGCTGAGGTTTCCTGGAGGTCCTTGGCCTGACACTCTTTTTCTCCTTTGCTTCCTCCTGTTCCTTTGCCATTTCCCTCTCTTCTTCTTCTTTAAGTTGTTGTGCATAGAGTGCATCAGCTTCTACGAGTTTCTTGTCTTGAAGATAGATCAGCTCCACTTTCCCATCAATTACAGCTTCAACGAGGGTTGGAAAGTGGGCTGTCTTCATGGCATCTCCAAGTAGCTTAAGTCCTGATTGTGTGTTGGATTTCTTCTTTGGTTCCTCAATCAGGATGCCTTTGCCATTGTCCTTGGGTTTAGGAGCAGGAACAGGAGCAGTCACATCCCCTGATGGTTGACTTGTAGATTTCTCACCAACATCCCTTGACGAATGCTTGGTAGATTTCTCCCCCATTTTGACAGCATCATCAGTGGGAGTTGAGAGTCAGGATGTGACTTAAAGAACTTGCTTCAAAGTGTTAGCCATGGATTGTTGCAGAGTTTCCATGTTGGTCAGTTGAGTAGTGAGATCAACAAGCTTTTTGTCTACATTGTCAGCTTGCTTCTTCATCCGGAGTAGGGTCTGGCTGGTGACCAGGGAGTCGACAACCTGCTGTACACTGTTGATCTTTGTTGAAAAATGTGTATACAATTTTTTATTTTCTATTTCTATAGACTGACCAATCATGATCTATGACTTTAACACTTTGATCAAGATTAGATCAGTGGTCCTAGCTAACTCTTGCTTGAGTAACTATACAATTTCCGCCATCTGATTCTGCTGAAAATACAAATCAACTCCGATGAACTGGGAAAAATCATCTTGTGGAGCATCATCTTCATCATTTTCAGAGCTTGAAGTAGTATTTACAGTATCTATAATTTCTCTATGTTCTTTATTTACAAGGATCTTATCCTCTCCTTTTTCTTGGCCTTCTAAGGCATCGCTCTTATTCTCTCCTTTTTCTTTGCCTACTAAGGCAGTACTCTCTTGTTCTCCTTTTGCCAAAGTCCTCTCAGGGGTTTGACTTTGCCTCTTTTCACTATGTATTCTCTCAGTCTCACTCAAAATTGTCCTAGAAGGGCTTCTATGGGCTTGGAGATCAGCAATTGTGGCCAGTTCATGTAATGTATGTACAGGTTTTGGATCCACAGTAGTGATAGGAGAAGGAGTAAAAGTAATGTGTGTATGTATAATTGGAGAAGTGTATGTTTCTATAGAGGAAGTTTTTACAAAGGGGGGAACATAAAGAGTTATTGTTGTAGTATATACACTGGAAGTTATGTCCCCTATCTGATCATCAGTGATTGTATCAAGGAAGAATGAGTTAACCATGTGAGAGTGGTGACTATCAATCACTGTGTCAGGGAGTGTTGGCTCCTCCACAAATTGAGAAAGTGGAGAATCTGATCCTATGACACTCAATGTTTGTGTCATAATATCTGAAGAAATTTGAGGAACAGAGAAAGAATGAAGTGGTGTAGATGGGAGTGTTGGTTGAATCACTGAACGAGGAAGTGATTTATCAAAAGATGCTGTAGAAGAATGCTTATGACTCATGTTGATCTTATTGAGAAGCTTCTGAACTACAACATCTTGAGTAGTGTGTGCACTCACTGTCTCAGATTTTTGCAAGTGGCTCTCAGAGACCCTGATGTTAGTTTCATCAGAGTCTATGGTCAGTGTATGTGCCTCACTAAATTGTGTCCCTGATTGAGGACTATTTTCAATAACTAATTCCTTTTGAGAGGAACTAGTTAGAAATATGTTTAATTCCTTATCAAAGGCAGTATCCTTTTGAGAGGATACGCCCTGGTCAGGCTGTTGGGTAACACTCATGGCTCCCTTCTTCTTCTTCAATCTCCTCTTATAGCAAATCACTCTCTCTCTTGGCTCCCCCTCAGTTGATGTGGCAACTTCACTGGGTTTTCTTTTAATCCCAATAGTCTTTTGGGAGACTATGGGTTGGGCTATCGAGAGTGGTTGGGTGGAAATTGGTTGTTCTACTTGGGTAGGCAGAGAGGTGGTTGTTTTCTCTGCCATAGTAGATGAAGGTAAAGAATTTACAGGTTGGGAAGTAGAAGGTGAAGAATTTACTACCTGTACCATATGCTGCGAAAGTGCAAATGGTTCGGCTGTATATGATTTCTTTATTATTTCTACAAACAATTTCTTTGTTTGCTTGTATGACTATACAGTATTGTCATTCTCGAAAGAAAAATTAGTAATTTGGTCCTTAATAATCATAAACAAAAATCTAACATAATATACGTCAGATTTCCTATTATTAAAATTACCTAATATATTTATAAGGTCATCAAAAATTATTTTACCTATATTTATATTTACATTTTTAATCATGGCATATGTTATTTTCAAAGTTAAAGAGGTAATAACCTCAAAGTTAGAACACTTACCTGAGAACGCCTTGGTGATTGTATCGAAAAGGTAAGAGATTTCTCTCTTTACGTTCACCCTCTTGAGGTCCTTGAACTTTAACACTGCGTTGGGAGCAGCGTTATAGCCCAGTTCCCTCAAGAAATCCAGTAGGTCGACATCACTGGGTACTTCTACTAGGTCTTGAGTAGGTAGCCCTAAAGCAGAATTAATTATGGAAGGGGTTATCTTCCCTTTCTCAGAGGAAATTTTGAAGGAGATTCCCTTGACCACATCAGCCTTTGTGGTGGAGTACATGAACTTGGCACTTGTCCATAGTTGAGACAGTGCTTCCCCCGACATTTCTTCATCGGTAAAGATTGCTTTACTATACTCTGAGTTGAGTAGATAGTTCATTATTGGCTTAAAGCAATCATTTACCTCATTAACGTCAGAGAAACCCACATAGTTTGTGGGTGAGACTGTCAAGTTCCTTGGAATTTGTTGGCGTGCCATTGATGCTTTGAAGGTTTGAAGTTCTAGGGTTTCTATGAAAACGAGAGAGAAAAAGAAAGAAAACTCGAGCAAATATCAGAAAAAGATTAAATGTTTTGGGGAGTTTTAAAAAGTAGGAGAGATAGAGTAATAATACCCGCCTTTTGACGTTTGAAAACTTCTCCTATAAACTAGCTATCAGGGAGTCAGTTCAGTTTCTGTGATGACACATCATCAGTGAGAAAAGATCTTATTGATGAGTTGTCATCACTTAACTGAGCGTGATTCCCGATGCAGTTAAAAACATTTAAACTTACCCTGATGTTTACTGTGTGTACATACCCTGACACTGATGCATAAGTAAGATGCCCTGACGCTAATATCAAAGCAAGATACCCTGACCCTGATGCGCGAGTCTGATACCCTGACCCTGATGCGCGAGCCTGATACCCTGACCCTGATGCGCAAGCCTGATACCCTGACCCTGACGTACATGTCGGACACCCTGACCCTGATGCATCATTTAAAAACAAAAACACCAAACAAAAATACAGAATATACAAGTATACATATACATATTACAATAATAGCATATATAACCACATATCAATTGATTTTATCAGGAACTTATGAAATGAGTTAGAAATACCAGAACTTAGGAATTTGACCCTGACCCTAACGTATAGTTCACCATTCCCAGCTTTCCCACAAGATTTGAAAACGTGGCTTCATCAAGAGTTTTGGTGAATATGTCTGCCAGCTGCTGATTTGATCGCACAAACTATAGTTCAATATTTCCATTCATAACATGTTCCCTGATAAAATGATATCTGATTTCTATATGCTTGGTTCTGGAATGTTGCACTGGATTTTCAGCAATGGCAATGGCACTTGTGTTATCACACCTTATTGGAATCTTGGAATAGTTCAGACCATAATCCATCAGCTGATTTTTCATCCATAGAATTTGTGCACAACAACTTCCAGCTGCAATATATTCAACTTCAGCAGTAGATGTTGAGATTGAGTGCTGCTTTTTGCTGAACTAAGATACAAGCCTTCCTCCTAAAAATTGACAGCTTCCTGTTGTACTTTTTCTGTCAATCCTGCATCCTCCAAAGTCAGCATCAGAATATCCTAGCAATTCAAATTCAGACTCCTTTGGATACCAAAGTCCCAACTGTGTAGTGCCTTTGATATATCTCAAGATCCTTTTCACTGCAATGAGATGAGATTCCTTTAGGTCAGCTTGATATCTTGTACAAAGACATGTTGCAAACATTATATCTGGCCTGCTTGCTGTTAGATATAGCAATGATCCAATCATTCCCCTGTAAGTCTTCAAATCAACTTTCTTTTCATTCTTATCAGGGTCAATCTTGGTTACAGTGGCCATAGGTGTCTTTGCTACCTTGGAGTCCTCCATATCAAATTTCTTGAGAAGTTCTTTGGCATATTTTGTCTAATGAATGTAAATTCCATCATTGACTTGTTTGACTTGCAATCCCAAGAAATAAGATAGTTCACCATTAAGCTCATTTCATATTTGTTTTGCATGAGTTTGGAGAACTTTTCACACAGTCTTGTGTCAGTGGATCCAAAAATGATATCATCAACATAAATTTGAACCAAAATCAGATGACCTTGGTGTTGTCTAAAGAACAAGGTTTTGTCAATGATACCTCTTGAAAATTTATTTTCCACCAGAAACTTTGACAGTGTGTCATACCAAGCTCTAGGTGCTTGCTTCAGTCAATAAAGTGTCTTTTCCAGTTTGTAGACATGATTTGGAAATTTTGAGCATTCAAACCCTGGAGCTTGTTGGACATACACCTCCTGTTCCAATTTCCCATTGAGAAAAGCACTTTTCACATCCATTTGATAAACTTTAAAATTCGAATGTGCTGCATAGGCTAAGGAAATTCTTATAGCCTTAAGTCTGGCTACTGGTGCATTCTTACAACAATGCCAGCTTCATCCATCTTATTTCTGAATACCCATTTAGTACCTATTATGATTCTGTCCTTGGGTTTAGGTACAAGCTTCCATACTTGATTTCTTTCAAACTAATTTAGCTCTTCTTGCATAGCCATTATCCAATCTGCATCTTGAATGGCTTCTTCAAATGTCTTTGTCTCCATTTGCGAAAGAAAGCAAGCGTGTAGGCATTCATTAGATGTTGTTTTTCTGGTTTGCACTTTCTTGTATGGGTCACCAATAATCAAGTTTTGTGAATGACTTCTGGCCCATTTAGGATTAGAAATGTATCTTGATGAGCTTCCTTGATTGACATCTCCTCCCCCTAAGTTTGTGCTCCCAGCTTCTGAAAACTCTCCCCCTGAATTAGTGCTTAATTCAAGGTTCAAGTTATCCCCTGATGGTGCATGCCCTGTTGAATGATCCCCTGATGGAGTATCCCCTGATCTGTTGTCCAGGAAATTGACTCTATCATTGGAAGGGGCTTCTATAGAATTTGGATTGACATCAGGAATGGATAAATTCTCCATTTGTCTGCACTCATCAGCTTCAACCTCTTGATAATCAGTTTCATCTTAATTTTCAAACCTGAGCTCTTCATGAAAACTAGGGTCTTCAAGTCCAGAAATCTCTTGATCATCAAAAGCTATATTTATAGACTTCATCACCACCTGAAGTCTCTTGTTGTAAACCCTGTAGGCCTTAGATGTCAGGGAGTAACCTAGGAAAATTGCTTCATCAACCTTAAGATCAAATTTTCCCAAGTTCTCACCAAAGTTCCTTAAGATAAAGCATTTGCATCCAAAAACATATAAGAACTTGATGTTTGGCTTTCTCCCTGTCATTAGCTCATATGGAGTCTTGTTGTGAGCCTTGTTGATTAATGACCTATTTTGAGTAAAGCAAGCAGTGAAAATTGCTTCAGCCCAAAAATAGGTAGGAATCTTTGCCTCTGCTAGCATTGATCTAGCAGCTTCTATCAGGGTTCTGTTCTTCCTTTCCACTACACCATTCTGTTGAGGAGTCCTTGGGGCAGAAAGTGTATGATTGATGCCTTTCTCCACACAAAATCCATCAACAGCTACATTCTCGAATTCAGTTCCATTGTCTGTCCTCAACATCCTAACCACTGATCCTGACTTAGTTTCCACTTTTTTGATGTGGTCAATGATTTGCTGAGGAACTTTTTTTTTTGCATTTTGAAACTTCACCCAAGTGTATTTGGTGTAGTCATCCACAATGACCATTGTAAATCTTTTCTTTGACACTGACATAATATTGACAGGGCCAAAGAGATCCATATGTAGCAATTGAATTGGATCTTTAAACATTGTGGCTTCCTTGCTGACAAAGGATGATTTCCTTTGCTTCCCTGGTTGACAGGCTGAGCATAACCCTTGAATAAACTCCATTTGGGGTAGCCTAGTTACCAACTCTCTCTTCACTAAATCATTAATTGTCTTGAAGTTCAGGTGAGAGAGTTTCTTGTGTCGTAGCCTGCTTTCATCAAGAGTTGTCTTGCTGTAGAAACATGATTTTCCACTTACTAATATGAAATCAGCAACATAGACATCTCCTTTTCTTATTCCTGATAATACCAGCTTCCCATCATCCTCATTTAAGATCAAGCACTGGTCCCCTTTAAAGGAAATGATGTATCCTTTGTCACGTAGTTGACTTATGCTTAATAAATTGTGCTTAAGCCCGTCAACTAGTGCTACATTTTCAAATGAGACATTCCTATTTGCTGCTTTGCCATAGCCAAGAGTCAGTCCTTTGATGTTATCACCAAAAGAAATCACTGGACCATTCTTCTTTTGAAATTCTGTATGTAGGGCTTTGTTTCCTGTCATGTGCCTTGAGTAGCCACTGTCTAGAAACCAGATATGACTGCTTTTAACTTTTCCCTGCACATAAAAAATATTTAATTTGTTTTTGGTACCCAATTGGTTTTGGGTCCTCTAGGTTTAGTCACAGTTATAGGTAAAATAGCCTTTTCTTTAATTGTGACTTTTGGTTTTGGCAAATTTAAAATTTTCTCCTTTTTAGGAGCTTTAACATATGCTTTTGATTTCGCAATAGTTATTTTGTCTTTTTCTTTTGAGGAGCAAGCTTTAAAAGTTGGTAAATCACCAGCATATAAAATTGTGCCAGTCAAAATTTGTGGTTTCTTTTTGCAATGAAAAGATAGATGATTATTTCTACCACAATTTCAGCACACTTTCCTAGGGGCTTCATGAATGGAAGTGTAATTACTATCCTTGCTTATACCTAGCTTTTCATTCCTATTCTTTTTATTATCCCCTGACAGGCCTTTTTCCCTTGAAGGGCTACGAAGGCCTGATGCACTCTTTCCTCCTGACGACTGTGTATCCATTGATGCACAGTCTTGTTCTTTTCTGACTGGAGGTTTGAGAGCTTTGGCAAGAAATGGTTTCTTGCCACTCCCACCACTTGTGGAAGCTTCACCCATAGGGAAAACATTCCCTTTTTCTAACTTTGTTACAGCCTTTACAAACTTGATAGGTTGTATTGGCCTTTTTCCAAAGCTAGCAGTAATTTCAACCTCAAGGGGAAGTTGTTTCACTAGAGTCTCTCCATAGCCTAAACCAGATTTTTGACTGTTTAATTGATCCTCCAGTTTCTTGCTAGACTCAGTCCATCTCTTTATAACTTCTTTTTCTTGAGTCAGGATATTTGAGGTCCATTCCTTTCTTTTGATAGCACAGTCAAGAAGATTTTTTGTTCTTGAGAGTTCTTTTTCAAGATTCTCAAATCTGGAGAGTTCTGATTCTAAGAGAGTGTTTCTTGTAGTCAAATGCTCATTTATTTTCTGCACTCTCTCAGTTTTAGCTACAACACTCCTCAGGGTGTCATAGAGATCCTTTATCTCACAAGCCATTTCCTTAACAATTTTAACACAATCAGTTTTAGACATGTCAGAGGAAATTTCAAGACTTACTTGTGAGCTGCTACTGTCAGTGGATGAGGCCATCAGGGCTAGGTTGACATATTCTTCAGCATCTTCTTCATCTGAGTCAGCCCAGTCCTTTCCCTCTGCAATATATGCTTTTCCCTTCTTGTTTGCATTGAGAAGGTCAAAGTATTTTTTCTTGTAGTCCACTTCAGCTTCCTTGTTTCTGGATTCACCTTCTTTTGTGGCCTTGCGGCACTCATTTCCAAAGTGGCCCATTTCATTGCACTTGTAGCACTTTATTCTAGATTTGTCAATAAAGTTTTTAGTGCTACTAGGCTTCCTTGCTGAAAATCTTTTGGCTCCCGTAGGCTTTTGGAATTTCACCTTGGAAAACCTTTTTGCAAGAAAGGCCATGGATTCATTTAGCTCCTCTAACTCTTCCGGAGTATATTCATCTTCCTTGGAGTCAGCTTCGTTGTCCCCTTCCATTTCAGCATCTCCTAGTTATTGCTTCATCAAGACACTCGGTCTTGCTTCTTCCTTGTCCTTCTTGGCAACCATCAGGGCTACAGATTTAAGCTTCCTAGCATCCCCTGACATTTCAGATCTTTGTTAAACCTCAAGTTCATATGTCTCTAGGGTGCCAAAAAGCCTATCCAAGTCTAGGAAATTCATGTCCTTGGATTCCCTGATGGCCGTCGTCTTAGGATCCCATGATATGGGAAGGGCTCTCATGAACATTTTGTTCACATCTTTATTTGCATATGCCTTCCCATATAATCTCAGGTCATTTACCAACATGTTAAATCTGTCGAACATTTCAGTGAGTGTTTCACCACTTTTCATTGTGAACCACTCATACTGTTGTGTCAACAGCTGCAGTTTATTTTCCCTCACTTCCTCCGTTCCATCACAAAGGATTTGTATGGTATCCCATATAGATTTAGACGTTGTAAGATTCATGATACTATTCAGCATATCTTCGTCTAAACCATTATACAGGATCCCTGTGACTTTGAGATCCTTTTTCACTTTCTCTCTTTCCTTGAGTGTCATTTCGTCAGTAGTCTTTAGGACTAATTTTTCAGGAACAGTGACTCCATTGACAACTTCTTGAGGAATGAGCTTCTTGGGAACATGAGGGCCTTCTTCCAGAATCTGTAAATATTCATCATCGATTGCTCTAAGATGAACTATCATGCGTTGTCTCCAGAAGAAGTATTTTCCCCTTTCCAACATGGGGACTTTACTGTTTCTAACTTTGTTGGCCATAGATGTTGATCTTTGTTACCAAGTGTAATTTGCTAAAAGGCTCTGTGATACCAATTGTAAGAACAAAATAAGCTCAAGTGTTTGTAGAGGGGGGGGGGGGGGGATGAATGCAAACACTACAATCTTTTTGCTCTTTTTTTTAAACTTTAGTTGGCACTAACTGGAAACAGCTACTATGAACAGAAAAACAATAAAATATGAACACACAGATTCAAGTTAAAATAGTTGTATTAAAACTTGATGTTTTTCTGAAAATCTGTATAATCACAAATGTGATTAAACAGCTACAAGTTCTGTAATGAAATTACAGCTTCTATTTAACACTCACTAGCTTCTAAACTTTCTTTGAAATATTTCTCTCGAGATCTATTACAAAGCTTCTTTCTAGTGATTTGTGTGCTTCATTTTTTTTTTACCTGTTGGATTTGTATGTTTATATATTGAGAACTGCTTTGCATATGTAGAAGATCAGTGGATGAACCCACGTGCTGAGACGTGCTACTCTTTTCAACTCAGCCGCATATATGTAACATCGATGTCCTTTGTGACAGACTGTTGTTGCTTTTTGTTACTTCTTTTTCTTCCCCTGATCTACGTTCATTTAATGCTCGAGAGTTCTTATTGGACCGAACAAACTTCAAGAAATATCTTTCCAGTTAACAACTCTTGCTTCTTTAACAAGCTTCGTTGATTTGAGTGTAAGTCCTGATGACTGGTGCATGCGGTCATAACTATCCATTGAAAACAAGCCCTGATGAACTTGATCAGTGCTTCTTGGATCCCCTGATGATTAGTCTTTCTTCAAGACTAGATCAGGGCTTCAACCTTCACTTGAGTTTTACTCAGTGCTTCTTTGATCCACTGATGTTATGATCTATTACATACACTGACGGCTTCCACTGATGTAGTGTTGAGCTTTTCCCCTGACGGGTTACCCTGATGGGTTAGTCTGACATTGTCATACCCTGAAATCTCACCCTGATGGGTTGGTCTGCCTTCGTCATCCCCTGACAAGTTCCCCCTGATCAGTTTCCCCTGATGGGTTCCCCCTGATGGGTTTTCCTAACGGTTCTTAATCAACAAAACTTTGTTTAGAATATCGGATGTGCGGAATACTTTGACTGTTATGAAGTAGCATCAAACATTCTTCTTCACTTTGTCAAGTCCTTCAGATGTTCTATATTTCGACTTGTCTTGTGAAGTGATTGACCATCCCCTAATGAATAAGATTATCATCAGTGGATGCAAAAGTTGTGCTAATCTTAAGGTTTATAATATACCTTAAGTATTTACAATTGCACAATTTATTTCCTAAACATCATCATCATTAATTAACTCTAACAAACTTCCAACTGCAATGTATTCAGCCTTGTTAGTAGATGTTGAAATCGAATGTTGTTTTTTGTTGAACCAATATACAAGTCTTCCTCCCAGAAATTGACAGCTCCCTGTGGTACTCTTTCTTTCAATTTTACATTCTCCAAAGTCAGGATTATAATATCCAATCAATTCAAAACCACACTCCTTTGGATACCAAAACCCCAACTCAATAGTGCCCTTGATGTACCTCAAGATCCTTTTCACTGCAATGAGGTGAGACTCTCTTGGATCAGCTTGATATCTTGCACAAAGACATGTTGTAAACATAATATCAGGTCTACTTGTTTTCAAGTACAACAGTGAACCAATCATTCTCCTATAAGTCTTTAGGTCAACTTTCTTTCCATTGTTATCAGGGTCAATCTTCATTGTTATGGCCATAGGTGTCTTTGCTACTTTTGAGTCCTCCATGTCAAATTTTTTGAGAAGTTATTTGGCACATTTTTACTGATGAATGTAAATCCCATCAGTGGCTTATTTAACTTGAAGTCCCAAGAAATAAGACAACTCACCCATCATACTCATTTCATATTTGCTTTGCATGAGCTCAGAGAACTTCTCATACAGCTTAGTATCACTGTGTCCAAAAATGAAATCATCAACATAGATTTGTATCAAGATAAGATGACCTTAATGTTGTTTGAAGAACCATGTTTTGTCAATTATACCTCTTGTAAACTTTTTTTCCACTAAAAACTTAGATAGTTGTTAGGTATAAATGATGATGATACTTAGAGTTTTGTTTGTGCATCTGCACATACTCAGGGTGTTCTATAAACCTAAGTATATTCACATATTTTGCATCCACTAATGATCAACTTAGTCATCAGGGGATGAAGTATTACACACTAGGCAAGTCATCAGTTGAAACTTCTAAAGGACTTGATAGTGAAGAGGGATGTCTGTTGTTACTCAAAAACACTTAAGTATTCCACACATCAGACATTCCAAACAAAATCAACAAAGCTTCAGTGATTAAAACCATCAGGGGATGACAAAGGCAGACCAACCCATCAAGGGAACGCGTCATGGTATGGCTGTGACAAGCCAAAATCATCAGGGGAATGCATCAGGGCATGACAGTAACATGGCAACCCATCATGGGAACTTATCAGGATGACAGTGGCAAGCTAACTCGTCAGGGAAACCCGTCAAAGGAAATGCTAAGCACTACATCAGTGGAAGCCATCAGTGGATGCCTTGAGTCTTAACGTCAAGGGATCAAGAAGCACTTGGATAACTCAACTGAAGGTTGAAGCACTGATCGAGTCTTGAATAGGACTTCAGGGGATCCGGAAGCACTGATCAAGTACACATCAGGGCTTGCTATCAGTGGATAGTTATGACGGCATACACTCGTCATCAGGTCTTACACACAAATTAATGAAGCTTGTTACAGAAGCAAGAGATATAAACTGGAAAGATATTTCTTGAAGTTTGGTGGTCCAATGACAACTCTCGATCAGTAAATGCATGCAAATCAGGGGATGAAAAAGAAGCAACAAAAGTAGCAGCAATCTGACACATCATTCCTAAAGGACATCGATATGACATATATGCGGCTAAGTTGAAAGAGCAACACATCTAAGCACATGGGTTCAACAATTGATCTTTGAAATATGCAAAAGAGTTCTCAATATATAAGAGAGGATATCCAACAGATCAGAAAGAGAGGGAAGCACACAAACACTAGAAAGAAGCTTTGTAATATATCTTGAGAGAAATATTCGAAGAAAGTGAGAAGCTAGTGAGTGTGAAATTGTAGCTGTAATTTCATTACAGATTGTAGCTATTTAATCACATTTGTGGTTAAATAGATTTCTAGAAAAAATCAAGTTTTAATACAACTATTTTAACTTGAATGCTTGTGTGTTCCTTGTAAACTCTTTATAGTTTTTCTGATAATGTAGTTATTTTCAACAGTACTTAAAAAGTTTTTTTTTTGCAAAAAGTTTTGAGTGTTTGTATTCAACCCCCCCTTCTACAAACACTTGAGCCTATTTTTCTCTAACAATTGGTATCAGAGCCAACTAGAAGATTACACTTGCTAAACGATCGTGGAAAATGGCTAACAAAGTTGGAAACAGCAAAGTCCCCATGTTGGAAAGGGGAAATTTTTCTAGAAACAAAGAATGACAGTTCATCTAAGAGCAATCGATGATGAATACTTGCAAATTCTAGAAGAAGGCCCTCACGTTACAAAGAAGCTCATTTGTTAGGTTTTAGAACATTTGATGATGATTGTCTTTAGATTACTTAGAGTACAAATGTATAGAAAGTGTTAATTAGTAACACTGAAGTTTTGTAGCCAATAGTTATCTCTTTGTTTGTAATTCATTAATTCTTTGTAAAGAGATACAATTATTCTTTATTTGTAAGTAACTGCTGGAATGGAGAATCAAAGCTTCAACAAGTCAAAGTGTGTATTTGGTTTGTTGGAGTTTACAAAAAGGCTTGTCGGAGACTGAAAAAACTTGTCAGAGACTGGGAAAACTTGTCAGAGACTAAGGATTTTATCTATCAGAGACTAGTTTTGCTTATCGGAGACTAAAGCTTACGTCATTAGAGACTAAGTTTAAAAGTATCAGAGACTAAGTTTAAAAGCATCAGAAACTAAGCTGACGTCATCAGAGACTAAGTCTTAAAGCATCAGAGACTAAATAACTCTATCGGAGACTACACAATCTGATGTCATTAGGGACTAAAAGACCAGAGACTAGTGATGACGTCACCAGAGACTAAACATAAAGCGTCAGGGACTAATCGTGATTTATTTCTTGATAAAATACAAAGTTCGAATTGAATAAGGATTGTCTTCCACGTAATTTAAGATATTATTGAAGACGTAGCTGGTAAGAAAACAAGCCAAAAATCTGTTCCTAATCAAAATGGAAAGATTGTGTTTAATTCGAATAAGGAAGCTGAATCATTATTGATTTAGAATAGAAACTGAGTAATTTTCAGTTGAGAGAAGCTGTAATTAGGTTTACAGAGAATTGTAATTCGAAGCTGTATAGAATTCATAGTTCGTATCTTTTCTATATAGAAAAGAAAAGAAGCTGACGATCATATTGTTGTGATTGTTAGAATTTGTAATCAATTGTCAAAATCAATAGAAGCAATTGTTTATAAATTGGTTTAAGTTCTTGTTCTTTATATTTTGCAAGAAAAGTTAATTTCTTAAAGAACAAGTAATCGAAAAGAATTCAAAGAACTTGTATTCAACCCCCCTTCTACAAGTTCTTGGCTATCTCACTGGGAAAACAATTGGTATTAGAGCTTGTAATTGAATTTATTCAATTAACACATTCCAAGAGATGACCAACGATGAAGCAAGCAGCTCTAGCATAATGACTTATGCGGGAAGTCGTGATGGTGGAACCAGGATTCCAATTCTTAAAAGAGAAGAATATCCTATGTGGAAGCAAAAGATATACATGCACTTGAGAGCAACAGATCCAGATTATATTGATAGGATTGAGAAGGGTCCATATCTACCCAGGAAATTTATTCCTGCTAAAACTATTGAAGGATCTGTTATGACCGAACACTTTGAACTTGTTCCTGAAAGTGATTATACAAACGAAGACAAGTTGCAAGTGTTAAAGGATGCTAAGGTAATGAACATACTCTACAATGGTATTGACAAAAATATGTTCACAAGCATCATTAATTGTACGACATCTAAACAAATCTGGGACACCATCAAAGTCCTGTGTGAAAGGACTGACCAAGTCCAAAAGAACAAGAGATCATTGTTGACTCAACAATATGAGTTCTTTCAAGCAAAGCCTGGTGAACCAATAACGTCAGTCTATGATAGGTTCAATACTTTGCTCAATGACTTGAAGATACTTAGTAAGTCCTATGATAATGAGGATGTTAACACCAAGTTCATGAGATCTCTCCCACCAAGTTGGGATCCAAAGACTACTACTATAAGAGAGGCTCATGACTTGGACACCCTCACACTGGACAGACTCTACGACAATTTAAAGATATATGAACTTAAGTAGAGCAATGACAATGTATGCACAACAAGGATAGAGGAGCTGCATTGATGGTTGAGACAAACAAGTCTCAAGAGAAGCTTGATGATGAAACTTCCAGTGCAAGCTCGACTGATGAAGAAACTGAATCAATCACAGATGATGACATGGAGGAATTCATGGCTTTCATGGTGAAGCAATTCAAAAAATTTAGAGCTAGCAGAAAAGGAAGAAAATCATCAAGGAAGCCTAACCCTAAACGTGAGGGTCAAAAAGTCACTTTCGATTTAAAGAAAATAAGATGTTACAATTGTGACGGGTTAAGGCACTTTGCCAATGAGTGCAGGAAGCTAGATCTAATGATATATCTAAGGATGAAAAATCAAGGAAGTCAGGGAATGACTTTGCTGACAAGAAAGCTAAATCAAAGAGTAAAGCCTTGATTACTGAGGGTAAAGATTGGATTGACAACGACTCTGATGAAAAAGTTATCAACTTTGCTCTAATGGCTCGAAGTGACGAGTCAAGTGATTCTACAAAGGTATGTGATGCAAATCAGAATTTTAATGTGCTTAACTTACTTGACACATCTAGTATTGAAAGCATACAAGAAGATATATCTAATTTGCATGTTAGTTTTAGATCATTGACAATTGAACATACTAATGTAAAAGAATCACGTGACCTTCTCTTGAAAAGAAACAAATTTCTTGAAGAGAGATTGGTACAATTTGACACTATCAAGTCTGACTTAAACAAAGCTCATCATATGATCGATGCTTTGAAAAAGAGGGAATATTACTTAGTAGAGCAACTTGAAAATGCTCAAGCTAAGATTAAACAGTGGAATACTTCCTCTAAAAAGTTGACAGACTTGGTAGAGTGTCAAACAATAGGTCAAAAATCTGGACTAGGTTATGATGAATATCTAGACAAGAGTTCAGATTTAGATGATCTATTTGAAGCTGCGAACTCCTCAACTAGTAAGCCAAATGTAATAAAAAGAATTAATTTTGTCTCTCCTGTTAATGAACCCAAATTCATCAACACTCAAGATCAACAAATCACTGCAAAAACAGAAATTGATCAAAAGACAGTGAATGTTGTTGATAAGAGTAAAAAAAAAAGATTAAATATTGGGTTCATGACAAAGACACAATTAAATAAAACATTGGAAAATCTTCCTAACAAAAAGGCTAAAAAGTCAATGGAGTTAAGCAGAAGTAGAAAAAATAGGAATGGAAAGATAGGCATTAATAAATATACAAATTATGCTAGTATGCCTGAAGCTCCTAGAAAGACATGTCATATATGTGGTAATCCAAATCACATAGCTATGCACTGTAGGAGTAAAAATAAAATTCCTATAATAGAGACTGCACCTTTAAAGATAATAAAAGATAAATCACCTGTAAAAAGGTTAAATCATCTTTGCATTAACTGTGAAAACTCTAAACTTGGCAGTCTATCACAAAAAGGTAGCAAGACTAGTGATTGTCCAATTAAAGTGAAAAATGCTAAAAGACAATCAACTCAATCTGAGTCAAGTCTTGAGTCTACAACTAGTGAGAAAAGACCCAAAAAAGTCTAGGTCCCAAAAAATTCTAACTAGTTACTCTTTACTGTGAAGGGCAAAAAGAAGAAATCATGGTACTTGGACAGTGGATGTTCAAGGCACATGACTGGAGATAAGTCCCTGCTAAAACAATATGAAGAGAAAAGTGGCCTAAAAGTCACTTTTGGAGATGATAGCAAAGGCTATACGAAGGGTTATGGCAGTGTTGAATATGGAGATGTCATCTTCACTGAAGTAGCACTAGTTGACGACTTAAAGCACGATTTACTAAGTGTGAGTCAACTATGTGATAAGGGATTCAATGTCACCTTTAAAGAAGATCAATGCTTGGTGTGTGATAAAGAATTTGATAATGTGATATTGACAGGGAAAAGAAAAGGAAATTTGTATGTCGCAAACCTTATTTCTTCCTCTGATCAAATCACATGTCTCTATAGCAAAGCTTCAACTAATGAAAGTTGGCTTTGGCATAAGAAGTTTTCCCACTTGAACTTTAAGAATATCAACAAGCTTGTGAAGAAAGGATTGGTAGCTGGCATTCCACAATTGGAGTTCACTCAAGATGGATTGTGTGACTCATGCCAGAAAGGGAAACAAAAGAGTGTATCATTCAAAAGCAAATCAACAACATCAATCACTGACCCATTACAGTTGTTACACATGGATTTATTTGGTCAAGTAAATGTGATGTCTATCTTAAGGAATAGATATGCACTGGTTATTGTGGATGATCACACGAGGTATACTTGGGTAAAATACCTCCATACAAAAGATGAAGCTGCTCAGTTGATAATTGATCATGTCCAGAAGATAGAAACTGAGTCAGGAAAAACAGTAAGGGTAATAAGGAGTGATAGAGGAACAGAATTCAAGAATACCCAAGTTATTGAATTCTGCATTGAAAAAGGAATAACTCACCAATTCTCTGCTCCAAGAACCCCTCAACAAAATGGAGTTGTTGAGAGGAAAAATAGAACCCTTATTGAAGCAGCAAGGACTATGTTGCAAGAAGTTAAGCTTCCTACTTATTTTTGGGAAGAAGCTATTAGCACAGCTTGCTTTACACAGAACAGATCATTGATAAACAAAGCATATAATAAAACTCCTTATGAATTAATGACTGGGAGAAAACAATCTCTCAAGTTTTTACATGTGTTTGGTTGTAAGTGCTTTGTACTGAGAGACTCATCAGAGACAAGAGGAAAATTTGATAACAAGTCTGATGAGGAAATCTTCTTAGGTTATTCTCTGTCAAGCAAAGCATACAGAGTATATAATCTAAGAACAAAAGTCATTGTGGAATCAATTCAAGTTGTATTTGATGATAAAAAAGATTCCAGGAATGATTGGACAAGGATTGCATGAACCTCTCAGTTTTGAGAATGAATTGTTTGCATGGGAATATCCATCAGAGATCAATGACAAACCCCAGGATAGTAATGATCCCTACATAAGTGAGGAGGAGTTAACAGTTGTGCATGAAGTACCAAGGACCAATACTCTATTAGAGACTAGAGTATTAGATGAAACACAAGAAACTGGTGACATTAGCATTCCATCAGAGACTAATGGTTCACCAGAGACTAGTGTCACTGATGCACAATCGGAGACTATCTTAACACCAGGGACTATAGAGATAAACAGCTCAGGGAGAGCTAATAATGAAGAAGTCAATGGTTTAGGGGGAGCAGTCTATGATCATGAAGCTAGATTAGACAACATCAATCTAGAAAATGAAGCCTCCACTTCAAGATCAAATCTGCCATGTTCAATTCCATGGTTGAGAGACCACAAACCAGATTTGATCATTGGAAGTCTAGAGGATGGAGTCAAGACTAGAAGTGCAACTCAAAATGAATGTCTTTATCTCAGTTTTCTCTCAAAGATTGAGCCAAAGAAAATTGAGGAAGCACTTCAAGATCCTGACTAGATAATAGCCATGCAAGAGGAGTTAAACCAATTCACAAGAAATAAAGTCTGGAGACTGGTACCCAAACCAAGGAATAGATCTATAATAGGTGCCAAATGGATCTTCAGAAATAAATTGGATGAAGCTGGTACAATTATAAGGAATAAAGCAAGATTGGTTGCAAAAGGATATTCTCAAGAAGAAGGGATAGATTATGATGAAACTTTTGCACCAGTAGCAAGACTTGAAGCAATCAGAATCTTCTTGGCTTTTGCAGCCTATAAGAACTTCAAGGTGTACCAGATGGATGTCAAAATTGCTTTCTTAAATGGAAAATTGGAAGAAGAAGTCTATGTCTACCAACCCCCAGGTTTTGTGGACTCCAAACTTCCAAATCATGTTTACAGGTTAGACAAAGCACTTTATGGCTTAAAACAAGCACCAAGAGCCTGATATGATACTCTATCTCAATTTTTACTTGAAAATAAATTTGTTAGAGGTATCATAGATAAAACTTTATTTTATAGAAAGCAAGGCTCTGACATCATACTTGTACAAATTTATGTAGATGATATTATATTTGGTTCTACAAATGAAAAACTCTGTGAAAAATTTTCAAAAGTAATGCAGTCTAGATATGAAATGAATATGATGGGAGAATTAATATTTTTCTTAGGATTGCAAATAAAACAATCAACTAATGGAATTTTCATCAGTCAGTCCAAGTACATCAAAGACTTATTGAGAAAATATGACTTGGTTGATTGTGCATCTGCAAAAACACCCATGCCTACTGCCACTAAGCTAGATAAAGATTTAAAAGGAAAGAAAGTTGATATTACTAGCTATAGAGGCATGATAGGCTCTCTTTTATATCTAACTGCAAGTAGAACTGATATAATGTTTGCTACATGTTTATGTGCTAGATTGCAAGTTGACCCTAGAGAGTCACATTTGATTGCTGTAAAAAGAATACTCAGATATCTAAAGGGTACCCCAAACCTTGGTTTATGGTATCCCAAAGAATCTGATTTTAAACTAATTGGTTATTCAGATGCTGACTATGCAGGTTGCAAGCTTGACTGGAAAAGCACAAGTGGAAGCTGCCAACTTCTTAAAGGCAGACTTGTTTCTTGGTTTAGCAAGAAACAAAATTCAGTTTCTACTTCAACAGCAGAAGCTGAATACATTGCAGCTGGGAGTTGTTGTGCTCAAATCCTATGGATCAAGAATCAACTCCTACACTATGGTATGTCATTATCCAAAATTCCTACCTATTGTGATAATACTAGTGCCATAGCTATAACAGAAAATCCAGTGCAACATTCAAGAACATAACACATAGATATTAGATATCACTTCATAAGAGAACATGTAAGTGAAGGAAATATTGAATTGCACTGGGTTACAACTGATAAACAACTTGCAGACATATTCACAAAGCCTTTCGATGAATCTACATTTTCTAGATTAGTTTCTAAATTAGGAATGTTGAATTATGCTTCTAAAAATTAATTTCACATTTTTAAAGCAAGTCGTTTAGTTGTGAGAAGCTAGAATTTAATTTTTGGTTGCAGCTGTTCTCAATGAATAGAATTTTAGAAGCTAGAATTTAATTTTTGGTTGTAGCTGTTCTCAATAAACAGAATTTTAGAAGCTAGAATTTAATTTCTGGTTGAAGCTGTTTTAATTAAACAGAATTTTTGAAGCCAATAATCATTAACTTGATTGTTGGAAAAGTTTTGAAAAACAAAATTGTAGTAGGGATTATATTTTCTTAGTCCCTGAAAGCTTTGGAGTAAGAGACTAACTTAGTCCCTGATAGTATTTTTAATTAGTCCCCGACTTAATTAAAAATTGATGTAGATGGAATTTAACTCTCCTATAAATTAGAGGTGATATCTATAGGTCTCTTGATTGAGTGAAACTATGAAATGCATGGCCATGCTCAAATAGAGATTTGTTTCATATAGTTTACTCATTGATCAAGAATCTGAGATTAAATTATGAAGAGGATGACACATCCATGCCTTGAATTTA
>CM025787.1:10857883-10875065 GCA_014636745.2 Centella asiatica | reverse complement strand
CGAATTGTGAGACGGTTCGTGGGTGTTCGTGTGGATACCGTAGAGACGTAGTTCTGTTGGATTGCATTAAAGATTTAGAGACGATCAACACCTTCACCAAAGCTTCAGATTCGCACAATTAATCGGTAAAATCTTAAACTATCTGTATTAAATTGTTTCGCATAGATCCTCGGGTTTGGGTTTCGTTTTGTTTTATTTTAAATCGTATTTTTCCGCTGCGTTTGATCCTTCAAAACCCAACATTTGGAACTTTGAATTTTCAAATCTTGGAGGTTGTTGGACATACACCTCATGTTCTAATTTTTCATTGAGAAAAGCACTTTTTACATCCATTTGATAAACTTTGAAGTTTGAATGTGCTACATAGACTAAGAAAATTCTTATAACCTCAAGTCTAGCCACTGGTGCAAAGGTCTCATCAAAGTCAATCCTTTCCTCTTGTAAATATCCCTTTGCCACCAGTCTTGCCTTATTTCTGATGACAATGCCAGCTTCGTCCATCTTGTTTCTGAATACCCACTTGGTGCTAATAAAAGTTCTATCTTTAGGCTTAGGCACTAGCTTCCATACCTGATTTCTCTCAAATTGATTTCACTTTCCTGCATGACCATGATCCAATCAGCATCTTTCATGGTTTCTTCAAATTTCTTTGGTTCAATTTGAGAAAGAAAACAAGCATATAGACATTCATTAGATGTAGCTCTTTTGGTTTGCACTCTTTGGTTAGGATTACCAATTATCAATTATGTTGTGTGGCTCCTAGACCATTTGGGCTTATGGAAAAGTCTGGATGAACTTGCATGATCTTCATTTCCTCCCCCTAAATTTGTTCTACCAGCTTTTGAGAGAACTTCCCCTGAATTTGTGCTTAGGTCAGGGTTAAAGTTATCCCCTAATGGTGCATTCCCTGATGAATTATCCCCTGATAGAGTATTCCCTGATCTATTGTCCAGGTAATTTAATTTATCCACTGAAGGGGCTTCTTGGTGGCTTGGATTGACATCAGCGATGTTTAGATTCTCCATTTGATTGCACACATCAGCTTTTATCTCTTGATCATCAAAATCATTTTCATTTTCATATTTGAGCTTTTCATGAAAACCAGGGTCTTCAAGGACAGAAATTTCTTAATCATCAAAAGCTACATTTATAGACTCCATCACAACCTATATGTGACGGCCCCAAAACCCTTACCAAATTAGGGTTCCGTCAAAGGGAAATAAAACTACATCTCATTCATTTATGGAATTTAATAATATTTAAGGAGAGATAACAGTGAGTTATTACAATCCAAAATATTACACCATCAGCGGAAGCTAAACTATTCTCAGCTTTCAGTCTATATACAATTTAGCTTTTATCATCTTCCTTCCTCTTTTCCTTCCTTTCTTTAGTGGCCACCCAAAGGGGTCAACATGACCTAGCAGCCATACATCCTTGCTTTCCCCTTATTAGAGGGTTCAGCCTTAGTACCACGCCCTGCAAAATATTAAGTTCAACAAGAATGAGCGGTTTACGCTCAACAAGTATATAAATAGATTGAGGAATAAAACTAGAATATTAATAGGAGTTCAATTCTGTTTATGAAGCTCAGTGGAGCAATGCTAATGCCTCGGAAATCCCTGAAGAATCTTGAGGATTACTGATGATAAACAATTGTGTAATCCTTCTTAAAACAATGTATAACTTCCTTGAAGTAAAAATATCCATCGGGGGCTAAACCCGTTGGATCTGCTAACCATATGGTATACAGCTGGCCTAACTGTGCCCGTATAATCCCTCATTATGTGAACATATGCAGTCACATATCATTCCTCTAGGTCAGGTAAAAGAACAAAACAGTACCTTTCCTTTCCTCTAGCCAACCATGTGGCTTAGTCCCTTTTACGGGACACCTCATTTCATGTACTTACACGGATATAATCATTTAAGAACAATTGATACATCAAAGTTTAGTTATATCCATGTACTTTCAGTCATATCATTGTAGCGGAATTTAAAGAATAACATTCTCAATTAATAAAGCAATTGAAATATATGAATTGCAGCCTTGCTCGCATATCGAATCAAATGATCATGTGTTAACTTGGATAAACATCAGATTGAATATAGATATACTTGCCTTAGTCCTTAGCAAAATAAACTCAACTTCAGTTTACTCGTGAATGGGTTATTCTGTACAATTTAATATGAGAAATTAATACCTTGATAAAGGTAAGGAGGAAAATGCACATGTGATGTCCTTAAACCTTGAAAGTTTTAAGTCTGACGTCATCAGGGACTAATTTAACCCATTAGAGACTAAGGGTGACATCATCCGAGACTAAATAACTCATCAGAGACTGATGACGTCATCTTAACTCATCGGAGACTAAGGCTGACGTCATCCGAGACTAAATAACTCATCAGAGACTAACAACATCTCATCAGAGACGAATATTATCTCATCAGATACTAACAACATCTGATCAGAGATTAATATTATCTCATCAGAGACTAACAACATCTCATCAGAGATTACTATTATCTCATCAGAGACTAATATTATCTCATCAGAGACTAACAACATCTCATAAGAGACTAATATTATCTCATTAGAGACTAACAACATCTCATCAGAGACTAATATTGAATTTATTTATGCTACGATGGAAAACCTAACATAACAAGAATGATGCCCAAAAATGAACAAACTCAATCCTAAGATGCATAATCATCGTCCTTTATGTTGTGTGTAAAACTTTTTTTTTTATAACATAAAGAGTATAATCTTTCAAAACTTTCTTTTTCTTTCTTAAAGACTTAGCACACACAGCTAATACTCTCGGATGCTATGCAAGGAAAGAAGAACAGAAGAGAGCGCAAGATTCTTACCTCTTGGTTTTGAAGGAAAACATTTACAGCTTGTTAGTTTCAAGAAAACAATTGCTCGAGAGAAAGAACTAGAAATTTATGGATACAGTAGGTTTAAAAAGAAATTCTAAGAGAGAAATTTTGGTAAAAAAATTAGAATTTCATTTCGGATAAGGTATTTATAGAGTTCAAGAGTAGTAGGCTAAGACTAAGCTTTGAGATAAGATGATTGGATAATTTGGGCGGTAAAACGGTTGTTCATCATAACCTCTTGACAACAAACAGCTACTGTCCTACATGCACAAAGACTTTGCCACCTAAACAGCTCCTAATCAAACACGTAGTTATAAAACTACGTAATCCTCTCATCCTCTTCCAAGCTGATCAATATAATCTTATATGGGATTTGTTAATCCCCTTTTTAATACCTTTTAAGGAGTTTAACCTCATAATCATGGATATCACATCAACATAAAATTTTCATTGAAGATATGAATTTATCATTCATATCTAAAGAGATTAACCTCCATGCACAAAATGAAATTTAACACAAAATAAATTATTTCTTATCATAAAATGCATTTACAATTTTTGGTTTCTCACATTAGAGCCTTTTGTTGTAAACCCTATAGGTGTGGTGGCCCCAAAAATCTCATTTCGTACTTTGGGTGTGATAACCCCAATTTCCCAACCGTAAGCTAGAGTTGTCAGTTTATTATTAACTGTTGTAACTCTGACTTTCGGTGAAACATCGAGCCATCAATGGGACAAAAGCAACAAAAACCTTTATTCATATCATAAGTTGGAAAAGAACTTACCCAGTAGTTATCAAAAGTTTTTAACAATGGATAACGTAATTGGTTCTTCATTACAATACTAAAAACAAATCCCGGATTCATATTTAAAAGCCATTAACAACCAGTCCTACTGGTACATCATTTCCTTACCTTTGAAACTTTCACCTTTCTTGCTTTTAATGAAAAGACAAATCAAGAAAGTATGAGCGATAATTGCTCAGCAAGCAATATACTACAAGGCTAATGAGAAGATTAAAATTCTTTTAGCTAGTTCAGGAACGCTATTTCAAGGTAAAGTTAGTGAATATGAATAACATAAAGAGTTCAATTAAATGGATTCCCATCGCAGATGGGGTGAATCCAAATTCTTAGATAAGGAAAGTTGGTAATTAATACCTCTGAAAGAAATTCCACATAAGCATTTGACATCTTTCAGTTCTTGACTTACTAGATCGCCTTAACTCCGTTCAGCACTAGGACTTATTGAGAGTACTTCTTACCATTTGACAATAGTAGGCCAAGGCTATCTCAATATGGTTTGCAGTGTACATATGTATGACACTTAAAGTAGATATAATTACATCTACAGGGCCCAACAAGATAGAATAAACTATTCTCAATTCTGGGGTGTTCCCTCATTAGCTTATATAGTGGATTACTCTTGAAACCTCAACGAGGGTCATTAGGTAGAAACATAGATGATTTCATAAGAATGCAAAAGCATTAGAAGAGTTAAACTGAATTATACAATATGTCATATCTTAACATGGAACAAATAGAATGCTTGTAAACTGGATAAGTAGTCAGGCATTTAACAATATGGTTTTAGCTCAAGTTGGATAAATAACTTTTATTCTTTATCAGTACATATACGAAACAATTATGTATATGTGGGAAGAAAAGTTTAAGCCTTTGCATAACATAACTTAGCACAGATTAAATCAAGTGATCATGTGTTTGATTGCAAAAGGCATTACACTTTATATGTGCCTTCATAAACAACTCTGCTATATGTTGAAGAATAGCAAATACATTACTTGCCTTGATCAGAGTGATATCTTATATTCGGTTCAAGTGTTCCTGCGAGATCTGCTTTTGATCATAAATGATCAAATGTTAGAATTATAGTTATGTTTAAGCAACAAGATTCTTTATGTAATGTCTATCAAATTGGGTTTCATATAATTCATTAAGAATGTCTCATTGTGAGTCAAAAGAACTTTTTAGTTTATAACTATTACTTTCAAATGCATCCGATGGAGTTGGATAAACTTGAAATGGTTGTCCTAGTTACTGTGCATCAGTGGATAAATTTCTTAATTGTCAGGGGATAATTTTACTCATCAGTGTATAAATACACCCGTCAGGGGATAATCCTTGGGCATCATGGGATAAATTACCCATCAGTGGATAATTTGTTCACCGCCAAACTCATCAATAAACTATTTGACTATCGTCAAAATCATTTGGTTGTCGCCAAACTCATCGCCAAACTGAACAAGTCAACACCAAACTTGTCACCAAACTATATAAGCCAGCGCCAAATTCGTCGCCAAACTATACAAGCCAACGCCAAACTCATCGCCAAACTATACCTCCATCAGGGGATAAAATTACTCATCAGTGGATAATTTTACCCGTCAGGAGATAATTTGTTCATTACCAAACTCTTCGGTAAAGTATAGTTTGCCCATCAGAGACTAACAAAAATTTCCCATCATAGACTAACAAAAATTGTCCATCAGAGGCTAACAAAAATTGTCCATCGGAGACTAACAAAAATATAAGGGATAGCAGAGTTTAAATATGTAGAAAATTCTTTTTTGAGTATTTCAAGATAATAGAGATTATCCATGTGGTTTATCTCTATGAGAAAATTATAGGGAAAGGAATACATTTTGATTAGCCAAAGTGTCATATAGATTCCTCTTCAATTACTGATCAAGCAGTTAAAATAAATAAATTAGTTAAAACTTTTAAAATTACCTTGCAAGCTTTCAATTCTACGGCACACGCTGTAAGAATGTTATTTTGAATTTGAGAGTGTTTAAAAAGGAAGAGTAGTAAGACAAGAGTCTCCTTTATATAGGAGAGCCAAGGAACAAAAATGTGAGACTTGGGGTGTTTCACACCTTAGATAAGCATAGGACATGAAATTAACTAAACCACTAGTTTATTTAAATATTATAAACCAATATTTAATCATTACACTTACACGTAAATGTATACTCCTTACAGGAGTCTCACAGAAGTCTACTGACTTAGCAGTTTAATAACTTACTCATCAGTGAAAAACCTCTCAGGTTAATCTCGTCGTTATGGCTTCACCCCTCCTTGTAACTGTAATAATAATCCATCATATTATTATTACTGACATTTCTATTATTCTGGGCATTAATATTTTATTAAACTAAAACTTAATCCTTTCAATATTCATAAAAGAATATTTGATTACAATCGCAAATAAATCAATCTAGGATTTATTTAATAAGTACTTCGATGTTGTAGTAATATTTACAGAAAGCTTGGGGCTTCACATTGGGCACCGTCAATAATTGGCAATAGAAAATAACAACATCCAAGCATAAATGATATTGATAAGAGAAAATTTGGTCTCTATTTCATACTTCAAAATAAATTTCTAACAGCGAAAGTCTGTGAGGGGCCCATACAGGCCTTACAATCTAACCATCTCTATAATAACATCACGCTTCACTCTTCCTCTAAAAGCCATCCATAGAAGAGTGATCAGGAAGCGTTCATCATGTCATTCTTATTTTTCCCTTATCAGATGGCTCTGCCTTCTCGCCATAACTTGTAAACCATTTAATAACTACAATATGAATGATTTACACTCAGCAAGTATATAGTTATGCATTGGGTGAGCCTTGAAAGATAGATAATTTATAGGGCTTAGGTGTTTGTGAGGTTGGGCTAAGACAATGCTGACACCTCTTGATAAATTGGAAAAATATAGCTTATAGGGTCCCCGAGTGATAATGAGGGATTTGACCCTTTACTTGGAAGAATATTGAATAATTCACATGCGCCTTTTAACCATGTCCATTTGGTGCACGTGCCCTTAGGAATGCCATATCACACAGTATATCAGCTAGCCAACCTGACCACCATCTGACTTCATCATCATAACATGCGTAATCAATGCAGAAATTTTTTATCTATAAGGATTCGGTGATCGACGCCTCGATTTTTGTCTCCTATAAAATCCTACGCCTGGGGTGCCAGGCAGTTGCATCCACTAGCCTTCAGTTTACCCACACGGATATACTTTACAAGTATGGGGTGAGAAATAAGTTTCCTACATCTGTATAGGATTTACTTTGGCATGTTAGTGAATTTGAATAGCTAACAGCTGCCCAAAGAATACTTGATTCTAATACAACATTTTTCATGTACATCGGATCAATGGATCGTATGTTACTCATCATGAAAACATTGAACTTGAATAGAATATAACATAACATTGGTTAGTTACGTATATCGACTGAATGATAATACATATTAAATGAAAAAGATAGAGTGAGTACATACTTTCCTTTGTCCTTGGCTATTCTTTAATTAAATTACTTGTGAAAGAGGGCACTTTTTAAAACATGTACATTGACTTAACATGAGAAATTCATTCCTTGAATATAGATGTGAGAATGCACATATGTGATGTCCTTCTATCCTTAGTTTTTTGAATTTGACATCTAAAATGTTGAGATTTCTTTTAAAATCCTAACGGAGTCCGAGAGATTTTTTAGATTAGTATTTAGTCACTTGCAGGCTCCTATATAATTCATATGAGTTATTAGAGGTTGTATGTGAGGACCCAGAAACAAAATTAGTCTATAATGAATGGATGGTTTGTTCATTCACATTTTGTATAAAGGATTAATTCCTAATCTATGTGAATAATTAATTTATATCTTGAAATAAAATATTTTTTTTCTAAAATTTAGTAATGACAATTCTTTTGTGGGATCATAAAAGGAATGTGATTATATGAGTCTCATATGAGATCAAGTAAATCTATATGTATGAAATGGATACGTATTTTAAGGAAAGAGTTACTAGATGATTACGTGTGTTGTTGTTAGGTTAATAAGCTGCTTAGGTGTCATCAGCTAATTAAGATTAAGCTGCTTGATAATTTACTAGCTATTAAGATGCTATGATGAGCAGCCGTTTTACCAGCCAATCACTCTATCTCAAAACATAATTTTAGCCTACTGCTCTAGTCGATTTACGAACACTATAAATACCTCATCTGAGATAAAATTCTAATATCTCTTCTAAAACTTCTTTTTAACCAATAACCCACAAAAATTTCAAGTTCTTTCTCTTGAGCAACTGTCTTTTTCTAGAGCAGTCAAGTTTTAATTCCTTCCTTATAGACGAAGAGGTAAGAGCTTTATACTAATTGTAAACTGTGCTCTGTTTTCTTTTCTTGCATAACATCTAAGAGTATTAGTCATGCATGCTAAGTTATCCAAGAAAAGAATAAAGTTTCAAAAGCTGCATATGTGTGTGTGTCTGTATTCTAATGATACACACAATAGGTAGGATAATGTTGCACCCTAGGTTGGGTTTATCCATTGTTAGGCATCATCTATGATCATATGAATGGTCCTTTATTATAGTAGAGACAAGCTTTATCTTAGTCTCTGACAGCACAATGTTAGTCTCCGATGAGTAATAATATTAGTCTCCGATAAGAAAACATGTTAGTCTTCGATGGGTAAATATTAGTCTCTGATGAGAAAACATATTAGTCTCCGATGAGTTTGGTACTGAACAAATACCCATTGATGAGTTTGGCGTTGGCGGGTGAATTATCCCCTGATGGGTAAGTCATTCCCTGATGATTATCTCTTGATGAGTGAATTATCTCCTGATGGGAAAGTCATCCCCTGATGACTATCTCCTGATAGAGGAATATTCCCTGAAGGGTAAAATTATTCCCTAATGGCCATCCTCTGATGGCCATCCCCTGACGAATAGTCCGTCCCCTGATGGCCATCCCCTGTTTATGTGCACTCTCATATTTATTTTTCAAGGCACAGATTTCTCATGTGATATCAACAATCATGTTTTACAGAACCTTTCACGCACCAATATTTTGAATTTAAAATTAGCTAAGGACCAAGGCAAGTATATACTCACTCTATTCCTCTTTCATTAAATACGTAAGATCATTATTTTGATTTATGTAAATAGTCAATGTTTTTCATGGATAAGTAACGTATGATTCATTGATCCGATGTACGTGAAAAGATGTTGTATATTGAACCAAGTTTTATTGGGTTGTTGCTTGCTGTTTTAATTCGCTAACACCCTAAAGGAAAATCCTATATGGATATAGAAGCTTTATTACTTATCCTATACTTGCAAAGTATATCCATATAGATAAAGTCTAGTGGGTTGCGAACGCCAGGCACCCCGACACATGATGATAAGGAATGATAAACTGAGGCATCGGTAATCAGACCCTCGCAGACCTATACTTTCTGTGTTGACTACGTATGTCATTATGATGAAGTCAAACGATCAGGCTGGCCAGCTGGTATGTCGTTTGATGAAGAGGAAGTCAGATAGTGATCAGACTGGCCAGACGATGCACTATTTGATGAAGAGAGGGCGTAATTGAATGATTCAAAATTCCTTTCAAGTAAAGAGTTAACCCCTTGTTATCACTCGGGAACCTTGAAAGTTACATGTTTGTTAAATCACCTGGAGGTGTCGGCATTGCTTCGCCCAACATCATTAAACACTAAAGCCCTTTGAAATATCTGTTATTTTTTTTTTGAAAGTTACCCAGCTTATAAATATATACTTGCTGAGCATAAATCGCTCATTTGGATTATTATAAAATGATTTACAGGTCATGATGAGAAGGCTTAGCCGCCTAATAAAGGAAAGGAAAAAATGGCATAGTGAGAGTTTCTTGATCACTCTCCTATGGATGACCTTTAAAGGGAAAGTGAAGCGAGAGGCCATCATAGTAATGTTCATATTGTAAGGCTAGATGGGCCCTTTATAGACTTTTGCTGCTAAATATTTATTATATGGTTTTGTAATAAAAGGTTATACACCTTCGGTTCATATTATAAATAGTGGAAGTATGGTTTTGTAATAGAGATTATATTTCTCTTATTCCATGATGTGTATGCTTGGTTTATGATGTTTTGTTTTCTGTTGTCAATTTCTGGCGGTGCCCGAGGTCCGGTATGGGATTTTATGGGGCTGTCACACAATTTCTGACAGTGCCTGAAGTCCAGCCTGAGATTCTCGGGGCTACCACATTGTATGTTAATTATCTATTAAATAAAACTTAGTTTAGGTGAATTTATTAATCATTTACTATTAATTGGGAATTATAGATTAATTATTGTTATCTTAAATAATTCCTTAGTCATCTATGACAGTAAGGTTTTATTTCATTAAATTTAGTTTTAACAATTGGTTAATTCTCATTAATACAACTGGTGTATATTATTGAGATGATACCAGAGTAGGTACGAGAAAAATAATTATCCATATACGTATTAGTGTCAGAGTATAAAATTATACACTTCTAAGATAGATTGTGCATCAGTGGGTAGCCATCGGGGTATAAAAGTGGTCATTAGGGGATGATTTTAGTCATTAGTGGATATGATCATCAAGGAATAATATTAGTCATCAGTGGATTATTTAAGTCATCATTGGATACGGTCATCAGGGGATAATATTAGTCATCAATGGATAATTTTATCCATCGCCAAACTCTAAACGATAGCGTCAAAGTCGTTTGGCTATCGCCAAAGTCATCGCTAAGTATTTCAAAGCTTAACTTTGTCCATTAGCGCTAAAGTTGTTGCTAAGCTACTTGACTATCGCCAAAGTTATTTGAGTAGTGCCAAAGACATTTAAGTAACACCAAAGTCACTTGGCTATCACCAAAGACACTTGGCTAATGCCAAAGTCATTGGGAAAATTAACATGAGCACCAAAGTCCAAAAAAAAAGGTTGTGATACGCCAAAGTATACCTCATCAGTGGATAATATCATTAAGGGATAATAATTGGATGTCAGGGGATGACTTTTTCATTCATTAGTGGATGTTGTCATT
The DNA here is from genome assembly GCA_014636745.2 of Centella asiatica. Classification (NCBI taxonomy): domain Eukaryota; kingdom Viridiplantae; phylum Streptophyta; class Magnoliopsida; order Apiales; family Apiaceae; genus Centella; species Centella asiatica. The sequence continues at coordinate 10,864,298 of CM025787.1, read as the reverse complement.
AATAGATAAATCCTATCAATGACACTTTCTCAACATCTCTCATGTAGTGTTTATATCGCTTCTCAACAAACACACACACATACAAGTTTGAAGATATTACTGTAGTATACTGCAGCTTCACAGTTGTGGAGTTCTACAATCTTTAAAATTTTGTTTTATCCTAAGAGGCTTACGATGGAAAACTTGAGACGTCCTCTTTGTAAACACCTCAGGTTTTGGCTTTATTTTATTTATGTTGCTTTGATATAATAAAAGGAAATAATCAAGCATAGAGTGAGTGTGGCGGCCCCGGATAAGTCCCCCGAGCCGGGCCTCGGGCACTGTCAACAATTTGGGTGACAACCCCAAGATCCCCAGGCTGGAACCCCCGGGCCCCACCATAAAACAAAGATAACTCCACATAAAAGTGACAAAAACATCATAGCCAAGCATTTACATAAATTGTACGAGAGGTACATTCTCAAAAACAAACATCATAATAACAACTTAAGGTTCTCATTTTCTTACAAAACTTCAAAGCTCGGAAATAAATAAGCTGCAGCGGAAACCAACTTTAGATGGCCCATCTGGCCTTACAACCTAAACATTTCTATAATGGCTTTCTGTTTCACCTTCCCTTTAAAAGCCATCCATAGGAGAGAAATTAAGAAGCTCTCCTTATGACATTTTCTGTTTTCCATTATTAGGCGACTCGGCCTTCTTGACATAACCTGTAAAATATTTCATAACATTCCACATGAGCATTTACGCTCAGCAAGTATATATTCATAAGCAAGAAGAACAAATAAATCAAAAACTTTAATATCCATTGAGGTTGGGCGAAGCAATGCCAACACCTCCTGATAAATCAATAAATATGTATCATTTAGGGTTCCCGAATGATATCAAGGGGTTGACCCTCTTATGAATAAATCATGATTTGCCCTCTCTTCATCAGATAATGCATCACCTGACCAGCCTGATCACTATCTGACTTCCTTTAACAATCAAATTTCATCCCAGCTGGTCAGCCTGGTCGTTTGATTCCATCATTTGACATACGTAGTCACTTGCAGAAACCAATTTGTTGTTGCACCCCTGCTTATATTATTATCATTGCTTAAACATTTATCTATTGTTTAATATATAAGAATTGATGATGTAATATAGTCCTTGCTTAAGTATTGTAAAAGGACTTAGAAAAATATCCAACTTGTTAGGTGGATATAATATGTAGTTAAGAAAGGAGTTTGATCACCATCGAAGCCTGCTGATATGAAGAATCCATCGAAGTCTACTGATATGATAAATTCATTGATCAAGAAGGATTCTGAAGACATGAAGAATTTTCCAAGTATAGTCCTGCTTAGAATGGAAATAAGCAAGAACTTAAGTAAGCAAGATCCTTTGCTTGATCAAAGTCAAGTTGTCAGAAAAGTTATCTTTACCCCTGCTTAGTCAACCTCTAGGAGACTCTTCAGAAAGGCACTAGAAGACAGAATAACAGCTAACTTTTTGAACTAAGTAAGGAATGCTGTAAAGGTACAAGTCACATCAAGAACAGTACACTCCAATGGATCTATTTCAAATTCCCAACGGATAGATTTTCTGGAGTAGTATAAATAGGAGTCATAAATTTCATTTATGACTACTAACAAAACTGAACAACCAAAAACACTCTGACACTCTGACATATTAAAGACTTCAGCAAGACATCATAAAGCTTGAACAAGTGCTATCAATATGCTCAACTAAGGAGCACTCTAGTTGAAGATAGCAAGCAAGATTTACTCAATCTGCTTAGAGTCTGTGTGACTAACCTGGTCTAAGTGACCTAGTGTAAATTGGACTAAATGTCCTCCTGCAAATTGTTCTATGTGAACACGCCTGCTGATTGTTCTGTGTGAATAAGTTTTAGTGATAGCCTTCTCAAGTAAAAGAGAAGAAGAGTGGAGTAGGTTTAGTCCGAACCACTATAAAAATTCTCATCTCTATTCCTGCTTATCTTTCGTATTGCTTACTTGCTTTGTTTTGTGCTTTGCTTAAGTCCTGCTGAACTCTATCAGCAAAGACTTACTATCTTTGCTCCTTTTAGCCATTAACCTTTGCTACAAAAACTAAGGAGTGCTTTGCTTAAACAAGTTCCGCTGCTAAAATTTTTCAAAATATAAGAAACTTTTTTAACAAGCAAGAAGTGTTTAAATTAGTAAAGTTCTCTAAGCAAGACTTAATTTTTAAAAAATACTATTCAACCCCCCCCCCCCCCCCTTCTAGTATTTTTACCCTTTGGGACCTAACAAATGGTATTAGAGCTTAACACTCTTTGCTAAGCCCTAAAGCTTGATGAGGATCCTAACTTAAATTTTCTAATGGCTTTAAGAAGTGATTTTGGTGGCAAGCCCCCAATGTGTACCAGAGACAGATTTGCTAATTGAAAATTGAGAATACAGGTGTACATGGATGTAATTGATGAAGAACTATATGAAGCAATAAAAGTTGGGCCTTACATACCAGAAAAGATAAACCCTACTAATCCCAACAAACTTATTCCTAAACAGAGAAAGGAATGGACGAATGAAGAAAAGAAGTTAGTAGGGTACAACAAGAAGGCAATGAACATTTTCTTCATGACTCTTCATCCCTACTGAAAGACACATTTCACGTTGCTGAAATGAACAAAGATGCTGCTGATAAAGTCCATGCTGATCAACAATGACCTTGCTAAAAAATTCCGAAAAAGGGGAGGCATCCAGACAAAAGAGTTGTTTCAAAAACTATGTAAATCTCTTGCTGAAACGTCAAAGATGCTGCTGAAAGATGAACCCCTGCTGACAAAGTACGGCACACATGCTGCTACAAATCTACATCAACCTTGCTGAAAATATCAGGAAAAGGGGAGACCTCTCAACGAAAGCACCTTTTCAGAGACTAACTCTAAGACCTTGCTTATCTCATAAGCAAAGGATGATCCTGTTGAAAAATTCAAAATAAGCAAGGGATGACTCTGCTGCTTACAAGACCCTGCTTATACTTCGCCTTGAAAAGAAGCTACAAGATCAGCAAGGATATTGTCCCTGCTGATTCATATCATTGTCCATCCACATCAACAAGAAACGTGCTACGCAATTACCACCGGAAAAATAAGTCATCATGATTGCAGCCTTTTTTATTCTCTCTCCACATTAAATGCCACTCTGCCCCATGATCTTTTATAGCTGATGTCCTTTTGGTAATTATATCTCACCACTACCCATATTTTTCTCCCAGTAACTCTTCATCTTCTCATATCGTTTACCACTCTCTAAACCGTTCAACTTCTTTCACATCCTATATAAACTCATTTCACCCCTTCTCAAATTTTTTACCGTAGAATCTGCTCTGATCCTCTCTCTATAATCACTCTCTAAAAACCCTTCTGAAATCCTGCTGTAAACCTTCTCCGACAAACTTTTTTCAATTAGCATTAGCAGGCATGGCCAACTGGTTGAATAAAATCGAGTTTGAGTCTATTATTGGCTTAGATTCCTTTGCTGATATTGAAGACGCTGAAATCACAGAAGTCATAACCCTGCTGAGGAATAGTGGGATACGTTATGTGATCTCTGCTGATTCACCCATATATGTGGAAGTTATCAAAGAATTCTGCTCAATAATACAAGTCCGAGACCACAGTATCATTGGACGGGTCAATGGCCAGTTAATTCTCATCACTCCAGCAAGCATTGCCACAGTCCTACAGATGCCAAGTCAAGGTTTGCTGACTCCACTAACAGTCACTCCTGCTGTGCTTACTGAGCTGGGGTATGTCAAGAGCCACAACAACAAGAAAAGGAAGGACTTCCCAAAGAAGTGGGACCTTCTAATGGATATATTGCACAAAACCTTGCTGTGTAAGTTCACCTCCTAGGACGAGGCATCAGCAAGGGTTATATCGATCATATCTCTGCTGAAAACTGGGGAGCCAATCAACTGGGCTCAAATTCTCTTTGAAGTCCTTGCTGAGTCCTTCTCCAGCAAGAGGAAGACAAAAATTCGTCATGGACGAACCATGTCCCTGCTGATAAAGGGAATTCTTGGAGCCAACTTCCAGCAGGGACCTAGTCCAAGAAGCTGATTAGCAGTAAAGTAATCACCCCATCCCTGTTGAAGAACTATGGGCGCAACCCTGCTACCCTTGCTAAAGTTGCTGCTGAAAGGAGAGCAAAGGGATCAACAGAGTCCCTCGATCAAGCACAACAATCAACAATCCCTGCTGTCCAACACAACAGGAAGAGGCGAGTAGCGGCTAAAATTCTGAGGCCCAAAAAGAAATCTAAGGCCACCTCTGCTGAATTTGACCCCTCGACCTTAAATGAAGAAGAGAGGGAGGTGTACGAATTCTTCATGGAGTTCTACGATGAAGATTCTGTTGCTGAAACACTATTCAGACCCCCCCACCCTTCTCGTATTTTTACCCTTTGGGACCTAACACAATTAATCTGTGAGGGTCGGATTGCCGATGCCTCGGTTTCTCGTTCCCTATCATCATTGGCCAGAATACCAAGCGAAAGCATTCAACAGCCCTTTAACTTCCCATATGGATATATCTTCTTGAAAACATTTTCTCATTTTGAATAGCTTTGGCGTGCTTGACAATTAAAAGCAGCGACTGCCAAAAATATTGGCGTGCTCAACAAATAAAAGCAGTGACGGCCAATAGCGTAACTATATATCCATAAGGGAGTTGCTCGGGTGTGCATACAAGATCATGACTTGCAACACCCTTACATCATCTTCATCATCTTTTGGTGTGCTAGCAACTTTAAACAACTAGCAAACACCCAATAACATATAGCTCAATAATCAACATCTTTTCACATACATCGGATCAATGATCGTATGTTACTTAATCATAAAAGAGATCATCATCTTGCTTAGGCATTAACATCATTCATTTACGTATATCGAAATAATAATTCTACGTAATGAATAAGAAAGAAAGTGGAATGAGTATATACTTGCCTTGGTCCTCAGCTAAAATTCACTATACTGGTTACAAAAGGATTCTGTAAAACATCATTGTTGGTATAACATGAGAAATCCATACTTTGGAAGATGATTATGCAAAACAGAGGATGGTCATCAGGGCACGAAGTTTCCCGTCAGGGAAAGTTTTACCCGTCAGAGGATACATTATCCATCAAGGGATGATTTACCCATCAGGGGATACATTATCCATCAGGGGATGATTTACCCATCAGGGGATACATTATCCATCAGGGGATGATTTACCCATCAGGGGATACATTATCCATCAGGGGATACATTATCCATCAGGGGATGATTTACCCATTAGGGGACAATTCACCCGTCAGGGGATATGTGAAGACCCAGATTTGTAAATAAACTCCGTTATGAAATTTAATTATTTTAGCTTATTTTTTTCATGAAAATCACTTTCTTATAAATTGTGAATATTGAAATTATATTTTCTTATGAAAAAAAAAATTTATTTGCAATGTGATGTCCAAAAAAAAAAAAAAAAAAGGTTTTTAAATGATTTTGTTAAGCTCATGAGGATATGAGTTGTTTTACCCTTAAAAGAGTATTTCGGGTAGCTACAGTACCCTTTTTTTTAAAATACTCCACTGCTGGGGAGGGGGAACAGCAGCATTAAATGCTCATTATCCCTACCAGTATCCTAGAGTCAGCTATGAAAGATGACCGATGGACACAGCAGCCGTTTCAACCATTCTTTCCTTCTTCAGTCATTTCCTTTCTTTTCATAGCCAACAGCTGAGATCAAGTTGATCCTACGGTTCTTGTTGTTCAATCAAGTGATTTATATACACATCACGCTGTTGTAACCTTGATTCTACCTTTCTAAACTTCCATCAAACTTAAATTTAATTTCCGAGACAGCAGTTCTTTTTGAAGGATAAATCGAAGCATTTATTTCCTTTCTACAGTAAGGAGATAAGGGCATCTCATTTAAGTCTTGCTATATTTCTTGCGTCTCTGCTCTACCTACCACCCTTACTACCATGTTCATTTATTTTCAAAAGTATGACTTAATGCTTATTCTAGCGATCGGGGTTAATGTCATTTATTTCAAGTTGTCTAACTTGGGTGTAGTGTTGTTGACAACCACCCGGTGGACAAACCTTTAACTACCAAATATTCTGTTGATAGTAGTCGCAACCCCATGCTTGAGTATTCTTTAATCTGATTTTCTTTACCCAAAACCGTGTTTAGAATGGCATGCAGACCAAAAGAAATGTTATGTATTACTGAGAGAATGATGAGTTTTGACCTAAGTGTGGATTTGGTTGAGGGCACCACACATGGAGGAGTGAGGAAGACGACCCTGTATCTGAGATAGACTTTAACTTAGTCTCTGACGGGTTTGAGATAATCCCCGATGAGTAATTAATCCCTGATGAGTTATTAATCCCCG
>CM025787.1:10826309-10841202 GCA_014636745.2 Centella asiatica | reverse complement strand
AATTAGATTTCATAACGAAATTTATTTACAAATCGGGGTCTTCACATTAACCCCATCGGAGACTAAGGGTGATGTCATCATCAGAGACTAATAATTCCTTTATCAGATATTACGGATGACGTCATCGGGGACTAAACTTAGCCTATCAGAGACTAAGGATGACATCATCAGTGACTAATTAACTCGTCAGGGACTGATGACGTCATCTTAACCCCATCGGAGACTAAGGGTGACGTCATCATTAGAGACTAACAATTCCTTCATCAGAGATTACGGATGACATCGTCGGGGACTAAACTTAGCATGTCGGAGACTAAGGATGACGTCATCAGGGACTAATTAACTCGTCAGGGACTGATGACGTCATCTTAACCCCATCGGAGACTAAGGGTGACGTCATCATCAAAGACTAACAATTCCTTCATCAGAGATTACGGATGACGTCGTCGGGGACTTAACTTTAGCCTGTCGGAGACTAAGGATGACGTCATCGAAAAACAACATCAACACAGTCGGGGACTAATGCTGACGTCATCAGAGACTAATATCAACACAGTCGGGGACTAATGCTGACGTCATCAGAGACTAACATCAACACAGTCGGGGACTAATGCTCACGTCATCAGAGACTAACATCAACACAGTCGGGGACTAACTTTAGAAGCTGTCTCAGATACAGGGTCGTCTTCCTCACTTTTCCAAAGGTGGTGATCTCAACTACAACTCCATAAATCAACTCTCAACATGCTTTAAGCTATGAGCAACACTTCTAGACACAAAAGAATAAAATACTTTCTTTTTCTTTCTTAAAGACTTGTTCCTACAGCTAAACTTCTCGGATACCAAGCAAAAAGAAAGGCAAAAGAGAACTTAAGATTCTTACCTCCTGGGTTGACAAAAGAGATCAAAGCTTGATTGACAATATTCGTCCAGAAAAGAGAACCTTGAAATTATATGGAGGTGATAGGTTTAAGGAAGAACTTTGGAAAAAGAAATCTTTTGAAAAGAGAGTGAAATGTTCCTCCGAATGAGCTATTTATAGTAGGCTGAGATTAAGCCTTGAAATAAAATGATTGGTTAAACTGGACTGTAAAAACGGCTGCTCATCATGATTCTTAGCAGCTAAGCATCGTAATAAGCCTGCTGTCCTACATGCACAAACGTTTAATTTACTGATGACACACAAGCAGCTTATTAATTTAATTAGTATACGTAAGCACTGATGTCATCAAACTTAAGCTCTTGAGTCCTTCAGAGGACTTAACCAACAAACGCAAGCTTCTTTTAAGAGCTTACAATACGGTACTGCATGTATATATAAACATCATTTGTTTATCCTTGCAACCAACATCAAACAACTATAACCCCTTTAATGGGTCCAAAAATATTCATACAACCAAAAGCGTCATATAATAACCATATTCATATTAATAAGAAAATAAAATAACATAAAATAGAATAAAATGAGTGAATAAATTATTTATAGATAAGCAAATTTTCCAGGTCGTCACAGTCGGGGACTGATGCTGACGTCATCAGAGAATAACATCAACACAGTCGGAGACTAATGCTGACGTCATCAGAGACTAACATCAACATAGTTGGAGACTAACTTTAGAAGCTGTCTCAGATACAAGGTCGTCTTCTTCACTTCTCCAAGGGTGGTGATCTCAACTACAACTCCATAAATCAACTCTCAACATGCTTTAAGCTATGAGCAACACTTCTAGACACAAAAGAATATAATCCTTTCTTTTTCTTTCTTAAAGACTTGCTCCTATAGCTAAACTTCTCAGATACCAAGCAAAAAGAAAGGCAAAGGAGAACTTAAGATTCTTACCTCCTGGGTTAACGAAAGAGATCAAAGCTTGTTTGAAAGTGATTGTCCAAAAGAAAGAACTTGAAATTAAACAGAGATGGTAGGTTTAAAGAAGAACTTTGGAAAAGGAAATCTTTAGAAAAGAGACTGAAATATTCCTCCGAATGAGGTATTTATAGTAAGCTGAGATTAAGCCTTGAAATAAAATGATTGGTTAATCTGGACGGTAAAACGACTGCTCATCATGATTTTTAGCAGCTAAGCAACGTAAGAAGCCTGTTGTCCTTCATGCAAATAAGCCAGCTATTAAAGCAGCTAACTAATCAAATTTACATACGTACTCATGATGTCATTCCCTTACGTAAATTATTACATTCCTCAGGGAACTTACTAAACCAGAAAAGTGAGCTCCTTCAAGCAATATCAACATAAATTGCTTGATCTTATAATCCAATATCCAACAAACATAATCCTTTAATAGATCCAAAAATAATTAGACATTCAAAAACATCATATATTAACTATACACGTTAATATATATAGAGGAAAAGAAGAAAAAAAATATGAATAAATAAATTATTTATAGATAAACAAATTTTTTGGGTCGTTACAATTTTACTGCGCAAATGATTACAGTTCCCGAAATCAGGGAGTGGAGGTGCCTACGTCTTTATCACGACCATTTTTACTATGCAAAATTATCATGATAAAGAGGGACAACTATAGAGACCTCAATTTTGGGCTTTATTTTATTTATGTTGCTTTGATATAATAAAAGGAAACAATTAAGCATGGAGTGAGGCTTGGTGGATTTAAATTTTTATTGAGTGCAAGACAGGTTCCCCTTTGAGTAGTGCATGGAATTGATAAATGCAGCCCCTCGACGAGTTAAGATTAGGGATTGATTGTGAGAACCCGAAAATAAAAATAGGCTTTGTTGTATGGATAATAAATTCATATTAAGATTAATATATATTATGTATGAAGGTTTAATTTATATTCATTATGAATAATGAATTCATATCTTGAATAAAAGTTTCTATGATAATGTGATGTCCAAAAGATTATAAATACGTTTTTGAACTCAAATCTTTAAATGATTATTTTTATCCAAGTACTAACAAAAATAAGTGTAAATTATCCCAAGCAGGACTTTAGGCACTGTCATAAATTGTGTGACAGCCCCCAAGGATCCCAAGCTAGACTTCGGGCACTGCTAGAAAATTGACAGCAGAACAACATTATGAACCAAGCATGCATATCATTGATTAAGAGAAATGTAATCTCTATTAAAAAACCATAACCCAAGAATTTATAATATGAACTAAAGGTATATAACCTTTTATTACAAAACCTTAAATATTTAGCAGCGGAAGTCTATAAATGACCCATCTAGCCTTACAATCTGAACATTTCTATGATTGTGAGAACCCAAAATTTTAAATGAATATTGTTAGATGATTTATCCATTTTGGTGATTTATTTTATTGTAAAGGTTTAATCTTTTGTTGGTATAAATGATGAATTTATATTTTCCTATAAAAAAAAAAATTCAATGGCAATGTGATGTCCAAAAGGGTTTTAAATGTATTTTGAACACATGTTTTCAAATGGATATTTATTCAATTTTATTTCGTGTATCTAAAGGAAGTGTGATAATTGTCCTTCACGTGAGAAGAGCTGGTGTGTGAACAGGTTTAGCTACAGTACCCGTTTTTATTTTAAAACCTGACTGCTGGGAGACCGTAGCATTTAATGTGCATCACCTCCATCATTACCCTAGAGTGGGCTATGAAAAAATGACCGATGGACACTAGCAGCCGTTGCAACCACCCTTTTCTCACCAGTCATTTCTTTTCCTTTCACAGCCAACGACTGATATCAAATAAATCCGACAGCCCTTGTTGTTCAACAAGTGATATATATATATCACGATGTTATAACCCTAGTCCCACCTTCATAAATTTCTATACAGTATACCACCAAATCCAAGCTTATTCTCAAAACAACTGTCCTTTTTGGAAGAATAACTAGAGCTTTTAACTCTTTCTTGCAACTAAGGAGGTAAGAACATTTCATTAAAGTTCTCCTATATTTCTTACACTTTGTTTCTGTCATGCATATCACGTTTAATGCCTTGTTCATTTATTTCTAAAAGTATGATTCGATGCATGCTCTTAACACCTGGAGTTAATGTTTTTATTCGAAAAAGCTATCCAAGATGGGTGTATATTGTTGACCACCCCTGATAGATAAACCCTTAACTACCAAACATTCTTTTTGTCAGTAGTTACAACACCAGGCCTGAGTATTTTCTACAACCTGAGTTTTGAACCCTAAACCATGTCTAGGAGGGCATGCAGACCATAGGAAATGTTATGTATCCCTGAAAGAATGATGAGTTTTGACCTAAGGATAGATATGGTTAAGAACGCCAACCATGGGGGAATGAGGAAGACACCACTGTATCTGAGGCAAGTCTTAACTTAGTCTCTGATGGGTTGGAATGAGTCTCTGACTCTATGAAATAGTCCCTGAGAGACTCCAAGTTAGTCTCTGATGAAGGAAGTTTTTAGTCTCTGATGAAGGAAAGTTGTTAGTCTCTGATGAAGGAAATTTTAGTCCCTAATGAAGGAAAGTAGGTTAGTCTCTGATGACTAAAGAGGTTAGTTTCGAAGAGTTTGGCGATGACTGTCGAGTTCGGCGATGAACAAATCATCCCCTTACAGCCAAAGAGTTTGGTGTTGAACAGGTTATCCACTAATGAAGTTCAGCGATAGTCAGAGTTACCAACCGATGAGTTTGGCGGTGAGGGAATTATCCCCTGATGGTCGAAGGCTATACCCTGATGGCCAAGAGATATCCCCTGACGGGTGAGATATCCCCTGACGGGTGAGGCATCCCTTGATGGGTGAGACATCCCCTGACAAGTGAGACATCCCCTGACGGGTGAGATATCCCCTGATGACCAGTCATTCCCTGACGGGTAAGTAACCCCTGATGAATGATTATTCCCTAACGTAGCAGATTATCCCCTGACGTGCAGTCTGCCTTTAAAACCATGAAACATTATTTTTCATAAAATTATTTATGATGTTTAATTATGTATTCACCCTAAACAGCTCTTATAGCCATTTTGGAAACATTAAAAAAGAAAATCCCATATGCACTTTCTCTCATATTTTAACCTAAGTACTAAATTTATTTTTGGATATGTATATTTTACAGAATCTTTCACTCTCAAGTAAATTGAAATTTGTTTGTGTGCAAGGACCGAGGCAAGTATATTCACAATCTTATGTTTAATTGTAAGTTGATGCAAGTATATTCTCACTCTTATGCTTCTTTTAGTTAAGCGCATGATCACTTGATTCAACAGGCGTAGAAGGTTATGACTGTTATGTTAAAATTTCTTTGTGAATCGTCATGCTATGCTTTAATTTCCACTAGCATGATATGAATGAAAATGCATGAATATAATTGAGCTTTGATTTTCAGCTATTATTCAATCTTATATTTGTGCAAATGAATGAGAATGATATGTCCCTTAAATGGGTTATGCCACATGGTTGGCAAGAGGAAGGGAAAGGTGCTGATTTGTTCTTCACCTGACCTAAAGGAATTATAAGTGACTACGTACGTTCACACAAAGAGGGATCATGCGGTCACAGTTAGGCCAGCTGTGTACTGTATGGTTAGCAGATTCAACGGGTTTAGCCCCCCATGGATATTTTGAGAAAGTTGTATACAGGTGAATACCTGTATTTCTTCAAGGAAGGATTACATATTGTTTATCATCAGTGATCCTCAATGTTCTTCAAAAGGTTTCTAAGGCGTTAGTATTGAATCTTCTTCAATATTTCAGTTTTATTTCTCTAAATTGTTTATATACTTGCTGGGCGTAAATCGCTCACTCTTGTTGAACTTAAACGTCTTGCAGGACAAAATGCAAAGGCTGAACCCTCTGATAAGGGGAAAGCAAAGATGATCGGCTATTAAGTTATTTACTCTTTTAGTAACGCTGAGGAAGGAAGGAAGGAAGATGTTAGACGTTGTAATGATCTTGGAATTGTAATTTATAAAGATTGTATAGCTTCCGCTGTAATTGTTGTAATAACTCTTAATTACTGCCTTTGTCCAGTATTTATACTATGAATGGATGTATGGTTATCTTTTCCTTCTTTTGACGCAGCCCTGATCCAATATGGGATTTTGGGGTCGTCACAGTTGGTATCAGAGCCCAGTTACAGCCAGAAGTGATTCGTAAGGAAACACTGCCCGTAAGCTGCATCCAATAATAGGGGTATGTCCTAGAATTCCTCAAGAAAGGGGAATTTGGGAAGTTGACGCTAGAATGGAAGTACTAAGGCATGTTAATGGGTTCAAGTTTAAGGTTTTGTTAGAGTCAAGCTAAGATTTGGGGTTGCTTAGTATTGATAAGAGCAAACGAAGGTGCCACCTTTTTAACTTATCGCTGCATTTTGTTTTGTTAAGAATCTTAGAATTACTGACTTGGATTGTTTAATGTAGATGGCCAGAGATCGCTCTAGATCCCCCGCGCTTTTTCGTAGGGTAGATAGCCCAATTTTCGACGTCTCATCTAACGAGGAAGAGGAGCCTAGCGTAGTGTCCCCGTTGTTCACTCCTGCTTTACCAGTCAGGCACCAACCATCTCCAATGCAAGAGGGCCCAATCCTTGCCCCAGCGCCAACACAAGAAGTCAGACCCTCTACCGTTCGTCAGGGGCCGCACATTCGCCACACAGCACGGAAGAGTGTGTGATGTCATCATTCCAACCGTAACCAGGGTATGGTGCAGGATGCTCCTACAACAGGACAGGATACTCCTAGACTCGCCTCACCCTTACCTTGGATATCCCACGACAAAATAGTACATGAGTATGATGCAAAAGTCCACCATCGCTTGGCAGCTTGCACCATGATAGTTCGACGACAGGCTGCCACTATTGCTAGGTTTCGCACAGCAGCATCAACCTGGCAATCCTCTTTTTGGTTAACTTAGAGCCTGTACCATCGACTGACATTAGAGATGCATGCACAGATGGCAGCAACAGCAGCAGCTAATCCCACGGTGACGTGTTTGGAGCAAATGAGCAACCACTGTGCGTGCCGCATTGAGGAAACACGTATGCAGTCTCGGCATTGGGAAAGGGAGGCGGAATGTGAAGGATCCTTGGACACGGAAGACGAGGAGGATTAGTTATAGAAGTTGATGTAAAATTTAAGTGGAGGTTATTTTGTGTTTGTTTTGAACATTGTTGGGTAGTTGCGACTATCACATAATGTAATTTGATCTTATGTCGAACTTAAGAATGTTTGAGGATGATGTCTATGACAGCTCCTATGTACATGAATGATAAATATTTTGACGTATTTAAATGTTTGTGTGTTACATAATGTGCTTCACCTTATTGAGTTATAAATTCTTGAGCCATATAAAGAATGGAATGTTTCGTGGAAGATGTTTAACTTTTTACGTATATTATTCTAGATTATGGACAGAGGAAGGAGACCAGGAAGACCTGGGAGAAGAAATCTCCGTAACGAATTGTCAAGGTCTGAAAATTTGGCACGTTTAGAAAGAGAAAACCAAGCTGAAAATGTTGAGGAAGTTGTCGTAGAGGATGACAACTCGAAGGAGGTGGTGGGGATGAACCACAATCCCCCACATGTTACACCACCCCCTGTTAATGACAATAATTCTGCCAACAACAACGCTACAGGGAATGCGAACGACAACCCGTTAGCTTAATTTCTTCAAATTATTTGCGAGGTCGTGGCCGTGAACCAACCAGCTCCCCCACAACCACAACCGCCAAGACCTACTGCCCGTGGTTCATGCATCCGAGACTTCACTGGCATTAATCCGCCGACCTTTGATAGGAAAGGAAGGCCCACTGTAACACAATATTGGTTGGAAGAGATTGAGAAAGCCTTTGATTTAGTAGATGTGCCAGAAGATTGTAAGACTAAGTATGCGGCTTTCATGCTGAAAGAGGAAGCCAACCACTGGTGGAAAGGTGCCAAGAGAATGGAACTGGCAAAAAGGGAAACTACAAGGAACACCAATACAGTGATAACCTAGGAACTGTTTACCCAGAAATTCAGGGAGAAATTTTACCCTTCTAGTGTCTCTAATGCAATGGAACTAAGGTTCCTAAATCTGAAGCAATGGTCCATGATGGTGGACGAGTACGAGGCAACGTTTAATGAACTGATGAGGTATGCTCCTCATCAGGCGAGCGATGAAGGAAGGAAAGCTCGAAGATTTGAGCAAGGATTGAATGCTTGGATCCTAAGGCAGGTAGCAATTTTCCAGCTGGAAACTTTTGATGCAGTTGTGGAAAAAATGAGAATCGCAGAATGGAGCAATAAGACGGTACATGAATACAATCAGGAAAACAAGAAGGGTGACAGGAGAAAAGGGAACGATAAAGGAAACCACTAGAACTTTGGTGGTGTGATTGTGAAGAGGGAAGAAGGAAGCAATAATAATAGTGGGTTGGTCGACAGTAGAAAGAGGAAGTGGAAAGAGCAACCCTCTGATGGTGTTGCAAGGAAAACTATGATATGTTCAAATTGCGGGAAGAACCATGGCTTAATCCCGTGTTTGAGGGGGAAAGATGTTTGCTTCAAGTGTCGCCAACCAGGACACTTCTCCTCAAATTGTCCAACATTGAATCCTACTATGATCCAATCACAAGGGAGACAACAACATCCTCAGCAAAATAGCAGGCCACTAGCCACGGTGAGGACATGCTACACATGCGGAATGGAAGGGCATATTTCTCCAAATTGCCCCCAAAAGAAAAGTGACAAACCAATGCTGACAGGAGCCAACACTGTGCCCGTGCGTCCACAAGCAAGGACTTACAATATGACGGTGCAAGATGCTGTGGCTTCTGACGATGTTGTGACAGGTACACTACTAGTGAACTCTATACCTGCTAATGTGTTATTTGATTCGGGTGCTACTCGCAGTTTTATTTCTCAATGATTATCTAGTAGCATGCTGGTATTGCCTGAACGTTTACCTAACCCCTTAGAGGTAGTCGTTGCCAATCGCGAAGTAGTGAACATTTCTCATGTCTACCCTAACTGCACTTTGAAGATAGACCAGCATGAATTTGTTGCTGATCTTATTCCTTTTCCTTTGGGAGAATTCAACGTAATATTGGGAATGGATTGGCTATTCAAATACCAAGCCAACATTGATTGTAAGAAGAAGAAAGTAGTCCTATGCTCTCCCCAGAAGGCAAAGGTTTGGTTCCATGACACCAAGATGGTGAAATCATCGCCATTCTTGACCATGATCCAAGCACAGAAGATGGTTCGCAAGGGTTGCGAAGCCTTCTTGGCTTATGTGTATGATGACAACAAAGATGAAAGTAAAATCGAGGATGTCTCTGTGGTAAGGGAGTTTGCAAATGTATTTCCAGAAGAATTTCCTGGATTACCCCCGGATAGAGAAATGGACTTTGAAATCAACTTAATCCCCGGTACCGCGCCAATCTCCAAGGCCCCTTACCGAATGGCACCATCTGAATTAAAGGAACTAATGAAGCAGTTGCAAGAACTCTTAGAATGAGGATTGTTCAGACCAAGTGTTTCACTATGGGGAGCATCAGTGCTATTCATTCGAAAGAAAGATGGATTGATGAGACTCTGCATTGATTACCGAGAACTGAACAAGGTTACAATCAAGAATAGGTACCCCTTGTCGAGGATAGATGACCTTTTTGATCAGCTCAGGGGAGGGAGGTACTTCTCGAAAATTGATCTTCATTCAGGGTACCACCAATTAAAGATCAAAGAAGAAGACATACCGAAGACGGCATTTTGAACTAGTTATGGACATTACAAATTCTTAGTGATGTCTTTTGGATTGACGAACGCGCCAGTAGCTTTCATGGACTTGATGAATCGCATCTTCAAACCATTCTTGGATAAGTTTATCATCATTTTCATTGATGACATTCTTATTGTGGCGCCCTCGGAAATCCCCCGAGCCAGGCCCCGGACACTGTCAGCAATTTGGGTGACAGTCCTCAAGATCCCCAGGCTGGAACTTCGGGCTGCATCAGAAAACTACAACACAGCATTATAACAGCAAAACAAATAACACAACCAAGCCTTAACAACATACCTATGGGGAAATATTTTCCCAAATATATCAATAAAACTTAAGGTCCACATCGTCTTACAAAATCTTAAAGCCTAAAAAGAAACAAGCTGCAGCGGAAACAAAACATAAGATGGCTCATATGGCCTTACAACTATAACACCCTTAAGCGATTCTCTCCTTCCCTTTCTTAGGGGACTCAGCCTTCACGACATAACCTGAAAAACATTCATAGCTTTCCACATGAGCGTTTACGCTCAGCAAATATATATTCATAGGCTGGAAGAAAAGATAATTCAAAAGCTTTAGTATTCATTGAGGTTGGGCGAAGCAATGCCAACACCTCCTGAATAATCAATCAACATGTGTCATTTAGGGTTCCCGAGTGATATCAATGGGTTATCCCTCTTTAACAAATAAACCTTGATTCGCCCTCTCTTCATCAGATAATGCATCACCTGACCAGACTGATCATTATCTGACTTCCATACATAATCAAATTTCATCCCAGCTGGTCAGCCTGGTCATTTGATTCATCATTTGACATACGTAGTCCTTCGCAGAAAGCATATGGTCTGCCGAAAGAATCACATTACCGATGCCTTGATTCATCATTTGACATACGTAGTCATTTGATTCATCATTTGACATACGTAGTCCTTCGCAGAAATCATATGGTCTGCAGAAAGCATATGGTCATTTAACATTTTTTATCATCATTGGCCAGAATACCAGGCGAAAGTATTCAACAGCCCCTTAACTTTCCATATGGATATATCTTCTTGTAAACATTTTTCTCAATTTTGAATAGCCTTAACGTGCTAATCAATTAAAAGCAACGACTGCCAATAACACATATTGGCGTGCTCAACAATTAAAAGACAGTGATCATCACAGGCGAAATATATATACCCATACAGAAGTTACTTGGGTGTGCATAAAAGTCCATGACTTACAACACCCAAACATCATCTTTATCATCATTTGGCGTGCTAGAAAATTTAAACAGCTAGCAACCACCCAATAACACATAGTTCAATCATCAATATCTTTTCACGTACATCGGATTCAATGATCGTACGTTACTTAATCATAAAAGAATTCATCACCATGCATAAGCATTAACATCATTCATTTACGTAAATCGAATTAATGATTTTACGTAATCAGTAAGAAAGAAAGTGGAATGAATATATACTTGCCTTGGTCCTTAGCTAAAATTCACTATATCGGTTGAAATAGGTTTCTGCATAACATTATCGTCGGTATATCATGAGAAATTCAAACATAATAAATGGCTATTCATGTAGAAAATGGTTATCAGGTCATGAGGTTGCCTTATCGGGGAAACATTTCACTCATCAGAGACTATTTAACTCATCAGAGACTGCTGACGTCATCTTTACTCATCGGAGACTAAGGATGACGTCATCGGGGACTAATATCTCATCAGGGACTGATGATGTCATCTTAACTCTATCGGAGACTAAGCCTGACATCATCGAGGACTAATATCTCATCAGGGACTGATGACGTCATCTGAGACTAACATCAACACAGTCGAAGACTAATGCTGACATCATCAGAGACTAACATCAACACAGTCAAGGACTAATGCTGACATCATCAGAGGCTAACATCAACACAGTCGGAGACTAACTTTAGAAGCTGTCTCAGATACAGAGTCGTCTTCCTCACTTCTCCAAGGGTGGTGATCTCAACTACAACTCCATAATCAACTCTCAACATGCTTTATGCTATGAGCAACACTTTTAGACACAAAAGGATATAATCCTTTCTTAAAGACTTGCTCCTATAACTAAACTTTTCGGGTACCAAGCAAAAAGAAAGGCAAAAGAGAACTTAAAATTCTTACCTCCTGGGTTGACGAAAGAAATCAAAGCTTGTTTGAAAGTGATTGTCCAAAAGAGAGAACTTTAAAATAAACGGAGATGATAGGAAAAGGAAATCTTTAGAAAAGAGTCTGAAATGTTCCTCCGAATGAGGTATTTATAGTAGGCTGAGATTAAGCTTTGGAATAAAATGATTGGTTAATCTGGACGGTAAAACGGCTGCTCATCATGATTCTTAGCAACTAAGCATCGTAATAAGCCTGTTGTCCTTCATGCACATACGTTTAATCCACTTGATGACACATAAGCAGCTTATTAATCTAATTAGTATACGTAAGCATTGATGTCATCAAACTTATGCTCTTGAGTCCTTTAGAGGACTTAACAAACGCAAGCTTCTTTTAAGAGCTTACAAAACAGTACTGCATGTATATATAAACATCATTTGTTTATCCTTACAATCAACATTAAACAACTATAGCCCCTTTACTGGGTCCAAAAAATATTTATACAACCAAAAGCGTCATATAATAACCATATTCATATTAATAAGAAAATAACGTAAAATAAAATAAAATAAAATGAGTGAATAAATTATTTATAGATACACAAAGTTTTTTTTTTCCAGGTCGTCACATTCTCCCCTCCTTATAATAAGTTTCGTCCTTGAAACTTTACTGGTGAAATAGTTGAGGGTACTTTTGCATCATCATTTCTTCTAGTTCCCATGTTGCTTCTTCAACATTATGGTTTCTCCATAAAACTTTTACAGATGCAATTTCTTTATTTCTCAAAACCTTTACTTGACGATCCAAAATTTGTATTGGCATTTCTTCATAATGCAAATTTTGTTGTAACTCAATGGGTTGGTAGTCAAAAATGCTAGAATGATTTCCTTTATAAGGTCGTAACATCGAGACATGGAAAACATCATGAACATGACCCAGAGCTGGAGGTAATGCTAGTTGGTAAGCCACTTCACCAATACGACGAAATACCTCAAAAGGTCCAATAAAGCGAGGACTTAATTTCCCTTTTTGTCCGAAGCGCAAAATACCTTTCCAAGGTGAGATCTTAAGCAACGCATAACCTCCTACTTCTAGTGCTTGATCTTTTCGATGTTGGTTTGCATACTGCTTTTGTCGATCTTGAGCTGCTCTTATTTTAGTTCGGATTGTCCGGATTGCATTCTCAGTTTGTTGAACTATTTCAGGTCCTTCTAACTTCCTTTCTCCAACTTCATTCCAATATAATGGTGTTTTGCACTTTCTTCCATACAAAGCTTCAAATGGAGCCATTCCTATGCTGGCCTGATAACTATTATTATAAGCAAACTCGACGAGGGGTAGATGTTCATCCCATCGTCCTCCAAAATCCAAAGAACTTGCTCTCAGCATATCTTCTAAGGTTTGGATTGTTCTTTCGGATTGCCCATCGGTCTGTGGGTGAAAAGCGGTACTCATGTCCAATCTTGTTCCTAAATATTCTTGAAAACTTCGCCAGAATCTACACTTAAAATGAGGATCACGATCAGATACAATTGAAATTGGCACTCCATGACGACTAAGGATTTCCTTCACATACAATCTGACCAATTGGTCCATCCTATAGGTATCCTTAATAGGTAGGAAATGTGCAGATTTAGTCAATCTGTCCACTATTACCCAAATTGTGTTTAACCCTTTTTGAGTTACTGGCAAACCAACCACAAAATCCATTGTGATATGCTCCCATTTCCATTCTGGGATATCCAAAGATTGCAACAAACCACTAGGCTTTTGATTTTCTGCTTTAACTTGTTGACAAGTGAGGCATGTACTTACCCATTCAGCAATTTCCTTCTTCATATTAGGCCACAAAAAATTTTGTTTCAAATCCTGATAAATCTTGGTTCTTCCTAGATGTATCGAAAATTTAGAGTTATGGGCTTCCTGTAGTAGATTTGTGACGACCCCATAATCCCATACCGGACTAGGGCATCATCATAAGAAGGTAAAGATAACCATTCATCCATTCCCAAATAAATACTGAATAAAAACAGCATTTAAGAGTTATTACAACCCAAGAATTAAGTAATTACAGCGGAAGCTATTACATCATTTCCTAATAACAAAATAAATCTCATCGACTCTTCAAACGTCTTCCTTCTTTCCTTCATTCATTCCTTTCTTTCCTTCATCAGTTCTATCAAAAAGATAAACACTTAGCAGCTTATCATCTTTGCTTTCCCCTTGTCAGAGGGTTCAGCTTTAGCTTTCTGTCCTGCAAATCATTAACATTCAACATGGGTGAGCGTTTTACGCCCAGCAAGTATATACACATTGAGGAAAATATGAGTAATTCAATGAATTTCATCTGGAATCAAAGGAGAGAAATTCAAATTCTGTTTATGGGCTTGGGGAAGCAATACCAAGACCTCGGAAACCTTCACATATCCTTGAGGATGCACTGATGATATACAACTTGTGATCCTCCATTGAAGAAAGTCAGGTATACACCGGATCATAACTTTCAAATATCCAACGGGGGCTGCACCCGCGGATCTGCTAACCATACAGTACACAGCTGGCCAGGCTGGACCGCATGATCCCTCTGAGTGACTACGTAGTCAAATAGCATTTCCTCTTGGTCAGGTGAAGAACACATCAGCACCTTTCCTTTCCTCTTGCCAACCATGTGGCATAACCCCCATAAGGGGCATCATTCACATTCTCATTGCACAGATATAAGATTGAAAACATAGCTGAAATTCAAAGCTCATTTATATCCATGCATCATCATTCATATCATGCTAGCAGAATCAAAAGCATAGCATGCTCATGCATCAGAACAATTAAAGTATAAATCCAACCTTCTACGCATATCGGAACAAATGATAATGCGTTAAACTGAAATAAGCACGAGATTGTGAATATACTTGCCTCAGTCCTTTGCTCACTACCAAATTTAATTTACTCGTGAGTGGAAAATTCTGTAAGAATATACATATCACAAAATGAATTTATTATCTGGGTTAAAATATGAGGGAGAAATGCACATGTGATGTCCTTAACTTTTAACGTCTCAATCTGATATAAAA
>CM025787.1:10717950-10794426 GCA_014636745.2 Centella asiatica | reverse complement strand
AACTTTAGTCTGTCGGAGACTACGGCTGACGTCATCAGAGACTAAATTGTTAGGTCCCAAAGGGTAAAAATACTAGAAGGGGGGCTGAATAGTGTTTTTCAAAAATTAAGTCTTACTTAGAAAACTTTACTGAATTAAAAATCTTCTTGCTTATTAAAAAGTTTCTTATGATTTTCAAAGAATTTAGCAGCGGAATTTTGTTTTAAGCAAGGAACCCCTTAGATTTTGTATCAAAAGTTAATGGCTTGAAGTAGCAAAGATAGTAAGTCTTTGCTGAACAAGTTCAGCAGGACTAAAGCAAAGCACAACAAAGCAAGGAAGCAATATAAAAGATAAGCAGGAGAAGAGATAGAATTTTTATAGTGGTTCGGAATAATCCTACTCCACTCTTCTTCTCTTTTACTTGAGAAGGCTATCACTATAATTTGTTCACACAGAACAATCAGCAAGAGGACACTTAGTCCAATTTACAATGGGTCACTTAGACCACTTTAGCTGGACACTTAGTCCAATTTTGTCACACAGACACTAAGAAGATTTCAGAAAATCTTGCTTGCTATCTTCAAGTAGATGGCTCCTTGGTTGAGCAGATAGATAGCACTTGTTCAAGCTTTATGATGTCTTGCTGTAGTCTTTAAGATGTCAGAGAGTTTTGTTCAGTTGGAGGTAGTTGGTTCATTGGTTAGTCATAAATGAAATTTATGACTTCTATTTATACTTCTCCAAAACAACTATCCGTTGGAGATTTGAAATAGATCCGTTGGAGTGTACTGTCCTTGATGTGACTTGTACCTTTTCAGCAGTCCTTGCTTAGTTCAAAAAGTTAGTCGTTTTTCTGTCTTCTTGTGCCCTTCAGAAGAGTTTCTCAGAAGTTGACTAAGCAAGGGTTAAGATAACTTTTCTGACAATCTTCACTTTGATAAGCAAAGGATCTTGCTTACTAAAGTCCTTGCTTATTTCCATTCTAAGCAGGACTATACTTGGAAAATTCTTCGTCTTCAGAATCCTTCATAGCAGGCTTATCAGTAGACTTCAATGGTGATCAAAGGTCCTTGCTTAACTACAAATTATATCCACCTAACATGTTGGATATTTTTCTAAGTCCTTTTACATTGTCTAAGCAAGGACTATATTACATCATCAATTCTTATATATCAAACACATAATGAAAGTTTAAGCAAAGATAATATAAGCAGGGGTGCAACAACATAAATAATTCATCAGAGACTGATGACGTCATCTTAACTCATCGGGGACTCATGGTGACGTCATCATCAGAGACTAAAATTATCTCTTCAGAGACTAAGAATATCTCATCAGAGACTAAAAATTTCTCATCAGAGACTAAGAATATCTCATCAGAGATTAACAACATCTCTTGATTCTGCTACGATGGAAGACCTATCATGCTCAAACTCAGCTTATGATGTCTTATGAAGATGCAAAAGAATAAGAACTTAGCATAAATCTTGATGCTATGCACGAAAGAAACTGAGTAGGGTTCCAGGTTCTTACCTCTTTGTTCTCAAGGGTGAAATCAAAGCTGGTCTGAAAATAATTTTCTGAAAGAAGAACTTGGAAATTTATGAAGATAATAAGTTTAAACGAAACTCTGAAAAGAGAAATTTTGGTAAAGGAATTAAAATTTCATCTCGAATGAGGTATTTATAGAGTTCAAGAGCAGTAAACTAAGGTTACGCATTGGAATAAAATGATTGGTTAATTTGGACAGTAAAACGGCTGTTCATCATGACTTCTTAACAACAAACAGCTACTGTCGTACATGCATGAAAACTTAGCCACCTAAATAGTTTCTAATCAAACACGTAATCACAAATGCTACGTAACCCTCTACTCTTCCTCCATGCTGTTCAATATAATCTTACATGGGATTTGATCTCCTTGTTGATACCTTTTTAAGGAACTTAACCTCATTATCATGGATATTACATCATCATAAAAATTTTCATTGTAGATATGAATTTATCATTCACATTTAAAAGGCTAACTCCATGCAAAAAAATATAATAACACAAAATAAAATTATTTCTTACCGTAAAATACATTTAAAATTTTTGGTGTCTCACATGGTAGGTGTTCATCCTAATGTCCCCCAAAATCCAAAGAACATGCTCTCTGTGACGACCCAGAAATAAAATTAGTTTATGAATGATTTATTTCGTATAAAGGATTAATTCCCAATTTATATGAATAGTTAATTTATATCTTGAAAGGGAGTATATATATTTTTTCTTTAAGGTGTCTAAGTATGAGGTTAGCAAATCTCATATAAAATTAAGATAAACAGCTTGGAAGGATTACGTAAGAATACTATTTGATGTGAATGTAAGTTGTTTTGATTAATAAGTTGTTTATGTGGAAACATCTTATTAATGTTAAATGCATGTAAGACAACAACTGCTTAGTATTTTATCAGTTGTTAATAGGTTATAATGAGTAGCCGTTTTACTGCCCAAACTGACCAATCATTTTATCTCAAAGCTTAATCTTAGCCTATTGTTCTAATCAATTCATGAACACTATAAATACCTCATTCTGAGATAAAATTTTAATCTCTTTTCTAAAACTTCTCTCCTAGAACTTCTCTTAAACCCACAGTCTTCATAAATGTCAAGATCTTTCTCTCCAGCAACTGTCTTTTAGAGCAAACAAGCTTCTAATTTCTTCCTTGAAGACAAAGAGGTAAGAGCTTTATGATCATACTCTGCTCTACTTTGTTTTCTCATGCATAACATCTGAGAGTATTAGTCGTGCATGCTAAGTTTTCAAGAAAGAATAAAGCTTCAAAAGCTGCAGTAATATTCATTTTCATGTGTATATGTGTATTATGTAAAGAAATAATACACACAACAAATAGGACGATGATGCACCTTAAGATTGGGTTTGTTCATTATTTAAGCATTATCCATGATCTTATGAAACGTCTTCCATCGTATCAAAGATAAGTCTTAACTTAGTCTTCGATGAGTTAATATTAGTCTCTGACGAGAAAACATGTTAGTCTCCGATAAGTTAATATTAGTCTCTGATGAGAAAACATGCTAGTCTCCGATGACTAGCAATGTTAGTCTCTAATGAGCATCAATGATTAGTCTTCGAATAGTTTGGCGTTGAACAAATAAGTTTGGTCCTAAACAATTATCCACTAACGAGTTCAGCGCTGAGTTTGGCACTAGCTAAACAGTTGGCAATGAGTTTGGCGACATCCCAAAGAGTTTGGCAATAGTCAAATTTGTCCACGACAAGTTTGGCAATGAACAAATTCATCTCCTGATTAGTCATAGACCATCCCCTGATGGTCAAGAGCAATTGTGACGACCCCAAAATCCCTTATAGGACCAGGGCTTCGCCAAAAGAAGGAGAGATAACTTCACATTCATTCATTGCATAAATACTAATAAAAAGAACTAGTAAAGAGTTATTACAACCCAAAATATTACATTCTCAGCGGAACCTATTCTGTTTCTATATTATAGTACAAAACATCACTCTTCAAAATATCTTCCTTTCTTTCTTCCTTATCAACACTAAAAAGGGTTAGCCAAACTCAGTAGCCGATCATCTTTGCCTTCCCCTTGTCAGAGGGTTCAGCCTTAATACCTTGCCCTGCAAGACATTAAAATCCAACAACAATGAGCGATTTAGGCCCAGCAACTATATAAACAATTTGGGAAAGCAAAATTGGAATGTTTCAAGGGATTCAATTCTGTTGAGAGGCTCAGTGAAACAATACTAATGCCTCACAAATCTTTAAATAATCTTTAGGATTACTAATGATAAATAATGTGTAATCCTCCTTGAACAAACACAGGTATTCACAGGTGTACAACTTTCTCAAAATATCCATTAAGGGTTAAACCCGTTGGATCTGCTAACCATACGGTACACAGCTGGCCTAACTGAGACCGCATGATCCCTCCTTGTGTGAACGTATGTAGTCACTTAAAATTCCTCTAGGTCAGGTGAAGAACAAATCAGCACCTTTCCCTTCCTCTTGCCAATCATGTGGCATAACCCATTTAAGGAATATATCATTCTTATTTGTTACACATATATAAAATTGAAAAATAACTAATAAATCAAAACTCCGTTATATCCATGCATTTTCATTCATATCATGCTAGCGGAAATTAAATCATAGCATTCTGATTCACAAGGAAATTTAAACATAAAAGTCATAACCTCGTACGCATGTCGAATCAATTGATCATGCGCTTAACTAAAATAAGAATAAGAGTGAGAATATACTTGCCTCGGTCCTTTGCACACAATCAAATTCAATTTACTTGTGAGTGTAAGATTTTGTAAATCATGCATATAATATTTTAATACCTTAATAAGAATTATAAAAGAAAATGCATATGTGATGTCCTTAGACTTTTAATGTTTAAAATCTGACATACGGACTGTTGAGGTTAAAGGAAAAACATCATCAAATAATTTAAGAAAATAATGTTTTATAGCTTTTGAAGACAGACTGCGCATTAGGGGATAAACGTTGAAGCATAGCAGTGGTCGTCAGGGTTTAAGAATAACCATCAGAAGATAATCTAACCGTCAGTGGATACTTAGTCATCAGGGGATGACTGGTCATCGGTGGGTAGATTACCTGTCAGGGGATAGTTTTCGGTCATCAGGGGATAACTTTCGACCATCAGGGTATCATTCACTCGTCTGGGAATAGTCATCAGGGGATGACTTACCCATCAGGGGATAATTGGTTCATCGCCAAACTTAGTTAGTCATCACTGAACTTCATCAGTGGATAATCTGTTCAGCACCAAACTCCTCGGAGAAAAGTAGTTCAACGCCAAACTCCTCAGGGACTAATATCTTTTGCCATCAGAGACTGCGGATGACGTCATCAGGGACTAAACTTAGCTTGTCGGAGACTAAGGATGACATCATTAGGGACTAATTTAAACTTCCTTCATCAGAGACTAGGGATTTCCTCGTCAGAGACTAATAACTTTCCTTCATCGGAGACTAAGAAAATCCTTCGTCAGAGAGTAACATTTATCTCATCAAAGACTAACATATTAGTCATCAGAGACTGACGACGCCATCTCAACCCATCGGAGAATAAGGTTGACGTCATCAGAGACTAATATTATCTTGTCAGATATTAACTTTATCTTATCAGAGACTAATATTAGAGCTTGTCTTTGCTACGAAGGAAGGCCTAACATGAACAAACTCAGCCTAGGATGCCTCATGAAAATACAAAAGAATATAATCCTTTAAAGTTTTATTCCTTCTTGAAAACTTAGCATACATGGTTAATAAAACTTTGATGCTATGCATGAAAGAAACTAAGTAGAGTGCCAGGTTCTTACCTCTTCGTCTTTAAGGGTGAAATTAAAGCTTATCTGAGAATAATTTTTCGAAAGAAGAACTTGGAAATTTATGAAGATGGTAAGTTTAGAGAAGAACTTTAGAAGAGAAATTTTTAGAAAAGAGATTAAAAATTTTACCTCCAAATGAGGTATTTATAGTAGACTAAGATTAAGCCTTAAAATAAAATGATTAGTTAATCTAGACGGTAAAACGACTGCTCATCATAATTCTTTAACAGCTAATCAACATAATACGTAGCTGTTGTCACACATGCAACTTGTCTTTAATTAATTGTTGCCACACAACCTGCCTACTAATCAAATAACTTCACACGTAACTCCTTTAATTTACGTACTTATAAGATTATTTCCCTTACGTAAGCAGCTCTAGTTATTTGAATGAGAATTTCTAATTTTCACACTTGTTTTCCTTTAAGGAATTTACGAACACCATTAAGACATAAATTACTTGCCCCATCTCAACATTCAAAATCATAATATTAATTTTAGCATACACTAATTCATGTAACAAAATCATATAAATTTTTTGGGTTCTCACATCCTTACCCCCATAAGAGAAGTTTCATCCTCGAAACTTAGCTATCAAATAAATGGGGGTACTTGTCAATCATAGCGCTTTCAAGCTCCCAAGTAACTTCCTCTACACTATGATTCCGCCATAACACCTTTACGGAAGGAATCTCTTTATTCCTAAGAATTTTAACTTGTCGGTCTAAAATCTGGACAGGGACTTCTTCATAATCGATTACTCCTCTATGGTTTGTTTTGTAAGGATGTAACATTGATATGTGAAATACATCATGAATGTGGCCCAAAGTCGGTGGCAGTGCCAATTGATAGGCCACTTCTCCAATCTTCCTCAACACCTCGAATTGTCCTACGTAGCGGGGACTCAACTTTGCTTTCTTGTCAAAACGCTTTACACCCTTCCAGGGTGACACTTTCAATAGTGCATAACTTCTAATTTCGAAAGTTTGATCCTTCCTATGTTGGTCAGCATATTGTTTCTATCGGTCTTGAGCTGCCTTCATTCTCATTCTGATCATCTTGATCGTCTCCTCAGTCTGTTGGACTATCTCTGGTCCAATCAGCTTCCTTTCTCCTACTTCGTTCCAGTAAAGTGGAGTTCTACATTTTCTACCGTACAATGCTTCAAAGGGTGCCATGCCAATGCTAGCATGATAGCTATTATTGTACGCGAATTCGATTAGTGGCAGATGGTTGTCTCAATGGCCTTTGAAATCGAGAACGCAAGCTCGTAGCATATCTTCTAGTGTCTGAATTGTGCATTCAGATTGACCATCTGTCTGTGGGTGATAGGCTGTGCTCATATCTAGTCTTGTTCCTAGATATTCTTAGAAGCTCTTCCAAAATCTTGAAGTAAACCTCGGATCTCGATCAGAGACGATGGAGACTGACACTCCATCTCGACTCACAATTTCCTTAACATATAACTTCACCATTTGATCCATCTTGTATGTGTACTTGATGGCCAAAAAGTGTGCTGATTTGGTCAATCCATCGACTATAACCCAAATGGCATTCAATCCTCCCAGTGTGGCTGGTAATCCAACTACGAAGTCCATCGTGACAAACTCCCATTTCCACTCAGGAATTTCCAATGGTCCACTGCAATACCAGTTTCGTTGATCACATGACCAAGAAACTTTACTTCCTTTAGCCAAAATTGACATTTGGAAAATTTGGCGAATAACTCCTTTCTTAAAACTTCTAGCGTTATCCTTAGGTTCTCCTTATGCTCTTTCGCCATCTTCGAATAGATAAGAATATCATCAATGAAAATGATAATGAACTTATCCAAGAATGGTTTAAAGACATGATTCATCAAGTCCATGAAAGCTGCGAGTGCATTTGTCAGTCCAAATGGCATTACTAAGAACTCATAGTGACCATAGTGAGTTCGGAATGCCGTCTTTGATATGTCCTCCTCTTTGATCTTCAATTGGTGGTATCCTGAACGAAGATCAATTTTTGAGAAGTACCTTCCTCATTTAAGTTGATCAAAAAGATCGTCTATCCTCGGCAAGGGGTACTTATTCTTGATCGTGATCTTGTTCAACTCTCGATAATCAATGCAGAGTCTCATCGATCCATCTTTCTTTTGAACAAATAATACTGGTGCACCCCAAGGTGACACACTTGGCCTAATCAATTCTCGATCTAAGAGTTCTTGTAACTGCATCATCAGCTCCTTCAGTTCAAATGGCGCCATGCGATACTGGGCCTTGGAGATTGGTGCGGTACCAGGGATCAAATTGATTTCAAATTCCACTTCCCTATCCAGGGGTAGTCCAGGAAACTTCTGGAAATACGTCTGCAAACTCCTTTACCACAGGAACATCCTCGATCTTAATTCATCCTTGTCGGTATCGTGTACATAAGCCAAGAAGGCTTGGCAACCCTTGCGAATCATCTTTTTTGTCTGGATCACAGTTAAGAATGGTGATGATTTTACCATCTTGGTGCCATAGAACCAAACCTTCGCCCTTAGGGGAGATCGCAGGACTAATCGCTTCTTTTTACAATCAATATTAGCCTAGTATTTAAACAACCAATCCATTCCCAATATCACGTCGAATTCTCCCAAAGGAAAAGGAATAAGATCAGCAAGAAACTCGTGTTGATCTATCTTCAAGGTGCAGTTAAGGTAAATGTGAGAAATGCTTACCACCTCACAATTGGCAACTACTATATCTAAGGGCTTGGGTAGCAATTCAGGTCGAGTTAGCATATTCCTAGCTAACCGTTCAGATATAAAACTTTAAGTAGCACCCGAATCAAACAACACACGAGCATGTAAGGAGTTCACTAGTAGTGTACCTGTTACAACATCATCAGAAGCCACAACATCTTGCACGGTCATGTTGTAAGTCCTCGTTTATGGTTGCACTGGTACAGTGTTGGCTCCCGTCAGCATTGTTTTGCCACCTTTCTTTTAAGGGCAATTGGGAGAGATGTTCCTTTCCATTCCACACGTGAAACATATCCTTACTGCGGCTAGTGGTCTGTTATTTTGCTAAGGTTGTTGTGGTCTTCCTTGGAGCGGTGCAGCAGCGAGGTTCAATGTTGGACAATTTTAGGAGAAGTGCCCCGATTGGCGACACTTGAAGCAAACATCCTTCCCCCTCAAGCACGGGGTTGTGCCATGGTTTTTCCCACAATTTGCACACACAGTAACCCTCCTTGTGATGCCATCAAATGATTGCTCATTCCATTTCCTCTTTCTACTGTTGCTCAGACTAATATCGTTGTTGTTCCCTTCTTCCTTCTTTACACTCATACCACTATTCTGGTGGTTTCCTCTATTGTTTCCCTTCTTCCTAACTCCCTTCTTGTTTTCCCGATTGAAATCGTGTACTATCTTGTTGCCCCATTCCGCAATTCTTGTTTTCTCCATAACTGCATCAAAGTTCTCTAGTTGGAGAATTGCCACCTTCCTCAAAATCCAAGGGTTCAATCCTTGTTCAAATCTCCGGGCCTTTCTCCCTTCATTGCTCACCTGCTGAGGAGCATACCTCATCAGTTCATTAAACTTTGCCTCATACTCGTCCACTGTCATGGACCCTTGCTTCAGATTTAGGAACCTTAGTTCCATTGCATTAGAGACACTAGGGGTAAAACTTCTCCTTAAACCTCTGGGTGAACAATTCTCAGGTTATCACAGTGTTTGTATTCCTTGTAGCTTCCCTTTTTGTTAACTCCATCCTCTTGGTATCTTTCCACCAATGGTTGGCTTCTTCTTTTAGCATGAAAGTTGCGTACTTAGTCTTACAATCTTCTGATACGTCCACTAAGTCGAAGGCTTTCTCGATCTCCTCCAACCAATATTGTGCTACAGTGGGTCCTCCTTCCCCATCAAAGGTCGATGTGTTGATGCCAGTGAACTCTCGAATACTTGGCCCACGAGTAGCAGGTCTTGGGGTTTGAGGTGGTGGAACTGGTTGGTTCGTGGCCACAACCGCATGAATAATCTAAAGAAATTGAGCTAGTGGGTTGTCAACTGCATTCTCGGTACTATTATTATTGTCAGATTTATTATCATTAACAGGGGGTGGTGGTTGAACATGCGGTTAATCCCTACTACCTCCTCCGAGCTGTCATCCTCTACGACAACTTCGTCAGCATTTTCAGCTTGATTTTCTCTTTCCACACGTGCCAAATTTTCAGGCCTTAGCTTGTTATTATGAAGGTTTCTTCTCCCGGGTCTTCCTGGTTTCCTGCCTCTGACCATAATCTAATATAATACATATAAAGAGTTAAACATCCTTTACGAGACATTCCATTCTTTATGTAGCTCAAGAAATTTATAACCCAATAAGGTGAAAAGAAAAACATGAGCATTTAGATATATCAAAATAATCATCATCCATGTACATAGGAGGCTGTCATAGACATCGTTCTCTATCATTTTTAAAGCAAGCCAGACATAGACAAAAAAACACTAACTAGGTGAATACACTCGAAATAGTCGCAACTACCTAAACAAAGTTCAAAAACATACACAAAATAATCTCCGCCTAAATTTTCACATCAGTCTCCTATAGCTAATCCTCCTCGTCCTCCGTGTCCAATGATCCTTCATGCTCTGCCTCCCGTTCCCAATGTCGAGACTGTAGACGTGTCTCCTCAATGCAATGCATGCAGTGGGGGCTCATCTAATCCAAATGTGGCATCATTGGATTAGCTACTGCTGCTGCGACCATTTACGCGTGCATCTCTAACGAAAATCGATGATATAAGCTCTGAGTCAACCAAAAGGAGGATCGCCATGTTGATGCGGCTGTGTGAAACCTAGAAATAGTGGTAGCCTGTCGTCGAACAGTCATGGTGCGAGCTGCCAGATGATGGTAGACTTCTACATCATATTTACGTACCATCTCTTCATGGGATGGCGCTGCTACCTGTGGTAGAGACGAGGCAGGTTTCGGAGTATCACATTTCATCCGAGGGATATCTTGTGTCATAACATGGTCGCGGCCAGAACGTTGGCGTATTGTGCTTTTCCGTATTGTGTGCCGAAAGCGCGGCCCGCGATGAACAGTGGAAGGTTCTGCCTCTTGTGTCGACTTTGTAGCGAGGCTAGGGCCTTCATGTACTGGTAATGGTGGATGTCCATCCAGTGATGTAGGGGTGAACAACGGAGACTCCACGCTAGGCTCCTCTTCCTCTTTGGATGAAAAGTCGTAAACTGGGAGATCTACTCTAAGAAGACGTGTGGGGGATCTAGAAAGATCTCTGGCCATTTACACAAAACAATCAAAGTCAGTAAGTCTGAACTTCTCAATAAACAATGCATCCAGCGATGTGTCTATGAGGTGGTGCCTTCGTTTCAGTCTCATCTTCCCTTAGCAGTTTTTACCTTTAAGGTGTTCAACAACCTTTGTTTCCAACATAAGTCTTAATCCTTACCCCATTAACCTATCCTAGTACTTAAATTCTAGTGTCAAATTCTTAAATTTCTCTACTAGAGTAATTCAGGGACATACCGCAGTATTCCCTACTCCTAGATGTAGTTTACGGGCAGTGTTTCTTTCAAATCACCTCCGGCAGTAACTGGGCTCTGATACCAACTGTGATGACCCCAAAATCCCTTATAGGACCAGGGCTTCGCCAAAAGAAGGAGAGATAACTTCATATCCATTCATCGCATAAATACTAATAAAAAGAACTAGTAAAGAGTTATTACAACCCAAACTATTACATTCTCAGCGGAAGATATTCTGTTTCTATATTATAGTACAAAACATCACTCTTCAAAACATCTTCCTTTCTTCCTTCCTTATCGGCACTAAAAAGGGTTAGCCAAACTCATTGCGGATCATCTTTGCCTTCCCCTTGTCAGAGGGTTCAGCCTTAATACCTTGCCCTGCAAGACATTAAAATCCAACAACAATGAGCGATTTACGCCCATCAAGTATATAAACAATTTGGGAAAGCAAAATTGGAATGTTTCAAGGGATTCAATTCTGTTGAGAGGCTCAGTGAAACAATACTAATGCCTCACAAATCTTTAAATAATCTTTAGGATTACTGATGATAAATAATGTGTAATCCTCCTTGAAGAAAGACAGGTATTCACATGTGTACAACTTTCTCAAAATATCCATCAAGGGCTAAACCCATTGGATCTGCTAACCATACGGTACACAGTTGGCCTAACTAAGACCGCATGATCCCTCCTTGTGTGAACGTATGTAGTCACTTAAAATTCCTCTAGGTCAGGTGAAGAACAAATCAGCACCTTTCCCTTCCTCTTGCCAATCATGTGGGATAACCCATTTAATGAATATATCATTCTCATTTGTTACACATATATAAAATTGAAAAATAACTAATAAATCAAAACTCCGTTATATCCATGCATTTTCATTCATATCATGCTAGCGGAAATTAAATCATAGCATTCTGATTCACAAGGAAATTTAAACATAAAAATCATAACCTTGATGTGATAGGATAATCAGCTTATAGTTAGTTTTAGTTGAATTATGATGAGGGTATTGAAACTTGGGAATGAGCGGATAAGCGTTGTGATTCACCAAGGAATTCTTGCGTTTCTGTCATTATTTACAAAGTTGCTTTAAGTTTAGTCGAGCCTGCCGAAAAATGACGCGGCAGGGACTACGCATGACACGCCAGAGACTACGCGCCAGGGACTACGCACGACGCACTAAGGAACACGCTTGACGCGCCAGAGACTAATACGTCTATCAGGGACTAATACGCGTATCGGAGACTAAGCGCATCGGGGATTAACACATCAGGGGTTAATGACGTCAGCGGCAAGTGAGTTAATCTGTCGGAGATCAGGAATGACATCATCAGAGACTATAGTCTCCGAAAGCTGATTTTACCGATTTTCTAGTTTCAGATAATTAGTTTATATTTGTTATTTGTTTCCTAGATTAAATTAAATTATTTACTTTCTTTTTTAGATTAGATATCTTTCAGTATTGAAATTTTTTCCATTGTAAATTCTTTCCAATTAGAATTTAGGGATCTTAACAGCTTATAAATAGCTGCTTCTATTGTATTTGTATAGAGAGAGTTGGATTTGATTAATAAAATTCAGAAGTATTCTGTAATTTTTTTCTCATTGTTTGTGTGATATAAACAAGACCCTATTCATGTGATTCGAATAGCCTTGAACGTGTGATTCGTTCAGGAACCCTAAATTAGCTTATTGTGCGTATATCAATAGGTTGATTTAGTTATCTGAGGTTGTAGGCTTAAACACCCTACATCATATTGGTATGATGTAGGGTGTTTAAGCCTACATCATATTGGAATCAGAGCTTTGGTGTTGGGAGTAAGAAATCAAGGACGTGTGATTCATTCTTGTTTTCTAGTTCTTACGTTATAATTATTCTGATGTCTGATTCAAGTGGACACGATAATATTGGGGAGACGGGATTACATCGTGGCGCAACTTTACAAGATGCAAAGATCCAACGCTTGCAAAATCAATATGCAACAATGACCACTCAACTGGATCGGTTAGAGGAGATGATGACCAGATTGTTGGGCCATAACAATGGTCATGATCGAGAAGCTGAAGGTCTGGAACAAGAGTTGGAAATTAATGTTCGTAACGATCCACCTAATGATCGTGAAGAACATTCCAATATTAAGCTAAAAGTTCCTCCTTTCACTGGAAGTAGTGATCCTGAAGAATTCCTGGAATGGGTTCAGAAAGTTGAAAAGATTTTTGAATTTCAAAACCATTCAGAGGAAAGAAAGTGCAAACTAGCAGCTTTGGAATTCTCGAAGTATGCTAGTCTTTGGTGGGATAACCTAGTAGCACAGAGAAGGCAAGATGGTGACGAACCCATCCGTAGTTGGTGTGTGATGAAGAACCTCATGAGAAAAAGGTTCATTCCTGATTATTACAAGCAGGAACTATATTTACATCTACAGACACTTCGACAAGGGGCCATGAGTGTTGAAGATTATGTGAAGGAGTTTGAATCCTTTAAATTGATATGTGAATTGGTTGAGCCGGAGAAGCAAACTATTGCTCATTTCTTGAGAGGGTTGCATAGGGAGATAGCAGATACGGTTGAACTTAGCCCATATGTATTCTTTGAAGATGTTAAATTTGCTGTGAAGGTAGAGAGGCAACGCAAGACTCAAAGAATCAGACATGAAAAGCCCAACGAATGGATTAATGAATGGGAAAGACTTGAAGAGAGAGAAGAGTCCCCACCTATTGCTAGTTTCAATCCAAGCTTCAACAAGTTCAACGAGGAAAAAGAGAAGGAATCTACAAAGTTAAGTTCTGACGATAGAAAAATTTGCTTCAAGTGCAAGGGCTATGGGCACATGCAAAGGGAATGTCCTAGCAATAGAGTTATGACCTTGCATGATATTAAAGAGATTGATGCAACCTATGCTTCCAGGGAGTTGGAAACAGCTAAAGAAGGGGAGCAAAAGGCTTGCAAGGAAAAAAGTGAAGAGTTTGGGGTTGACTCTGAGGAAGAACCTGAGACACGTGGTTCACAACTTCTTACTAGAAGAATTTTGCATGTAAATTCAGTTCCTTTAGAAGCTGAACTAAGTGATGATGAACCTACTGAGATCTTAAATCAGGTGTGTACTAAATTCAAGAATGTTCAATTTGAGGAGTTTCCACTTGATGAACAAGTTTCTTCATTGAACCCTTTGAGCAAATCCTTTGAAAGTTCTAAGTCAGATGAAACAGAGAAGATTATGGTGGTTACTGTTGCAATGTTTCAGAAATATACTTTGTATGGACCTGAATTAACTCGGGAAAATTACAAGGGACAAGTTGTTTTGCCACCGTGTCGAGTTTGGAAAACAACTACAAAGTCTTATGTTGGCCAGAGATTACGGCAGGTAAGGTTTTATGTTGGCATTGACAACAATATCTTAATGGTTAGTTATCAACCAATTCATTCTGCAATACATGCCAAGTCCTATTTTGATCATGGTGACAAAAGATTGTTGGTCAGTGGCTTTTCAGTTCAATCTGCACTACATATTCCATTTGATCGGGGCAAGGGATTGGTGGAGTTTCTTTTGTTTTTCAAAATAATTAGTTTTGTTGTAGAAGTTAGGTAATGGCTAGAGTTGAGATTTTTACTCCTTGTGTTTTTCGTGAAGATGCTACACAATTAAGGACAATTGCTTCTTAAGAAGGGGAGTATGATGTGATAGGATAATCAGCTTATAGTTAGTTTTAGTTGAATTATGATGAGGGTATTGAAACTTGGGAATGAGCGGATAAGCGTTGTGATTCATCAAGGAATTCTTGCGTTTCTGTCATTATTTACAAAGTTGCTTTAAGTTTAGTCGAGCCTGCCGAGAAATGACGCGCCAGGGACTACGCATGACACACCAGAGACTACGCGCCAGGGACTACACACGACGCGCTAAGGAACACGCTTGACGCGCCAGAGACTAATACGTGTATCAGGGACTAATACGCGTATCGGAGACTAAGTGCATCGGGGATTAACACATCAGGGGTTAATGACGTCAGCGGCAAGTGAGTTAATCTGTCGGAGATCAGGAATGACGTCATCAGAGACTATAGTCTCCGAAAGCTGATTTTACCGGTTTTCTAGTTTCAGATAATTAGTTTATATTTGTTATTTGTTTCCTAGATTAAATTAAATTATTTACTTTCTTTGTTAGATTAGATATCTTTCAGTATTGAAATTCTTTCCATTGTAAATTCTTTCCAATTAGAATTTAGGGATCTTAACAGCTTATAAATAGCTGCTTCTATTGTATTTGTATAGAGAGAGTTGGATTTGATTAATAAAATTCAGAAGTATTCTGTAATTTTTTTCTCATTGTTTGTGTGATATAAACAAGACCCTATTCGTGTGATTCGAATAGCCTTGAACTTGTGATTCGTTCAGGAACCCTAAATTAGCTTATTGTGCGTATATCAATAGGTTGATTTAGTTATTCGAGGCTATAGGCTTAAATACCCTACATCAAACCTCGTACGCATGTCGAATCAATTGATCATGCGCTTAACTGAAATAAGCATCAGAGTGAGAATATACTTGCCTCGGTCCTTTGCACACAATCAAATTCAATTTACTTGTGAGTGTAAGATTCTGTAAATCATGCATCTAATATTTTAAAACCTTAATAAGAATTTTAAAAGAAAATGCATATGTGATGTCTTTAGACTTTTAATGTTTCAAATCTGACATACGAACTGTTGAGGTTAAAGGAAAAACATCATCAAATAATTTAAGAAAATAATGTTTTATAGCTTTTGAAGACAGACTGCACATCAGGGGATAAACGTTGAAGCATAGCAGTGGTCGTCAGGGTTTAAGAATAACCATCGGAAGATAATCTAACCGTCAATGGATACTTAGTCATCAGGGGATAATAAATCATCAGGGGATGACTGGTCATCAGTGGGTAGATTACCTGTCAGGGGATAGTTTTCGGTCATCAAGGGATAACTTTCGACCATCAGGGTATCATTCACTCATCTGGGAGTCATCAGGGGATGACTTACCCATCAGGGGATAATTGGTTCATCGCCAAACTTAGTTAGTCATCACTGAACTTGTCTTTGCTACGAAGGAAGGCCTAACATGAACAAACTCAGCCTAGGATGCCTCATGAAAATACAAAAGAATATAATCCTTTAAAGTTTTATTCCTTCTTGAAAACTTAGCATACATGGTTAATAAAACTTTGATGCTATGCATGAAAGAAACTAAGTAGAGTGTCAGGTTCTTACCTCTTCATCTTTAAGGGTGAAATTAAAGCTTATCTGAGAATAATTTTTCGAAAGAAAAACTTGGAAATTTATGAAGATGGTAAGTTTAGAGAAGAACTTTAGAAGAGAAATTTTTAGAAAAGAGATTAAAATTTTACCTCCGAATGAGGTATTTATAGCAGACTAAGATTAAGCCTTAAAATAAAATGATTGGTTAATCTGGACGATAAAACGACTGCTCATCATAATTCTTTAACAGCTAATCAACATAATAAGCAGCTGCT
Source organism: Centella asiatica (assembly GCA_014636745.2). NCBI lineage: Eukaryota > Viridiplantae > Streptophyta > Magnoliopsida > Apiales > Apiaceae > Centella > Centella asiatica. The sequence goes on along the minus strand of CM025787.1, from coordinate 10,778,029 downwards.
GTCACACATGCAGCTTGTCTTTAATTAATTGTTGCCACACAACCTGCCTACTAATCAAATAACTTCACACGTAACTCCTTTAATTTACGTACTTATAAGATTATTTCCCTTACGTAAGCAACTCTAGTTATTTGAATGAGAATTTCTAATCTTCACACTTGTTTTCCTTTAAGGAATTTACGAACACCATTAAGACATAAATTACTTGCCCCCATCTCAACATTCAAAATCATAATATTAATTTTAGCATACATTAATTAATGTAACAAACTCATATAAAATTTTCGGGTTCTCATAGTAATTCCTTGACGGGTAGCTCATTCCCTGATGGGTAGTTATTCCCTGACGGGTGCATTATCCGCTGATAGGTAAGTCATCCCCTGATTACTATCCCCTAACAGAGGATTATCCCCTGACGAAAAAAGTTTTCCCCTGATGGCCATCCCGTGACGGGTAGCCATCCCCTGATGGCCATCCCCTATTTATGCACAGTTTTATATTTACCTTTCAAGACATGGATTTTTCATGTTATACCAACAATCATATTTTACAGAACCTCTCATGCACCAGTGTTTTGAGAGTAGAAATTAGCTAAGGACCATGGCAAGTATATACTCACTCTATTTTTTTTCATTGAATACGTATAATCATTGATTCGATTTACGTAAATGATTGATATTATTCTTTATGTAAGCCAATGATTTCTTGGATAAGTAACGTACGATTCATTAATTCGATGTATATGAAAAGTTGTTGTTATTGAACCAAGTATTATTGGGCAATTGCTAGTTGTTTTAATTCGCTAGCATGCCAAAAGATGTTGTATGTTGAACAAAGTATTTTTGGGTAGCTACTAGCTATTTTAATTCGCTAGCATGCCAAAAGATGTTGTATATTGAATCAAGTGTTAATGGGTTGTTGCTAGCTGTTAATTCGCTAGCACGCCAAAAGATGTTCTATAATGAATCAAGTGTTAATGGGTTGTTGCTAGCTATTAATTCTCTATACACACCCAAGAAAGTCCCATATGGATATAAAAGTTTTGGTTGTCACTGGTTGTTAATTCGTTGAGCACACCAAAGAAAGTCCTATATGGATATAGAAGTTTTATGTCAAAAATTTTATATTTTCAAAGTATATCCATATGAGTGACTAAAGGCTAGGAGGTACGGACGCCTGGTACCCCGGCACATGATAGGGAATGAAAAACCAAGGCACCAGTATCCAGACCTTCGCAGACCAATGTTTTATACGATAACTAAGTATGTCATGATGATGTCAAACGACCAGGCAGACCAGTTGGGATGACATTTGATGAAGAGGAAGTCAGATAGTGATCGTACTGGTCAGATGATGCATTATTGATGAAGAGAAGGCACAAATGAATGATTCAGGATTTATTTTAAGAAAAGGGTCAACCCCTTGTTATCACTCGAGAACCCTGAGAGTTACATGTTTATTGATTCACCAAGAGGTGTTGGTTTTGTTTTGCCTAACGTCATTAAACACTTATGCCTTTTGAAGTACTTGTTCTTCTTGCTCGAACTTACCCAGCTTATGATTATATACTTGCTGAGTGTAAATCGCTCATATGGATTACTATGAAATGTTTTACATGTCATGACAAGAAGGTCAGGCCGCCTAATAAAGGAAAAGAGAAAATGGCATAGTGAGAGTTTCCTGATCACTCTCTTGTGGATGACCTTTAAAGGAAACGTGAAGCGAGAGGCCATTATAGAAATGTTCAGATTGTAAGGCTAGATGGGCCATTTATAGACTTCCGCTGCTAATTATATAAGGTTTTATAATATAAGGTTATGTACCTTTAATTTATTTCATGAACGAATAATTTAAGGTTTTGTAATAGAGATTATGCTTCTCTATAACTATTGATGTATATGTTTGGTTCATGATGTTTTTTGTTGTCAATCCCTGGCAGAGTCCGGAGTCCATCATGGGATCTTTTGGGAGCTGTCACACAATTTCTAATGCACCTAAAGCCCTGTCCGGGATTTCTTAGGCCGCCACAGTTGGTATCAAAGCCAAGCACCGGTTATGAGACATGTTCTCTACTGGAATATAGAATTGGGTTTTAGTGAGGTAAGAAAATGATTGTAAAGGGGTAAGAATAGTAGAATAGAAGATAAGTGGCAAAGTTGTTTCCCACGTTAGTTCTTGAGGTTATTAGATTTTATGGGATATAAGGTTGTGAAATAGAAGAATCCACATTTAAGTGCATTACACAACATGCTATGGTACAAGTATTTATGTCAAACCCTTATCATGAACCTTATGGTGGTATTGATCTAAGTTATGTTTTCTTTTATAGATGACTCCGATGACACCGAGACGTAATGATAAGGGCAAGGCACCGCTGACTAAAAGTTTAGATGAAGAGCAGATCCCTGATGGTACCGCTACTCCAGTCATGGGACACCCTAGTAACCAAGCCCCCATTATAAATAATAACACTGCAAGGGAAGCATCCCCTAAATGTTGTACCTACCCCAAGTAATATCAACTGTAGATCTTTGCCATTATCTGGTGTTTGTCAGCGAGTAACTCCTCGCAAAAGAGTGAATAGACCAACCCAGGTCTTTCGTTTCGAGATACCTCAGGTTTCAAACAAAAATGATGAGGATCCTACAGGTCTGAAAGAAAATGGACGAGACCCAACCAACCCATCTAAGGGGTCAAGTTTCTCAGTTCGTATGAGGAGTCCTTCTTCTCCTCATAATCAAATGGATTCCCCACTTCTGGCTCCAGTAAGAAGAGCCCGAACTTGTCGATTTACCAACCAAGTTGATCATGAAAGAGCCAACCCGAGCTACAATCAGGAAAATAATGATAACAATGAGAATTAGAATAATCCTATTGCCTTGTTAATAAATATGATTAAGGAAGCTACCCAACAAAACAACACCCCACCACCCCCACCACAAATGCAACCAAGGAAAGTAACATTTAAAGACTTCACCAATAGTTTCCCACCTACTTTCAGTGGTGATGGAGGTCCCACTGCAGCCCAAACTTGGATGAAGGAGATCGAGAAAGCTTTTTGCATTTTTGAAGTGACAGATTATGCTACCTATCTACTGAAAGGAGAAGCCAACTATTGGTAAGAGAATACTAAACGATTGGAAAGGACTAGAAGGTTGATAGTTAGAAATGATCAAGCAGGAACTGATGTTTTTACCTGGCCACAATTCAAGGAGCTTTTCTATAATCAATACTTTCCAATTAATGTCGCAGATGAGCTAGAAAGGCAATTCTTGGAATTAAGACAAGGAAACATTACCGTAGAAGAATATGAAAAGAAGTTTAATGAACTCCAAAGGTATGCCCCACATTTGGTAGATACTGAAAGAAGAAAGACAAGGAGGTTTGAGTACAGTCTCAATTCGTGGTTGCGTGATAAGGTTGCTATTTTATGCCTGGACAACTATGCTGAAGTTTTTCAGAGGACGAAAGTACCTGACAAAAGTGGCAAGCTACTTCAAGAATTCAACTGGGAGAACCAAAAGGAAGAAAAAATGAGAGGAAACTACTTCAAAAATAATAGCTACAATAACTAAGGAAATTGAGGACAGGGAAGACCACAAACCAGTTCAGTTGTGGTGAACAAGAGGAAGGAAATGTACTCAATAACAATGATAAAAGAAAAAGGAATTTCATCGCTGACCCAAATGACAATAAAAGGAGGATCACAATCTGTAGTAAATGTGGAAGAAATCATGGAACTTCTCCACCTATCGTGGGAATAAATATATGTTTTAAATGTCACCGACCTGGGCACACTGTGCTTAATCGCCCAAATAAAGCACCAATTGTTCCCCAACCTTGGTATCATCCACAGCAGCAACAATATCAACCATAAGGCACCAGCCGCACCATGACAACAGTAAGAACATGTTAAACTTGCGGTCAGGAGGGCCATATCTCTACCACTTGCCCTCAAAAGAAGAGTCAAGGAAAACTACCATTGAAAGATGCCAGCACAATATCCAGTCACCCTCAATCTAGGACCTACAATATGACTATGTAAGATGCACTGATGTCTGATCACGTAGTTACAGGTACGCTACTGGTTAACTCAGTCCAAGTACATGTTTTATTTGATTCCGACACAACTAGGTCTTTTATATCTAAATGTTTACTTAAGGATATGAATATTGTTCCTACATGCCTAGAAACACCTTTAGAAGCCATGGTAGCTAACCAAGAGGAGTATACTGCGAAGAATGTACTACTTGATTGTAATGTGAAGATAGGAAAATATGACTTCCCTACAAATTTAATACCGTTCCCATTAGGAGAATTTGACATAATACGGGGCATGGATTGGTTGCATAAATATCAAGTAAATATAGATTGTAGAAGGAAAAAGCTTTCCCTAAGAACACCCTCAAAAAATAAAGTGTTATTTCATGGGTGTAAGACCACCAAATCATCTCATTTTCTTACAATGATACAAACCAAGAAAAGGATATGCAAAGGATGCAAAGAGTTCTTGGCTTATGTACGTGACACAAAAAGGTAAGAGTTAAAAATGGAAGATATTCCTATTGTGAGAGAATTTAGTGATGTATTTCCAGAAGAATTACTAGGTATACCTCTAGATAGACAAGTAGAGTTTGGAATTGAGCTAGTGCTAGGAACTACTCCAATTTCCATGGCCCCTTCAGAATTAAAAGAGCTTATGGTACAGCTACAAGGGTTATTGGATCAAGGATTTATTAGACCAAGTGTCTCACCGTGGAGAGCACATGTATTATTTGTAAAGAAGAAAGATGGATCAATGAGATTGTGCATTGACTATAAAGAATTAAACAAGGTAATGATGAAGAACCGATATCCTTTACCTAGAATCGATGACTTGTTCGATCAACATAAGGATGCAAGGTATTTCTCAAAGATTGACTTGAGATTAGGATATCATCAATTAAATATTAAGACTGAAGATGTCCCTAAGACAACTTTTAGAACCCGATATGGTCATTATGACTTTATAGTAATGCCATTTGGACTTACTAATGCCCCAGTTGCCTTTACGGATTTGATGAACCGTGTTTTCAAGCCATATTTAGATAAGTTCATCATTGTATTCATCGACGACATTCTCATTTACTCCAAAATGGAAGGGGAACATGCCAAGCATTTAAGAATGGCGTGAAAACGCTAAGATAAGAAAAACTCTATGCCAAATTTTCAAAGTGCAAATTTTGGCTAAGAGAAGTGAAATTTTTTGGACATGTGATCAATGAGCTTGGTATATCAATAGATTCCATGAAGATTGAAGCCATTACGAATTGGCCACAGCCGAGAACACCTACAAAAGTGCGAAGTTTCCTAGGATTAGCAGGATACTATCATAGATTCGTCCAAGATTTTTCCAAAATAGTCATCCCGCTGATGAATCTAACGAAAAAGATAGTAAAGTATACTTGGACTCCAGAATGTGAGAAAAGTTTCCAAGAATTGAAGAAAAGACTAATCACTACTCCAGCACTAAGCTTACCCAATAACAAAGGAGATTTTGTGATCTACAGTGATGTCTCAATGAATGGGTTAGGAGTTGTTCTAATGCAACATGGCAAAGTCATTGCCTATGCATCTCGACAACTCAAGGATTGCAAAAAACGATATCTAGCACACGACTAAGAGTTAGCTGCTATAGTATTCGCATTAAAAATTTGGAGGCATTATTTGTATGGAGAAAAATGTGAGATTTATACTGACCATAAAAGTTTAAAATACATTTTCACACAAAAGGAGTTGAACATGAGGCAAAGACGGTGGTTGGAGTTAATCAAAGACTATGATTGTTCAATCAATTATCACCCTGGTAAGGCGAATGTAGTAGCAGATGCACTAAGTAGATGTGAACGATTAAACAAGATAACAATTCAAGAAGAAGTAAGGATGGATTTAGAATAACTATAATTGAATGTTATCACAAACCAACAATGGAGGGAAATAGAACAGGAAGTCAGTACAACACCAAGTTTATTGGATTTCATCAAAGAAGCTCAAGATGAATTTATAGAAGACCGGGAAAGGCTGCTAAAAGGGGAAAATGGAAATTGTCAAATCCAAGACGATTGGTTAATAAGGTTCCAAGAGGGAGTCTGGATTCTGACAAACTTAGAATTGAGAAAAAAGTTATAACAAGAAGTCCATAATTCCAAATTTTCGATACATCCAGGAGGAACAAAAATGTATCAAGATTTGAAACAAAATTTTTGGTGGCCTAACATGAAGAGAGAAATAGCTGAATGGTTTGGCACATGTCTCACCTATCAGCAAGGGAAAACAGAAAACCAGAAGCCAAGTGAACTACTACAATCCTTAGATATCCCAGAATGGAAGTGGGAATACATCACCATGGACTTCATGGTTGGATTACTGGCTTGGATTGTTTTTTCAGATTGGCCATCAGTTTGCGGATGAAAAGAAGTACTCATGTCCAATCTTGTTCCTAAATAATCTTGAAAGCTTCACCAGAATCTAGACGTCAAAAGCAGGTCACAATCTGACACGATTGAGACTTGTACTCCATGACGGCTAAGGATTTCTTTTACATACAATTTGACCAGTTGATCCATTTTGTAGGTGACCTTAAAAGGTAGAAAACCAGAAGCCATATTTAGATAAGTTCATCATAGTATTCATAGATGACATTCTCATTTACTCCAAAACAAAAGAAGAACATGCCAACACCTCCAGGTGAATCAATAAACATGTAACTTTTAGGGTACCTGAGTGATAACAAAGGGTTGACCCTTTTCTTTGAAATAAAATCTTGAATCATTCATTTACACCTTCTCTTCATCAGATAATGCATCATCTGACCACCATGATCACTATCTGACTTCTTCTTCATCAAATGTCATCCCAGCTGGTCTGCCTGGTCGTTTGACATCATCATGACATACGTAGTCATCGCAAAAAGCATTGGTCTACGAGGGTCTGAATATCGACGCCTCGGTTTTTCATTCGCTATCATGTGTCGGGGTGCCAGGTGTCCGTACCTCTTAGTCTTTAGTCACACATATGGATATACTTTGTAATTTATAAAATTTTCTTGATATAAAACTTCCATATCCATAAAGGACTTCCTTTGGTGTGCTTAACGAATTATCAGCCGGTGACAACCAAAACTTTTATATCCATATGGTACTTTCCTGGTGTGCATAGTGAATTATCAGCAAGCAACAACCCAGCAACACTTGGTTTAACTTCTTTTGGCATGCTAGCGAATTAAAACATCTAGCAACTACCCAATAATACTTTGTTCAATAACAACAACTTTTCACGTACATCAAATTAATGAATCGCACGTTACTTATCTAAGAAATCATTGGCTTTCATAAAGAATAATATCAATCATTTACATAAATCGAATCAATGATTTTACGTATTCAGTGAAAAAAAAATAGAGTGAGTATATACTTGCCTTGGTCCTTAGCTAATTTCTAATCTCAAAACATTGGTGCGTGAGAGGTTCTGTAAAATATGATTGTTGGTATAACATGACAAATCCATGTCTTGAAAGGTAAATATAAAACTGTGCATAAACAGGGGATGGCCATCACGGAATGGTCATTAGGGGATGGGCTACTCATCAGTGAATGGCCATCAGGGGACGGCTACCCGTCAGGGGATGGCCATCAGGGGAAAACTTTTTCTGTCAGGGGATAATCCTCTGTTAGGGGATAGTCATTAGGGGATGACTTACCTATCAGGAGATAATCCACCCATTAGGGGATAACTACCCGTCAGGGAATGAGCTACCCGTCGGGGAATTGCTCTTAACCATCAGGGGATGGTCTATGACTAACCAGGGGATGAATTTGTTCATCGCCAAACTTGTCGGGGACAACTTTGACTATCGCCAAACTCTTTTGGCTATCGCCAAACTTATCGCCAATAGTTTAGATAGTGCCAAACTCAGTGCTGAACTCATTAGTAGATAATTGTTCAGCACCAAACTTATTTGTTCAGCGCCAAACTCATCGGAGACTAATCATTGATGCTCATCAGAGACTAACATTAACTCATCGGAGATTAACATGTTTTCTCATCGGAGACTAATATTAACGCATCGGAGACTAACATGTTTTCTCATCAGAGACTAATATTAACTCATCGGAGACTAAGTTAGGACTTGTCTCTGCTACGATGGAGGACCTTTCATAAGATCATGGATGATGTCATCATCATCCTATTTGCTGTATATATTATTTCTTTACATAATACACATATATGCAAAAGAATATTACTGCAGCTTTTGAATCTTTATTCTTTCTTGAAAACTTAGCATGCACGACTAATACTCTCAGATATTATACATGAAAGAAAACAGAGCAGAGTATAAAGCTCTTACCTCTTTGGCTTCAAAGAAGAAATTGGAAGCTTGTCTGCTCTAAAAGGCAGTTGCTTGAGAGAAAGAACTTGATTTTTATGAAGATGGTGGGTTAAAGAGAAGTTTTAGAAAAGAGATTAAAATTTTATCTCATAATGAGGTATTTATAATGTTCATGAATTGATTAGAACAGTAGGTTAAGATTAAGCTTTGAGATAAAATGATTGCCCAATTTGGGCGGTTAAACGGCTGCTCATCATAACTTCTTAACATCTGGTAAAATACTAAGCAACTACTGTCTTACATGCATTTAACCTTAATCAGCTTTTGCCACACAAACAGCTTATTAATCAAAACAACTTACGTACTCATCAAATAGTATTCTTACGTAATCCTTCCATCTCCTTCCAAACTGATTAGCTTAACCCTATATGAGATTTAACATTTTCATATTTATATCCCTTTAAAAAATTAACGAATAACACAAAATATATACTCTCCTTCAAGATATAAAATATTTATTCACATAAATAGGGAATTAATCCTTTATACAAAATAAATCATTCATAAACTAATTTTATTTCCGGGTCATCACAAGTATTGTTGCTGCTGTGGATGAAACCGAGGTTGGGGAACAATTGGTGCTTGATTTGGGTCGTTAAGTGAAGTGTGCCCAAGTCAATGGCATTTAAAACATACATTTGTTCCCACAAAACATGGAGAAGTCCCATGATTCCTTCCACATTTGCTACAGACTGTGATCCTCCTTTTATTATCACTTGGGTCAGCAATGAAATTCCTTTTTCTTTTATCATTGTTACTAAGCACATTTCCTTCTTCTTGTTTTAACACAACTGAACTGGTTTGTGGTCTTCCCTGTCCTCCATTTCCTTGATTATTGTAGCTATTGCTATTGGAGTAGTTTCCTCTCCTTTTTCCTTCCTTTCGATTTTCCTGGTTGAATTCTCGAAGTAGCTTGTCATTTTTCTCAGTTACTTTCATTTTCTGAACAAGTTTAGCATAGTTGTCCAGGCATAAAATAGTAATCTTGTCATGCAACCACAGATTCAAACCATGCTTAAACCTCCTCGTCTTTCTTCTTTCGGTATCTACCAAATGTGGGGCATACCTTTGGAGTTCATTAAATTTCTTTTCAAATTCTTCCATCGTCATATTTCCTTATCTTAATTCTAAGAATTGCCTCTCTAGCTCATCCGTGACACTAACTAGAAAGTATTGATTATAAAGAAATTCCTTGAATTGGGGCCAAGTAAAAACATCAGTTTCTGGTTGTTCATTTCTAGTCGTCAACCTCCTAGTCCTTTCTAATTGTTCAGTATTCTCCCACCAATAGTTGGCTTCTCCTTTTAGTAGATAGGTGGCATAATCTGTTTTGAGGTCATCAGTCACCCTGAAAATACGAAAAGCTTTTTCTATCTCCTTAATCCAAGTTTGGGCTGTAGTAGGACCTCCGTCACCACTGAAAGTAGGTGGGAAACTATTGGTGAAGTCTCTGAATGTCACCCTCCTTGGGTGTATTTGAGGTGGGGGTGGTAAGTTGTGGTTTTTTGGGAAGCTTCCTTAATCATGTTTACTAACAGGGCAATAGGATTATTCTGATTTTCATTGTTATCATTATTTTCCTGATTGTTGTTCGGGTTGGGGCTTTCTTGATCAGCTTGGTTGGTATTTCATCTGGTTCGGGATCTTCTTATTGGAGCCATTTCCAAAAAGTTGAAGGGGAATAAGGAATTATTACTAAAGGGTTTTTTTTTTTTTTTTGCAAGGATCTATTATATGATAGCTTAATAGATCAATGTTGTAGCAAAATATAAAATAAACAAAAGGAAGTTTCTAAATAAAGTCATCAAAATATATTTAATAACAAAAGTTACATCATGTCAAATTTGTACAATAGAACTTCTTGCTACAGAGTCATGAAGAACACAATAACATTTACTACAATAGGTGCCTAGTACAAAGGCTGAAAATTAAGTTCATCCATTACTCTACGTGCAAAACGACACGCTCCCTCAACCTTTTCTACAAGGTTGCGCATCAAATGATCCCGGTCCATAATGGTAGGCTGCGCAAGCCTAAGATAATTACTGACTGAGATCAAAACCTCTGTTAATGTCTCAGTGAGGGCCATAGACACATCCTGGAATGAAACTCTCCAAAGATCCAACAGTCTACTAATCCTTTGATGTGCAAGGGACTGTCACATTATGGTAGTGTTATGTGTTGCCAACTTTGTTTGAATCATACGGATTCTGTATTGGAGGTAGTGATAGAATCCATCTGGTAATGGCATAGGCATTGGAATTTCTAGTGGTGTTGTGGCGGGTGGGATGTCAGATAAAGTAGCTGGTGATGAAACCACAAGTGGTGATGTTGGCACTGTTAGAGTGTATGCCCTAGTGGCCAATTATGTAATGATTTTGACACTATATTTATGTTATGTTTTGGTTAAATGATAATTTCTTTTATTATGTTTATTTACTGCGTTATATAAATGTTAACATAATAAATGTCCTTAGAAGAATGATACTAATTATATGGATTCAAGTATGTGACTTGAATATGAGATCATATAAGTATGTAATGTATCATTATTCTTAAATGTCCCTAGTCGAGTATCATTGTCAGTGGGACAACAATAATACATTGAGACTAGTATGTGGATTAACTGATGGCTATATCTCATTGGTCATAAATATATACGAGATATATTAAGTTGATACATAGGTACATGTTAGAGAACATAGTATTGGACAGACCCACCATGAGAATTCTACATGGAGCGTTATGCTATGTGTCATAAGTAATTCTCATAGTGACAATGATGTAATGGTCCTTCGACCTGAAGTCATGACATTTCTACATAAGGAGTTATGCGTTTTGACATTATCAAAAGTCACCTTTAACCGGGTGGACGATAAAGGTGATTGTTGGATGCATAATGAGTTATGTGAGAAATGAGAATGATGTAGATGGAATTTAGCCCTCCTATAAATTAGGGGTGATATCTATAGGCCTCTTGATTAAGTGAAACTATAAAATGCATGGCCATGCTCAAATAGAGATTTGTTTCATATAGTTTACTCATTGATCAAGAAAACTGAGATTAAATTATGAAGAGGATGACACATCCATGCCTTGAATTTAATCTTAGATATCATGGTTAAAAGGATTTACATTGAAACATTGGTCACGAAAGGTAACGTCGAATATATGACTTTATTATTACTTGGGTAACAGTGATGTATTACTAGATGTCACTCACTGTTTATAATTTTATAATATGATTTAAAATTATTGCCAACGTAATAATAACCTACAGGGTCACACACAAAGAATTAAGGAGATATAATTTAAATATCAATGATTTTAATATATCAATAAGATTGATTTAATTAAATCTTCTATTTAAATATATATATATATATATATATATATATATATATATATATATATATATATATATATATATATATGTAATCTGTATGAAGTAGAGTCTTTGGAAGGAAATACGAATATATATTTATTTGTACATATATATATCTATATATATATATATATATATAATAAATATAAAATTTGGATTTTAATTCTCCTAATTAGATTAGGTTTTGGAATTACTCTATAAAAGGCTATGTATATGATATATCATCTATTCTCTCTAACTAACGCTTCACGTATTCTAAGAACCTTAGCCGCTCATAAGAGAGAGACTAGAGTTAAGAGAGATAGAGGGAAAAGAGAGATACAGATCATACAGCTAGTACTGTAACTCTCCTTGTTCGGATTGTAAAACGGTTCGTGGGTGTTCGTGTGGATACCGTAGAGATGTTGTCCAGTTGGATTGTGTTAAAGATTTGAAGACGATCAACACCTTCACCAAAGCTTCAGATTCGCACTTTTAATCGGTAAAATCTTAAACTATCTGTATTAGATTGTTTCCCATAGATCCTCGGGTTTGGGTTTCGTTTTTTTTTATCGTATTTTTCCGCTGCGTTTTATCCTACGAAACAGGCACAACAGGTATTGTGTGCATAGAAATAGGAGGAGACTCTATCTGAGGTGGAACCAGGGGCAGAGAACCCATTTGATTATGAGGAGGAGAATGACTCCTTATACGAACCAAAGAATTTGACCCCTCAGTTAGGTCGGTCGAGTCCTGTTCATTTTCTTCCGAGTTTGTGGGATCCTCATCATTTTCATCTGAGATTCGAGGTATCTCGAAACGAAAGACCTATGTTGGGTCTATTTATTCTTCTTCGAGGGGTTACTCGCCAACGTGCGCAAGACAATGGCAAGGATCTGCAGTTGCCTTCCAAATAAAGATGTCTACAAGGATTTGAAGGACATGCAACATTACTTAGAGTAGGTGCAACATCAAGAGCTTGCTCAGGGGATGCCTTCCTTGCAGTATCAATATTGGTAGTGGGAATTGTGTGACAGGGGTGCCTTGTGTGGCGGTCCCAAAAATCCCAAGCTGGGCTTCAGGTGCAGTCAGAAATTATGTGATAGTCCCCAAAGATCCCATGCTGGACTCTAGGCTCCGCCAGGAATTTACAAAATAAAACATCTTGAACCAATCATAAACATCAATGATCATAGAGAGGAATATAATCTCTAATACAAACCTTAACTCAAACATTCATGAAATAAATTAAAGGTACATAACCCTTTTATTACAAAACTTCAAATATTTAGCAGAGGAAGTCTATAAATAGCCCATCTGGCCTTACAATCTGAACATTTCTATGATGACCTCTCATTTCACTTTTCCTTTAAAGACCATCCATAGAAGAGTGATCAAGAAACTCTCACTATGCCATTTTCTCTTTTCCTTTACTAGGCTACTTGGCGTTCATGACATGACCTGTAAAAAATTTCATAGTAATCCACATGAGCGATTTATACTTAGCAAGTATATAATCATAAGCTGGGTAAGTTTAAGCAAGAAGAACATGTATTTCAAAAGGCTTAAGTATTTAATGAGGTTAGGCAAAACAAAACCAACACCTCTTGGTGAATCAATAAACATGTAATTTTCAAGGTTCCCGAGTGATAACAAGGGGTTGACCCTTTTCTTGAAATAAATCTTGAATCATTCATTTGCACTCTTTTGATCATCAATACTTTGTTGGCTTTTCTTAGAATGTCTATTGTGCAGAATATTTATCTTTTTAAGTAACAACAGTCATTCCTTGACACTGTCGAGTCCGTTCAAATAATCACTGATGACTCGCCTAGTGCAGTGCAGTTCATCCCCTAATAACTAAGTTGACCATCAGTGGATGCAAAAACTCGTGCAAATATACTAAGGTTTATAGAATACCTTGAGTATTTATAGTTGCACATTTATTCTCTAAACATCATCATCATCATTTATCTTTAACAAGTTGTTCTCACTGTGCATGACAAAAAGAAGAGATAATGGTCTTAGCCAGTGGATGTTCAAGACATATGACTGGTAACAAGTCCCTGCTAGTACAGTATGAAGATAGGAATGATTGTAAGGTGACCTTTGGAGATGATAACATAGGGCATACAAAGGGCTATGAAAATGTTGAACATGGAGATATCATCTTTACAAAAGTATCACTAGTTGATGACTTAAAACACAACTTGTTAGGTCCTAAAGGGAAAAATACTAGAAGGGGGGTTGAATAGTGTTTTTCAAAATTTAAGTCTTGCTTATAAACTTTCTTATATTTTGAAAAGAGTTAGCAGCGAAATTTATAGCAAAGAACCCCTTAGTTTTTAGACCAATGGCTTAAAGTAGCAATGTCAGTAAGTCTTTGCTAAATGAGTTTAGCAGAGACTAAGCAAAGCAGGGATAAAAGAAATGAGCAATAAAAAGATAAGCAATAAAGTAAGTAAGCAGGAGAATTTTTATAGTGGTTCGGTCTAAGCCTACTCTACTCTTCTTCTCTTTACTTAAGAAGGCACTCACTAAATATGTTCACCAAGAACAATAAGCAGCAGGACACTTAGTCCAAAATTACAATGGGTCACTTAGACCAAGTAGTCACACAGACTAATAGCAGATGTTGTTTCTTGCTTGCTATATCTAAGCAGTAAGCTCCTTGTTGAGCAGATTAGATAGCACTTGTTCAAGCTTGGAATTATGTCTTGCTGAGTTCTTTGAGTGTCAGATTGTCAAAGCAATTCTTGGTTGTTTAGTTCTCATAAATGAAATTTATGACTCTTATTTATACTACTCCAAAATTCTATCCGTTGAGAATTTTGAAATAGATATGTTGGGAGTTGTACTGACTTGACAATGACTTGTACTTTTCCAGTTGTTCCTTGCTTAGTTCAAAAAGATAACCGTTATTTTGTCTTCTAGTGCTTTTTAAAAAAGCTCTCTAGGAGTTGTCTTAAGCAAGACAAAAGATAGTATTTTTCTGACACTCTTGCTTGGATCAGGGTAAGGAATCTTGCTATATCAGTCCTTTCTTATTTCCATTCTAAGCAGGAGTATCCTTGGAATTTTCTTTACATCTTCAACATCCTTCTTGATCATGAGCAGAGTCTTCATTTGTGATCAAAATCTTTGCTTACCTAGAAGAATATATCCACCTAACAAGTTGGATATTTTTCTAAGTCCTTTTACATCATATAAGCAAGAACTATATTACATCATCAATTCTTATATTAAATAAATGTAATTCTTTAAGCAGAGTAATATAAATAGGGGTGCATCAACATAACTTATTAAGTGTTAGTCAACTATATGATAAAGGATACAATGTCATGTTATCCCAGTAAGACAGGCTAGAACTTGTAGAAGGAGAGTTGAATACAAGTTCTATGAATCTTTTTGAATTCTTGTTCTTCAAAGTAATATAACTTGAGGAATAAAAGAACAAGACAAATTTATAAACAATTGCTTTTAGTGATTAACAATTGATTATAAATTCTGACAATCACATGTCGATTGTCAGCTTCAGTTTTCTATACTATATATAGACAAATATATGAAAACATACAACTTCTTGAATCTCTGTAAATTCAATTACAACTTCTAATTCTAAATCGTAATTCAGCTTCTAATCCTATTCGATAATGTATTTTCTATCTACAATCTGAATAGCTATTTTAATTCAATAGAAAAACATCTCTGATATCTTTCCTAACTAGCTTTGTCTTTAACGCAACTTCTTTTTCCTTGTTGAAATCAACTTCTAATTGAATTAGAATTTTGTACTCTTTACTTCATCAGAGAGTAATCTTCACTTTACTCTCTTATGCTTCAACAATAGTCTCTAGTGGAAAATTGTGTAGTCTCCGACATGCTTAGCTTAGTGTCTGACAGGCTTATTCTTTAGTCTTCGACAAGTTTAGCTTTAGTCTCTGACATGCTTAACTAACTTCATTAAATCCTCAGTCTCTGACAATTAGTCTCTGATAGACTAAACATTATACCTGACTTTGTTGAATTCTGTAATGTAGTTCTGGTAGTCTTCTTATAATACAATTTAACTTATTCTCTTAAAAAAAATTACAATAATCAGTGAGTAAACTACCAGCTAAAAAAAAGCCAAATGCTATAAACTAGCACTAACTGTACATTTGTATTTCTAAGTATCCTAAGTATAATCATCATCAAATACTAAAAAACCTAACATGTTACCTTTAAAAAAGATCAATTCCAGGTGTGTAACAAGAAAACTAGATATGTGAACTTGATAGGGAAGAGAAAAGAAAATCTATACACTACAAATCTAAATTACAAGAATAACTTAGAAACAAAAATTTAAAGAATGTATTTTTACAAATGTACTTGAACTAAGATCTTTGTTCTTAAGATTCAACTTCACCAAGACTCAAGTTTAAATCCTTTAAGTCTGGCTTCTTATTATGAAACAAAAATTGCATCTCCATTCAACCTCTTTTCTTCCATTGCTCATTCTCTTGATTTCTTTGACTTTTTCTTCTAGCAACTTCTTGAACTTGATCTAATATTTATCATCAGAATCTTTGAGTAAGGCAATGAATCCTTCAAGTTCACCCAATCTTGATTTTTTGATCTACTTGTCATAGTCAAAGAATACCACATCTCCATGAAAATTCTCATAATATAATCCAAAAGGAATAACTTGCACTTGTGGAAGTTTGAATAATTGTTCCATTTCTTCAAGCTCCTTCTGGATTTGATTTCTGAATTCTGAATTTAATGGAGAATTTTTTGGTATAACAAGTAGCCATTCTAAATCTTTAAAAGATCTCATCTCTAGGCTTGACTTATTCAGGCGCAGGATCTCTCCATCTTTTTGAGTGATTTTGAGATACTCCTTTCCATCTTTATTCAATTCAATGTCAATGACCTCAACACTCTTCTTGAAAGATTCCTTGATCTCCGATGTATTGGCCATATATTCCAATCTTAGAAATTTGACTACTTGAAACTGGTTTAGATGATTGAACTTTAATCCCAGTTACCAAAGCATCTTTTTGAGCTTTTAAAGTTTGGCTTTCCAAAGCTTGAGCTTCACTCAACAATGGTTGTCTTTTTTCTTTCATTTTAGCATGTTTAATTTCTTTATTCCTTTTCCTTGTTACTGCAGACTTTTGAGCTTTGGTCTTCTTTGCTACTACTTTCTTCTTTTCTTTTTCTTTTTCCCTTTCTACAGCCATTTCCTCTTTTCTTTGAAGTTATTGAGCATATAATGCATCAGCTTCAACCAATTGCTGCTCTTGAGGATAGAGTAGCTCCACTTTCCCATGAGCTATCATCTCCACTGGAGTTGGAAAGTAAGCAGTCTTCATGGCATCACCCAATAACTTTGGTTGTCTTGGTTGAGTAGTCTTTTTCTTTTTGGGTTCTTCAACCAGGATGCCTTTGCCTTTATTTTCTTTAATTGGGGCTTTTTTAGTAGGAGCTTCAATATCAGCTAGGATACTAGTCTTGATGGCTGTATCAATCTTCTTGGTAGCTTGTTGAATTCTGGTAAGCTCAACCATCAAGCTAGCTACGCTGGAATCCTTAGTGACAACTTCTCCCTTGCCTAGATCTTGAACTTTAGTCCTTACCTGACTACTCTCCCCCTTTTTGACATCAGCATCTTGAGGTGGAGGCGAAGAAGTAGACAGATAAGGGATGGCCTTTTAAAGAAGTTGTTGTAGACCTTGAATGTCATCAGAGAGCTTGGATTAGGTAAGCAAGATGGACTGGACATTGGATTTAAGTGCTTAAAGTCTCTTCTCAGTGTTGGACTATTCTCTAAGTTTCATGTCAATGGAGTTGAGCATTCTATTGGGAAGGTGACCTTCATAACATTTGGCATTTTGTCTACCTCCAGTTCCATCCTTGTCTCTACATTCTGTAGCGCAGTTTTGAGACCATTAATCATGAAGTGCTAGAGCTTCATTTTTCTCTTGTCAGATTTGATCAATTCCTCATAGACTGCACTTGGAGTGAGATCAACTGCACTCGACCCCAAAGTGGTCAAATAATCCTTTCATAGTTGTGCAGTCGCCTCATCCAATGTATTTGTGAAGCTTGCATCCAACCAAGCTTCCACATTGTCTTCATTTTCCTCTGCAACCTCAGGTTCATTTGCAGTGGTGTCTTCAAGTTTGAGATTTTGTTTTGATGTTGTTGAGGACCATAGAATACTTCAAAGTCCTCATTTGACATATCAACTAGCAATTGAAGTGTTGCATCCCCTAGTTGAGAGCTTATCTCAATATCTTATGTTGTTGGATGTGGAGTGGGAGTAGAAGATACTTGAGCTTCATTTGGGTAAGTGCAATTTGTCCTAAAGAAAGAGGAGGTAAACAAGAATTAGCCAGGGCACCAAGGATAGGGGGTTCCTTTAGTAATGATGTGGTTATGGATCTCTCCAAGGTAAGTGTATGAGCCATAGTGTGAGGAATCATGTCTTGAGAACTGACTACACTTGTACTTTGAACAAGTGGTTCTTGTGTGTCAGTCTCTGGTAAAATACAAGCATTAGTCTCTGGTGGAGAACTAGTCTCTAGTGGGTGACTAGTCTCTGACCAGTCTATTTGAGAACTAGTCTCTGATGGTTTTTCTTGATCTACCCTGAGTATTGGCTCTTCTTGGAAAACATCAAAAAGATTTGAACTTTGAGGTTCTAAAGAATCAAGAATATGAGAAGGAGTAGAAAGTGTAGATTGGAGTGTTGGTTTCTCCTCAAGAATAGAAAATTAAGGAGCATCAATTTGAATCGACTCTATGTGTGCACTCTTTGTGTCACTCTTTCTTTTTGTTCTCCTCTCATAATGGCTTTACCCTTGTTTTTTGTGTAGGGGTTGTGCAGACTCTTTATATGTTGTTTCTTGTTGGGAAATTTCTTCAATGTTAACGTCCTTTTGGGAGGATTCTTCTGCTCTGCTGCTATCCCTTTGAACCTCCATAGCCTTTTGAGAGACAATATATTACTTTTGGCTAAGGGTAATTAATCTCTTCTTTCTCTGAGGAGCCACCTTAGCTACTTTTGCTTGCTCTATCTCACTGCCACCCTTATTTATTTTTCTTTTAATGGATAACTTTGTGGCTTTCTTAGTTTTTGCAACCATGGTCTTTTGAGAGACTGTGGAAGGGGCTATAGATTGTTGTTAGGAAGATGTTATTGGAGGATCAGCGGGTTTGTGGTTTGTTGCTCATGATCCTCAAAGTAAGACAAAGAATAAAGGTTGGAAAATCTAGTTATGAGAAGGGATCTCACAGTAGAAGGATAAAAGAGAGGAACCTTTACCTTTGTAGCTTTTCTCTTCACAATAGAGAAGATCCTCTTACTCTGCATAATTGTACTCACAACTTGCATACTGGAGATATTTAAGTTAGGAATTAAATGATTAGCAATCATCATAAAAAACCTAGCATAATAAATTTTATTTTTATCACTTGTCTTAAGTATAGCCATTATGTTTTTCAAAATCAACAACCCTAGATTTATGTGTCTTATCATACAAAATACTATATTCAATCTGTTGTGCGAGTGTAGTGGTAGCATCATAACCACTGCATTTTGAAGTGAATGCTTTCGTTATAATATTGAAAAATAATGACCACTCCTATCTAAGGTGAGGTCTAGTTATCAAACCTACAGATGTAATTTCTTCATCATAATTTAGGTTTCTAAACATAGTAAAAATTTCTTCACCAGAATTAGGAGCATCAAATGTATCATGAATATGCAAGTGTAAGGCTTTGTTAACTACATCATGATTAATATTATACGAAACATTCTCATAATTAAAGGTTACCACATGAGAGTCATCACTCTCATCTTGAGTTGTAGCAGTGGACCACATGACAGTGATGATGTTTGTGGCCTGAGTCGGAGCTTTAATCTTGAAGAAAATCCACGAATGGATGGTATTGCACTTCAAACTCATTCTTGTTGCAGACTCCAGCATGGTTTGTTTTGATGAAGTCAAAGTCGCTGAACTTGAAACACATATTCTTGGATGCCATTGTTGATACCTATGAAAAGCTTAAAAAGTTTCTTTGCAAAATGTTAAATCACACAGATATCAGAGAGAGAAAGAGTTCTAAGATTTGAATGGAATTGCAGTTATATTTGATTTATCTCTTACTAGAGTTTAAAAATGTTTGCAATTCTACAGATAATGATCATTTTTTTCCAGAGACTAAGAAAATAGTTAATTACTCTCTTGTCCTTACTAAAGTAAGTTATCAGAGACTATCTTAGTCTTTCCCTAATCACTACCAGAGACTAATTTAGTCTCTCATTGAATTACTTTCAGAGACTAATTTAGGATTGTCTCTCATAGCTGAATTTTAACTAGTCGGAGACTAGTTAGAATGAACTATCAGAGACTATTTTAGTCTCTTACTCGATTTTTCTCAGAGACTAATTTTTCTAAAACAAATAAAAGGTAATTTTCTATCACTTTTATTCTTTAGTCTCTGCTGCAACTTTGTTTCCAAAGTTATCTAACAATCAATTCAATGATTATTAGCTTCTAATTTTCTACCCATGAAGAGCAGCTTCAAACTAGAAATTAAATTCTAGCTTCTTAAATTATAAGAACTTGCTTTTTAAAAGTTTACACAGTTTTTAGAAGCATAATTCAACATACCTAGCTCATAGACTAACCTAGTGAATGTAGGTTAATCTAAAGGTTTTGTAAATATGTCAAGAAGTTGCTTATCAATTGTAACCCAATGCAATTCAATGTACCTTCACTAATATATTCTCTAATGAAGTGATATCTAATGTCAACGTGTTTTGTTCTTGAATGTTGTATTGGGTTTTCAATTATTTTTGTGGCACTAATATTATCACAACAAATGGGAATTTTGGATAAAGACATACCATATTCCAGGAGTTGAATTTTGATCCACAGGATCTGAGCACAATAACTTCCTGCTGCAATGTATTCAACTTCAGCCGTTGAGGTTGAAACTGAATTTTATTTCTTACTAAACCAAGAAACAAGTTTGCCTCCAAGAAATTGACAGCTTCCACTTGTGTTTCTCCTATCAAGCTTACATCCTGCATAGTCAGTATCTAATAGCCAATTAGTTTAAAATTAGATTCTTTATGACACCATAACCCAAGGTTTGAGGTAACCTTTAGATATCTGAGTATTCTTTTAACAACAATTAAATGAGACTCTTTAGGATCAGGTTGAAATCTTGCACATAAGCATGTAGCAAACATTATATTAGTCTACTTGTAGTTAGATATAAAAGTGAGTCTATTTTGCCTCTATAGCTAGTTATATCAACCTTCTTACCTTTAGTATCCTTATCTAGCTTAGTGGTAGTAGTCATAGGTGTTTTTGCAGATGTTCAATCAACTAGATTATATTTTCTTAGTAAATTCTTGATGTACTTGGACTGAGTAATGAGAATTCGATCAGTTGATTGCTTTATTTGTAATCCTAATAAAAATGTTAATTCACCCATCATACTCATCTCATATCTAGACTGCATTAACTTTGAAAATTTTTTGCATAATTTTTGATTTGTAGACCCAAAATAATGTCATCCACATATATTTGTACAAGTATTAAATTAGAACCTAGTTTTCTATAAAAAAAACTTTTTTTTATCTATGATACCTCTAACAAATTTATTTTCAATTAAAAACTAAGAGAGAGTATCATACTAGGCCCTGAGAGCTTGTTTCAAGGTATAAAGTGCTTTATTTAACCTATAAAGATGGTTTGGAGTGGGATCTACAAAATCAAGTGGTTGTTCAACATAAACCTCTTCTTCCAACTATCCGTTTAGGAAAGCACTTTTGACATCTATCTGATACACCTTGAAGTTTCTATAAGTTGTGCTTTTCTCAGTTTTCCCGGATGAGTATTGTGGTGGGTGGGGGGCAGGGGGGGGGGGTGGAGGATTGAATACAATACTCTTAATGTGAGAACCCAAAAATTTTAAATGTATTTTATGGTAAGAAATAATTTTATTTTGTGTTATTATATATTTTTTTATGGAGTTAGCCTTTTTAAATATGAATGATAAATTCATATCTAAAATGAAAATTTTGATGATGATGTGATATCCATGATGATGAGGTTAAGTTCCTTAAAAATGTATCAAAAAGGGGATTAGCAAACCCCATATAAGATTATATTGAACAACATGGAGGAAGAGGAGAGGGTTACGTAGCATTTGTGATTACGTGTTTGATTAGAAACTGTTTAGGTGGCTAAGTTTTCATGCATGTAGGACAGCAGTTGTTTGCTGTCAAGAAGTCATGATGAACAGCCGTCTTACCGTCCAAATTAACCAGTCATTTTATTCCAATGTGTAACCTTAGTTTACTGCTCTTGAACTCTATAAATACCTCATTCGAGATGAAATTTTAATTCCTTTACCAAAATTTCTCTTTTCAGAGTTTCGTTTAAACTTATTATCTCCATAAATTTCCAAGTTCTTCTTTCGGAAAATTATTTTCAGACCAGCTTTGATTTCACCCTTGAGAACAAAGAGGTAAGAACCTGGAACCCTACTCAGTTTCTTTCGTGCATAGCATCAAGATTTATGCTAAGTTCTTATTCTTTTGCATCTTCATAAGACATCATAAGCTGGGTTTGAGCATGATAGGTCTTCCATCGTAGCAGAATCAAGAGATGTTGTTAATCTCTGATGAGATATTCTTAGTCTCTGATGAAATATTCTTAGTCTCTAACGAGATAATTTTAGTCTCTGATGAGATGTTGTTAGTCTCTGATTATGATGTCACCCTTAGTCCCCGATGAGTTAAGATGACGTCATCAGTCTCTGATGAATTATTTAATCTCGGATGACGTCAGCCGTAGTCTCCGACAGACTAAAGTTTAGTCCCCGATGACGTCATTAGTCTCCGATGGGTTATTTACTCTCGGATGACGTTAGCTTTAGTCCCCGATAGGCTAAAGTTTAGTCCTTGATGACGTCATCAGTCTCTGATGAGAAGTTAGTCTCCGATGACGTCACTCTTAGTCTCCGATAGAATTAAGATGACGTCATCAGTCCCTGATGAGTTGTTAGTCCCTGATGACGTCATTCCTTAGTCTCCGATGGGCTAAGTTCAGTCCTTGATGATGTCATTCATAGTCTCTGATGAAGGAAATTCTGCAGTCTCTGATGAAGGAGATTTCTTAGTCTCCGATTGAGGAAATTTCTAGTCTC
This sequence comes from Centella asiatica, assembly GCA_014636745.2. Lineage (NCBI taxonomy): Eukaryota > Viridiplantae > Streptophyta > Magnoliopsida > Apiales > Apiaceae > Centella > Centella asiatica. The sequence continues at coordinate 10,755,023 of CM025787.1, read as the reverse complement.
TGATGGCTAAGGATATCAGTCCCTGACGAGTTTGTTAATGAGAAAATTATTCTCCGATGCATAGTCTGATATCAAGACTATAAAACATTATTTTCTTAAAATTATTTTATGATGTTATTCTTTAAAACAGTAAAAGTTTAAGGACATCACATACATATTTTCTTTCATAAATTCTTATTAAGGTATTAAAATATTACTTGCATAATTTACAGAATCTCTCTCTCACAAGTAAATTGATTTGAATTTTGTGCAAAGGACTGAGGCAAGTATATTATTACTTTTATGCTTATTTCAGTTAAGCGCATGATCAATTGATTCGACATGCGTACAAAATTATGATATTATATTTAAATTTCCTTGTGTAACAGAATGCTATGCTTTAAATTTCCGCTAGCATGATATGAATAAAAGTGCATGGATATAAAGAAGCTTTGCTCTTTCAGCTATTTTTCAATGTTATATTTGTGCAATAAATGGGAATGCTATGTTCCTTGAATGATGATGCCACATGGATGGTTAGAGGAAAGGAAAGGTGTTGATTTGTTCTTCACCTGACCTAGAGGAATTTTATGTGACTACATACGTTCACACAAGGAGGGATCATATGGGCACAGTTAGGCCAGCTGTATACCGTATGGTTAGCAGATCCAGCGGTTTTAGCCCCGATGGATATTTTTACTTCAAGGAAGTTATGCTTTGTTTTAAGAAGGATTACACAATTGTTTATCATCAGTAGTCCTAAAGATTCCTTAAAGATTTATGAGGCATTAGTATTGATTCACTAAGCCTCTTAGCAGAATTGAATTTTTTTGAAACATTCCAGAATTGTTTTTCCCAAATTGTTTATATACTTGTTGGGCGTGAACCGCTCATTCTTGTAGAATTTTAATGTTTTGCAGGACAGATTATAAAGGTTGAGCCCTCAGACAAGGGAAAGGCAAAAATGATCGGTTACTGAGGTTGGCTAACCTTTGTAATGCCAATAAGGAGGGAAGAAAGGAAGATGATCTGAGAAGTGATGTTTTGTATTATAGTATAGAAACAGTATAGCTTCCGCTGACAATGTAATATTTTAGGTTGTAATAACTCTTTATATGGTTTCTTTCAGTAATTATTATATGAATGGATGTGTGGTTATCTTTTCCTTCTTTTGACGAAGCCCTGATCTAGTGAGGGATTCTGGGGTCGTCACACTTAACTTTTCAAACTTGTTGAAAAAAATAAAATAAACAAAAGGAATGAACAAGTATTGTATTCTGTTGTAGCTTCTGTGTGTTAAAGAGAAAGAATATAATAGAGAACTTAAAACAACACAGAAATTTCAAGACTAATAAAGTTTATTAATCTCAAGGTTTTTGCTACAACCTGATTTCAAACTTTTTGAAAAAAATAAACAAAAGGAATGAACAATTATTGTATTATGTTGTAGCTTCTGTGTGTTAAAGAGAAAGAATATAATAGAGAACTTAAAACAACACAGAAATTTCAAGACTAATAAAGTTTATTAATCTCAAGGTTTTTGCTACAACCTGATTTTTCAATCAGTACCTTTTCCGAAACAAGTGTTTCAGATTCTATTACAAGAGAAAAATCTATTTATTTATATATGTATCTTGATTATGTATTTTTCCTTATGTATGTTCTCAGTTTTATCATCATCTTATGTTAGAATTAATTAATGATTATGATGTTTAGGAAATAAATTGTGCAACTATAAATACTTAAGGTATATTATAAACCTTAAGATCAGTACAAGTGTTGCATCCACTGATGATAATCTTATTCATCAGGGGATGGTCAATCACTTCACAAGACAAGTCAAAAAATGGAACATTTAAAAGACTTGACAAAGTGAAGAAGAATGTCTAATGCTACTTAATAACAGTCAAAGTATACCGCACATTAGATATTCTAAACAAAGTTTTGTTGATTAAGAACCATCAGGGGAACCCACCAGGGGAAACTCATCAAGGGGAACCCATCAGTGGATGACTAAGACCGACCAACCCGTCAGGGGAACACGTTAGGGTATGGCTGTGACACGTCAAGCTCATCAGGGGAACATGTCAGGGTATGATCAAGACATGTCACTTGTCAGGGTAAGGCATCAGGGAATGATAGTGTCAGGGCAACCCGTCAGGGCAACCCGTCAGGGAGAAAGCTCAGCACTGCATCAGTGGAAACCGTCAGTGTATATCATAGATCATAACATCAGTGGATCAAAGAAGAACTAAGTAAAACTCAAGTGAAGGTTGAAGCCCTAATCCAGTCTTGAACAAAGACTAGTCATCAGGGGATCCAAGAATCACTGATCAAGTTCATCAGGGCTTGTTATCAGTGGATAATTATGACCGCATGCACCAGTCATCAGGACTTACACTAAATCAACGAAGCTTGTTACAGAAGCAAGAGATGTTAACTGGAAAGATATTTCTTGAAGTTTGTTTGGTCCAATAAGAACACTCGAACATTAAATGCACGCAGATCAGGGGAAGAAAAAGAAGCAACAAAAAGCAACAATAGTCTATCACAAAGGACATCGATGTGACATATATGCGGCTGAGTTGAAAAGAGTAGCACGTCTCAGCACGTGGGTTCAACCATTGATCTTCTACTTATGCAAAGCAGTTCTCAATATATATAGATATCAATCTAATAGATCAAAAAAAAAAGAGAAGCACACAAAAATCACTAGAGAGAAGCTTTGTAATAGATCTCGAGAGAAATATTTCAAAGAAAGTTTAGAAGCTAGTGAGTGTGAAATAGAAGCTGTAATTTCATTACAGAACTTGTAGTTGTTTAATCACATTTGTGATTATACAGATTTCCAGAAAAACATCAAGTTTTAATATAACTATTTTAACTTGAATCTATATGTTCATATTTTATTGTTTTTCTGTTCATAGTAGCTGTTTCCAATTAGTGCCAACTAAAGTTTAAAAAGAGCAAAAAGATTGTAGTGTTTGCATTCATCTCCCCCCTTCTACAAACACTTGAGCCTATTTTGTTTAAACAATTGGTATCAGAGCCTCTTAGCAGATTACACTTGCTAACAAAGATCAGCATCTATGGCCAACAAAGCTAGAAACAGTAAAGTCCCCATGTTGGAAAGGGGAAAATACTTCTTCTGGAGACAACGCATGACAGTTCATCTTAGAGCAATCGATGATGAATATTTACAGATTTTGGAAGAAGGCCCTCATGTTCCCAAGAAGCTCATTCCTCAAGAAGTTGTCAATAGAGCCACTGTTCCTGAAAAATTAGTCCCAAAGACTACTGACAAAATGACACTTGAGGAAAGAGAGAAAAAGTGAAAAAGGATCTCAAAGTCACAGGGATCCTGTATAATGGTTTAGACGATGATATGCTGAATAGTATCATAAATCTTACAACGTCTAAATCCATATGGGATACCATACAAATCCTTTGTGATGGAATGGAGGAAGTGAGGGAAAATAAACTACAGCTGTTGATACAATAGTATGAGTGGTGAAACACTCACTGAAATGTTCGACAGATTTAACAGGTTGGTAAATGACCTGAGATTATATGGGAAGGCATATGCAAATAAAGATGTGAATAGAAAGTTCATGAGAGCCCTTCCCATATCATGGGATCCTAAGACGACGGCCATCAGGGAATCCAAGGACATGAATCTCCTAGACTTGGATAGGTTTTATGTCACCCTCAAGATATATGAACTTGAGGTTCAACAAAGATCTGAAATGTCAGGAGATGCTAGGAAGCTTAAATCTGTAGCCCTAATGGCTGCCAAGAAGGACAAGGAAGAAGCAAGACCGATTGTCTTGATGAAGCAGCAACTAGAAGATGCTGAAATAGAAGGGGACAACGAAGCTGACTCTAAGGAAGAAGAATATACTTCGGAAGAGTTAGAGGAGCTGGATGAAACCATGGCCTTTCTTGCAAAAAGGTTTTCCAAGTTGAAATTCCAAAAGCCTGTGGGAGCCAAAAGATTTTCAGCAAGGAAGCCTAGTAGCATTAAAAACTTTATTGACAAATCTAGAATAAAGTGCTACAAGTGCAATGAAATGGGCCACTTTGCAAATGAGTGCCGCAAGGCCACAAAAGAAGGTGAATCCAGAAACAAGGAAGCTGAAGTGGACTACAAGAAGAAATAGTTTAACCTTCTTAATGCAAACAAGAAGGGAAAAGAATATATTGTAGAGGGAAAGGACTTGGCTGACTCAGATGAAGAAGATGCTGAAGAATATGTCAACCTAGCCCTGATGGCCTCATCCACTAACAGTAGCAGCTCACAAGTAAGTCTTGAAATTTCCTCTAACATGTCTAAAACTGATTGTGTTAAAACTGTTAAGGAAATGGCTTGTGAGATAAAGGATCTCTATGACACCCTGAGGAGTGCTATAGCTGAAACTGAGAGAGTGGAAAAAATAAATAAGCATTTGACTGCAAGAAACACTCTCTTAGAATCAGAACTTTCCAGATTTGAGAATCTTGAAAAAGAACTCTCAAGAACATAAAATCTTCTTGACTGTGCTATCAAAAGAGAGGAATGGACCTCAAATGTCCTAAGTCAAGAAAGGAAAGTCCTAAAGAGATGGACTGAGTCTAGCAAGAAACTGGAGGATCAATTAAACAGTCAAAAATCTGGTCCCAAATCTGGTTTAGGCTATGCAGAGACTCTAGTGGAGCAACCTCCCCTTGAGGTTGATATTGCAGCTAGCTTTGGAAAAAGGCCAATACAACCTATCAAGTTTGTAAAGGATGTAACAAAGTTAGAAAAAGGGAATGTTTTCCCTATGAGTGAAGCTTCCACAAGTGGTGGGAGTGGCAAGAAACCAATTCTTGCCAAAGCGCTCAAACCTCCAGTCAGAAAAGAACAAGACTGTGCATCAGTGGATACACAGTCGTCAGGGGGAAAGAGTGCATTAGGCCATCGTCGCCCTTCAAGGGAAAAAAAGCCTGTCAGGGGATAATAAAAAGAATAGGAATGGAAAGCTAGGTATAAGCAAGGATAGTCATTACACTTCCATTCATGAATCCCCTAGGAAAGTGTGCTGGAATTGTGGTAACAATAATCATCTATCTTTTCAATGCAAAAAGAAACCACAAATTTTGACTGGCACAATTTTATATGCTGATGATTTACTAACTGTTAAAGCTTGCTCCTCAAAAGAAAAAGACAAAATAACTGTTGAGAAATCAAAAGCATATGTTGAAGCTCCTAAAAAGGAGAAAATTTTATATTTGCCAAAACCAAAAGTCACAATTAAAGAAAAGGTTGTTTTACCTATAACTGTGACTAAACCTAGAGGACCCAAAACCAATTGTACCAAAAACAAATTAAACATTTTTTGTGTGCAGGGAATAGTTAAAAGTAAAAGTAGTCATATCTGGTTTCTAGACAGTGGCTGCTCAAGGCACATGATAGGAAACAAAGCCCTGCTCACAGAATTTCAAGAGAAGGATGGTCCAGTAATTTCTTTTGGTGATAACAACAAAGGACTGACTCTTGGCTATGACAAAGCAGCAAATGGGAATGTCTCATTTGAAAATGTAGCACTAGTTGATGGGCTTAAACACAATTTATTAAGCATAAGTCAACTATGTGACAAAGGTTACATCATTTCCATTAAAGGGGATCAGTGCTTGATCTCAAATGAGGATAATGGGAAGCTGGTTTTATTAGGAATAAGAAAAGGAGATCTCTATGTTGCTAATTTCAATTCAGTAAGTGGAGAATCATGTTTCTACAGCAAGGCAACTCCTGATGGAAGCAGGCTATGGCACAAGAAGCTCTCTCACATGAACTTCAAGATAATCAATGATTTAGTGAAGAGAGAGTTGGTAACTGGGCTACCCAAAATGGAGTTTATTCAAGAAGGGTTATGCTCAGCCTGTCAACAAGGGAAGCAAAGGAAATCATCCTTTGTCAGCAAGGAAGCCACAATGATTAAAGATCCAATTCAATTGCTACATATGGATCTCTTTGGCCCTGTCAATATTATGTCAGTATCAAAGAAAGGATTTGCAATGGTCATTGTGGATGACTACACCAGATACACTTGGGTGAAGTTTCAAAATGCAAAATCAGAAGTTCCTCAGCAAATCATTGACCACATCAAGAAAGTGGAAACTGAGTCAAGATCAGTGATTAGGATGTTGAGGACAGACAATGGAACTGAATTCAAGAATGCAGTTGTTGATGGATTTTGTGGGGAGAAAGGCATCAATCATACACTTTCTGCCCCAAGGACTCCTCAACAGAATGGTGTAGTGGAAAGGAAGAACAGAACCCTGATCGAAGCTGCTAGATCAATGCTAGCAGAGGCAAAGATTCCTACCTATTTTTGGGCTGAAGCAAGTTCCACTGCTTGCTTTACTCAAAATAGGTCATTAATCAACAAGGCTCATAACAAGACTCAATATGAGCTAATGACAGGGAGAAAACCAAACATCAAGTTCCTACATGTTTTTGGATGCAAATGCTTTATCCTAAGGAACTTTGGTAAGAACTTGGGAAAATTTGATCCTAAGGCTGATAAAGCAATTTTCTTAGGTTACTCCTTGACATCTAAGGCCTACAGGGTTTACAACAAGAGACTTCAGGTGGTGATGGAGTCTATAAATGTAGCTTTTGATGATCAAGAGATTTCTGGACTTGAAGACCCTAGTTTCCATGAAGAGCTCAGGTTTGAAAATGAAGATGAAACTGATTATCAAGAGGTTGAAGCTATTGAGTGCAGACAAATGGAGAATTTATCCATTCCTGATGACAATCTAAATTCTATAGAAGCCCTTTCCAATGATAGAGTCAATTTCCTGGACAACAGATCATGGGATACTCCATCAAGGGATAATTCATCAGGGCATGCACCATCAGGGGATAACTTGAACCTTGAATTAAGCACTAATTCAGGGGGAGGGTTTTCAGAAGCTGGGATCACAGTATTAGGGGGAGGAGATGTCAATCAAGCAAGCTCATCAAGATACATCTCTAATCCTAAATGGGCCAGAAGTCATTCACAAGACTTGATTTTGGTGACCCAAACAAGAAAATGCAAACCAGAAAAGCAACATCTAATGAATGCCTATACGCTTGCTTTCTTTCACAAATGGATCCAAAGAAATTTGAAGAAGCTATTCAAGATGCAGATTGGATAATGGCAATGCAAGAAGAGCTAAATCAGTTTGAAAGAAATCGATTTTGGAAACTAGTACCTAATCCTAAGGACAAAATTATAATAGGTACTAAGTGGGTATTCAGGAACAAGATGGATGAAGGGATTGACTTTGATGAGACCTTTGCACTAGTAGCCAGACTTGAGGCTATAAGAATGTTCTTAGCCTATGCAGCACATTTGAATTTCAAGGTTTATCAAATGGATGTGAAAAGTGCTTTTCTCAATGGAAAATTGGAACAGGAGGTGTATATCCAACAACCTCCAAGATTTGAGAGTTCAAAATTTCTAGATCATGTGTTCAAGTTAGAAAAGGCACTTTATGGACTGAAGCAAGCTCCTAGAGCTTGGTATGACACATTGTCAAAGTTTTTAGTTGAAAACAAATTCACAAGAGGTATCATTGACAAAACATTGTTCTTTAGACAACACCAAGGTCATCTGATTTTGGTTCAAATTTATGTTGATGATATTATCTTTGGATCCACTAACACTAGACTGTGTGAAAAGTTCTCTAAACTCATGCAAAGCAAGTATGAAATGAGCTTGATATGAGCTTGATGGGTGAGTTATCATATTTCTTGGGTTTACAAGTTAAACAAGTCACTGATGGAATTTACATTCAATAGACAAAATATGCCAAAGAACTTCTCAAAAAATTTGATATGGAGGACTCCAAAGTAGCAAAGACACCAATGGCCACTGCCACCAAGATTGACCCTAATAAGGATGGAAAAAAAAGTTGATTTGAAGACTTACAGGGTAATGATTGGATCCTTGCTGTATCTAACAACTAGCAGGCCTGATATAATGTTTCCAACATATCTTTGTGCAAGATATCAAGCTGACCCAAAGGAATCTCATCTCATTGCAGTGAAAAGAATCTTGAGATATATAAAAGGCACTGGAGAGTTGGGACTTTGGTATCCAAAGGAGTTTGGATTTGAATTGATAGGATATTCTGATGCTGACTTTGGAGGATGCAGAATTGACAAAAAAAGTACAACAGGAAGTTGTTAGTTTCTAGGAGGAAGGCTTGTATCTTGGTTCAACAAAAAGCAGCACTTAATTTCAACATCAACTGCTGAAGCTGAATATATTGCAGTTGGAAGCTGTTGTGCATAAATTATGTGGATGAAAAATCAGTTAATGGATTATGGCCTGAACTTCAACAAAATTCCAATCAGGTGTGACAACACTAGCGCCATAGCCATTGCTGAAAATCCTGTGCAACATTCCAGAAGCAAGCATATAGAAATCAGATATCATTTCATCAGGGAACATGTTATGAATGGAACCATTGAACTGCAATTTGTACCATCGAATCAGCAGCTGACAGACATTTTTACCAAAGCTCTTGTTGAAGGCACGTTTTTCAAACTTGTGGGAGAGTTGGGAATGCTGAATTATGCGTCAGGGTCAAATGCCTAAGTTCTGGTATTCCTAACTCATGTCATAAGTTCTTGATGAAATTAATTGATATATGATAATATATGCTATTACTGTAAATATGTATAAGTATACTTGTATATTCTGTATTTTTGTTTGGTTGTGTTTGTCTTTAACTGATGCATCAAGGTCAGGATCTCCATTAAGGCACATCAGGGTCAGGGTATCAGACTCGCGCATCAGGGTCAGGGTATCAGACTCGCGCCTCAGGATCAGGGTATCAGACTTGCACATTAGGGTCAGGGTATCTTGCTTTGAAATCAGTGTCAGGACATCCGACTTATGTATATACAAAGAGCATCAGGGTAAGGTAAAATGTTTTTAACTGCATCAGGGGGTTACGGTCAATAAAGTGATGACAACTCATCATGGTGTTTTTCTCTCACTGATGACTTGTCATCACAGAAACTGAAATGACTCCCTAATTGCGTGTTTTTAGGAGCAGTTTTCAAACGTCAACAGGCGGGTATTAATACTCTATCTCTCTTAATTTTTAAAACTCCCTAAAACATTTAATCTTTTTCTAATATTTGCTCGAGTTTTCGTTCTTTTTCTCTCTCATTTTCACTGAAACCCTAGAACTTCAAACCTTCAAAGCATCAATGGCACGCCAACAATTTCCAAGGAACTTGATAGTTCCACCCACAAACTATGTGGTTTTCTCAGACATTAATGAGGTGAGTGATTGCTTCAAGCCTATAATGAACTATTTTCTCACCTCCGAGTATAGTCAAGCAATCTTCACCGATGAAGAAATATCAGGGGAAGCACTGTCTCAACTTTGGACCAGTGCAAAGTTCATGTACTCCGCTACAAGGCCTGATGTGGTGAAGGAATCTTATTCAAGATTTCTTCTGAGAAAGGGAAAATAACCCCTTCCAGAATTAATTCTGCTTTGGGGCTACCTATTCAAGACCTGGTGGAAGTACCTGGTGATGCTGAACTGCTCGACTTTTTGAGGGAACTGGGCTACAACGCTGCTCCCAACACAGTGTTAAAGTTCAAGGACCTTAAGAGGGTGAACGTGAAGCGGGAGATTTCTTATCTCTTTGACACCATCACCAAGGTGTTCTCAGGTAAGTGTTCTAACTTTGAGGTAATAACCTCTTTAACTTTGAAAATAGCATACGCCATGATTAATAATGTAAATATAAATATAGGTAAAATAATTTTTGATGACCTTGTAAATAAATTAGGTAATATTAATAATAGGAAATCTGAAGTATATTATGCTAGATTCTTCTTTATGATTATTAAGGACCAAATTACTAATTTTTCTTTTGAGAATGATATTATTGTACAGTCATACAAGCAAATGAAGAAATTGTTTGCAAAAATAATGAAGAAATCGTATACAGCCGAACCATATGCACTTCCGCAGCATATGGTACAGGTAGTAAATTCTTCACCTTCTACTTCCTAACCTGTAAATTCTTCACCTTCATCTACTATGGCAGAGATGTTAGAGATAAATGATGATGATGATGATGATGATTATGTAATAAATTGTGCAAACTGTAAATACTTGAGGTATTTTATAAACCTTAAGATCAGCACAAGTTTTGCATCCACTGATGATAAACTTATTCATCAGTGGATGGTCAATAACTTCACGAGGCAAGTCAGAAAACAGAAACATTCAAAGGACTTGACAAAGTGAAGAAGAATGTCTGATGCTATTAGTAAATAGTCAAAGTATTCCGCACATCAGAAATTCTAAATAAAGTTGTGTTGATTGAAACCCATCAGGGGAACCCATTAGGGGGAACCCATCAGGGGAAACCCATTAGGGGAACCCATCAGGGGAACCCACAGGGGGAACCCATCAGGGGAACCTGTCAGGGTATGACGAGGGCAGACCAATCCGTCAGGGAAACACTTCAGGACATGTCAGTGTCAGGCAAACCCATCAGGGTAACCTGTCAGGGGGAATGACCAACATGACATCAGTGGAAGCCATCAGTGTATGCCGTCAGTCATAACCATCAGGATCAAGAAGCACTGAGTGAAACTCAAGTGAAGGTTGAAGCCCTGATCCAGTCAATAAGCATCAGGGGATCCAGAAGCAATGATCAAAGTCCATCAGGGCTGGCAGCCAGTGGATCGTTATGACAACATGCATCCATCATCAGTTCTTATACAGAAATCAACGTAACGTGTTTAAGAAGCAAGAAATATCAACCAGAAAGATATTTCTTGAAGTTTGTTTTTGATCCAATGAGAACTCTCTCGCATTAAATGCTCATAGATCAGGGGAAGAAAAAGAAGCAACAAAGCATGCAGCAGTCTGACACATAGGGCTACGATGTGACATACTTACGACTAAGTTGAGAAAAGCAGCACGTCTCTAGCACGTGATTTCATCAACTGATCAACATATAAGCAAAAGAGTTCTCATTACAAAAATGAAAGAAAATAGAGAGAGATTGAATCTATCCAACAGATCAAACAAACAAAGAAGCACACAACACTAGGAAGCTCAGAAATATATTTCGTGAGAGATTTATTTTTCAGAGAAAGTTTTAGTAGTTAGTGAGTGTGAAAAGCTGTGAATTTTATTTGTAGAAATTTGTAGCTGTAAATCACATTTATGATTATACAGATTTCCAGAAAAACCCCAAGTTTTAATATAACTATTTTAACTTGAATCTTTGTGTTCATTTCTTTAGTTTTTCTGTTACAACTGTTTTCCAGTAAGCACTTTTAAGTTTAAAAGAGCGAAAAGTTTCAGGTGTTTGTATTCATCCCCCCCCCTCCTTCTACAAACACTTGTGTTTATATTGCACTAACAATTGGTATCAGAGCCTCTTAGCAGATTTCACTTGCTAAAATCGATCATTATCTATGGCCATCAAAGCTGGAAACAGTAAAGTCCCTATGTTGGAAAGGGGCAAATACTTCTTCTGGAGACAAAGAATGATAGTTCATCTTAAAGCTATTGATGATGAATATTTGCAGATTCTAGAAGAAGGACCTCACGTTCCCAAGAAGCTCATTCCTATCGAAGTTGTTAATGGAGTCAGTATTCCTGAAAAGCTTGTCCCAAAGACAACTGACGAAATGACGATAGAGGAAAGAGAAAAGAGAAAAGGTGAAAAAGGATCTTAAAGTCACTGGGATCTTATATAATGGTTTAGACGATGATATGCTGAATAGTATCATGAATCTTACCACGTCTAAATTTATATGGGATACCATACAAATCCTTTGTGATGGTACTGAGGAAGTGAGGGAAAATAAACTGCAGCTGTTGACACAACAGTATGAGTGGTTCACAATGAAGAATGGTGAAACACTCACTGAAATGTTCGACAGATTTAACAGGTTGGTAAATGACCTGAGAATATATCGGAAGGCTTATGCTAACAAGGATGTGAACAGAAAGTTCATGAGAGCCCTTCCCATATCATGGGATCCTAAGACAACAGCCATCAGGGAATCCAAGGACATGAATCTTCTAGACTTGGATAGGCTTTATGGCACCCTAAAGACATATGAACTTGAGGTTCAACAAAGATCTGAAATGTCAGGGGATGCTAGAAAGCTTAAATCTGTAGCCCTGATGGTTGCCACGAAGGATAAACAAGAAGCAAGACCAAGTGTCTTGATGAAGCAGCAACTAGAAGATGCTGACATAAAAGGGGACAAAGAAGCTGACTTCAAGGAGGAAGAATATACTCTAGAAGAGTTAGAGGAGCTGGATGAAACCATGGCCTTTCTTGCAAAAAGGTTTTCCAAGCTGATATTCCAAAAGCCTTTGGGATCTAAAAGATTTTCAGCAAGGAAACCCAGTAACACGAAAAACTTTATTGACAAATCATGAATAAAGTGCTACAAATGCAATGAGATGGGTCACTTTGCAAATGAGTGCCGCAAGGCCACAAAAGATGGTGAATCCAGAGACAAAGAAGCTGTTGTGGACTACAAGAAGAAATACTTTGACCTTCTTAATGCAAACAAGAAGGGAAAAGCATATATTGCAGAGGGAAAGGACTGGGCTGACTCTGATGAAGAAGAAAATGAAGAATATGTCAACCTAGCCCTGATGGCCTCATCCATTGACAGTAGCAGCTCACAGGTAAGCCTCGAAATTTCCTCTAACATGTCTAAAACTGATTGTGTTAAAACTGTTAAGGAAATGTCTTGTGAGATAAAGGATCTCTATGACACCCTGAGGAGTGTTGTAGCTGAAACTGAGAGAGTGCAGAAAATAAATGAACAGTTATCTGCTAGGAACACTCTTTTAGAATCAGAAAACTCTAGACTTGAGAGTCTTGAAAAAGAACTCTCAAGGACTAAAAATCTTCTTGAATGTGCTATCAAAAGAGAGGAATGGACTTCGAACCTTCTTAGTCAAGAAAGCGAAGTCATTAAGAGATGGAATGAGTCTAGTAGGAAACTGGAGGATCGTTTGAACAGTCAAAAATCTGATCCAAAATCTGGTTTGGGCTATGAAGAGACTCAAGTGCAGCAACCTCCCATTGACGTTGAGATGGCAGCTAGCTTTGGAAAAAGGCCAATACAACCTATAAAGTTTGTCAAGGCAGGCACAAAGCTAGAATCAGGGAATGTTTTCCCAGTAAGTGGAGCTTCCACTAGTGGTGGGAGAGGCAAGAAACTTATTCTTGCCAAAGCACTCAACCCTCCAGTTAAGAAAGAACTAGACTGTGCATCAGTGGATACACAGTCGTCAGGGGGAAAGAGTGCATCAGGCCGTAGTAGCCCGTCAAGGTAAAAAGGCCTGTCAGGGGAAAGCAAGAAGAATAGAAATGGTAAGCTAGGTGTTAATAAAACTAGCAATTATTCTTCCATTCATGAAGCCCTTAGAAAAGTGTGCTGGAATTGTGGTAACTGTAATCATTTATCTTTTCAATGCAAAGAAAAACCACAAATTTTGACTGACACAATTTTGTATGCTGATGATTTGCCAACTGTTAAAGCCTTCTCCTCCAAGGATAAAGGCAAAATAACTGTTGAGAAATCAAAAGCATACATTGAAGCTCCTAAAAAGGAGAAAGTTTTAAATTTGCCAAAACCAAAAGTCACCAATAAAGAAAAAGCTGTATTACCTATTATTGTGACTAAACCTAGATGACCCAAAACAAATTGGGTACCAAAAACAATTTAAATGTTTTCTTGTGTGCAGAGAAAGGTCAAAAGCAGTCAAATCTGGTTTATAGATAGTGGCTGCTCAAGGCACATGACAGGAAACAAAGCCCTGCTCACAAAATTCCAAGAAAAGGCTAGTCTAGTAATTTCATTTGGTGATAACAGCAAAGGACTAACTCTTGGTTATGGAAAAGCAGTAAATGGGAATGTCTCATTTGAAAATATAGCACTAGTTGATGGGCTCAAGCACAATTTGCTAAGCATAAGTCAACTAAGACAAAGGATTCATCACTTCCTTCAAAGGAGATCAGTGCCTTATCTCAAATAAAAGTGATGGGAAGCTAGTTTTGTCAGGGATAAGAAAAGGAGATCTCTATGTTGCTGATTTTAATTCAGTAAATGGAGAATCATGTTTCTACAGCAAGGCATCTCCTGATGAAAGTAGGCTATGGCACAAGAAGCTCTCTCACCTAAACTTCAAGTCAATTAATGATCTAGTGAAGAGAGAGTTGGTAACTGGACTACCCCAAATGGAGTTTATCCAAGAAGGATTATGTTCAGCATGTCAACAAGGGAAGCAAAGGAAATCATCCTTTGTCAGCAAGGAAGCCACCATGATCAAAGATCCAATTCAATTGTTACATATGGATCTCTTTGGCCCTGTCAACATTATGTCAGCGTCAAAGAAAAGATTTGCAATGGTCATTATGGATGACTACACCAGATACACTTGGGTAAAGTTTCAACATGCTAAATCAGAAGTATCTCAACAAATTATTGACCATATCAAGAAGGTGGAAACAGAATCAGGGTCAGTGGTTAGAATGTTGAGAATAGATAATGGAACTGAATTCAAGAATGCAGCTGTTGAGGGATTTTGTGTGGAGAAAAGCATAAATCATACATTTTCTGCTCCAAGGACTCCTCAATGGAATGGTGTAGTGGAAAGGAAAAATAGAACCTTGATAGAAGCTGCTAGGTCAATGCTAGCAGAGGCAAAGATTCCCACCTATTTTTGGGCTGAAGTAATTTCCACTGCTTGTTTTACTCAGAATAGATCTCTAATCAACAAGGATCACAACAAGACACCATATGAGCTAATGACAAGGAGAAAACCAAGCATCAAGTTCCTCCATGTCTTTGGATGCAAATGTTTTATTTTGAGGAATTTTGTTGAGAACTTAGGAAAATTTGATCCAAAAGTTGATGAAGCAATTTTCCTAGGTTATTCTTTGTCATCCAAGGCCTTTAGGGTTTACAACAAAAGACTTCAAGTGGTGATGGAGTCTATAAATGTAGCTTTTGATGATTAAGAAATTTCTAGACTTGAAGACCCTGGTTTTCATGAAGAACTCAGGTTTGAAAATGAAGATGATATTGATTATCAAGAGAATGAAGCCGATGAGTGCAGACAAATGGAGAATTTATCCATTCCTAATGTCAATCCAAACAATGTGGAACCCCCTTCAGCATATAGAGTTAATTTCCTAGACAACAGATCAGGGGATCATTCATCAGGACATGCACCATCAGGGGATAACTTGAACCTTGAATTATCCACTAATTCAGGGGGAGAGTTTTGAAAAGCTGGAAGCACAGGCTTAGGGGGAGGAGATGATAGTCAAGCAAGCTCATCAAGACACGTCTCTAATTCCAAATGGGCCAGAAGTCACACAACAGATCTGATTATTGGTGACCCAAGCAAAAGAGTGTAGACCAGGAAAGCAACATCTAATGAATGCCTATATGCTTGTTTTCTTTCTCATATTGAGCCAAAGAAGTTTGAAGAAGCTGTTCAAGATGCAGACTAGATCTTGGCAATGTAGGAAGAGCTAAATCAATTTGAAAGGAATCAAGTATGGAAGCTTGTACCTAAGCCCAAAGATAGGATCATAATAGGTACTAAGTGGGTATTCAGAAATAAGATGGATGAAGCTAGCATTGTTGTAAGAAATAAAGAAAGACCGGTTGCAAAAGGATATCTTCAAGAAGAAGGGATTGACTTTGATGAGACCTTTGCACCAGTAGCCAGACTTGAGGCTATAAGAATTTTCTTAGCCTATGCAGCACATTCAAATTTTAAAGTATATCAAATGGATGTGAAAAGTTCTTTTCTAAATGGGAAATTGGAACAGGAGGTGTATGTCCAACAACCTCCAGGATTTGAATGCTCAAAATTTCCAAATCATGTCTACAAATTGGAAAAGGCACTTTATGGACTGAAGCAAGCACCTAGAGCTTGGTATGATACACTGTCAAACTTTCTGGTGGAAAACAAATTTTCTAGAGGTATCATTGACAAAACATTGTTCTTCAGACAACACCAAGGTCATTTGATTTTGGTTCAAATTTATGTTGATGATATTATTTTTGGATCCACTGACACAAGACTGTGTGAAAAATTCTCCAAACTCATGCAAAGAAAGTATGAAATGAGCTTGATGGGTGAGTTATCTTACTTCTTGGGATTGCAAGTTAAACAAGTCTCTGATGGAATCTACATTCATCAGACAAAATATGCCAAAGAACTTCTCAAGAAATTTGATATGGAGGACTCCAAAGTAGCAAAGACATTGGCCACTGCAACCAAGATTGACCCTGATAAGAATGGAAAGAAAGTTGATTTGAAAACTTACAGGGGAATGATTGGATCATTGCTGTATCTAACAGCAAGCAGGCCAGACATAATGTTTGTAACATGTCTTTGTGCAAGATATCAAGCTGACCCAAAGGAATCTCATCTCATTGCAGTGAAAAGGATCTTGAGATATATCAAGGGCACTACAGAGTTGGGACTTTGGTATCCAAAGGAGTCTGGGTTTGAATTGCTAGGATATTCTGATGCTGACTTTGGAGGATGCAGGATTGACAGAAAGAGTACAACAGGAAGCTGTCAATTTCTAGGAGGAAGGCTTGTATCTTGGTTCAGCAAAAAGCAGCAGTCAATCTCTACATCTACTACTGAAGCTGAATATATTGCAGCTGAAAGTTGTTTTGTACAAATTCTATGGATGAAAAATCAGCTAATGGATTATGGTCTGAACTATTCCAAGATTCCAATAAGGTGTGATAACACTAGTGCCATTGCCATTGCTGAAAATCCAGTACAATATTCCAGAACTAAGCATATAGAAATCAGATATCATTTTATCAGGGAACATGTTATGAATGGGAATATTGAATTACAGTTTGTACCTTCAAATAAGCAGCTGACAGACATATTCACCAAAGCTCTTGATGAAGCCACTTTTTCAAATCTTGTGGGAGAGCTGGGAATGGTAAATTATGCGTCAGGGTCAGAGTCAAACTCCTAACATTTGGTATTCCTAACTTATTTCATAAGTTCTGGATAAAATAAATTGATATGTGGTTATATATGTTCAAATTGTAAATATGTATATACTTGTATATTCTGCATTTTGTTGTTTTGTTTGTGTTTTAACTGATGCATCAGGATCAGGGCTTCCTTAAAGACGCATCAGGGTCAGGGTGTTGATATTGTTCGTCAGGGTCAGGGTATCCGACCTGTGCGTCAGGGTCAGGGTGTCCGTCTTATGCATTAGGGTCATGGTATGTACATAAAGTGAATCATCAGGGTAAGTTTAAAAAAAAAAAAAAATTTCTGCATCGGGTGTCAAGGTCAGTTGAGTAATGACAGCTCATCATTAAGTTCTTCTCTCACTGATGATGTGTCATCTTAGAAACTGAACTGACTCCCTGATAGCGTATTTTCAAGAGAAGTTTTCAATCGTCAATAGGCGAGTATTAATACTCTATCTCTCCTACTTTTTGAAACCCCCCAAAACATTTAATCTCTACCTGATATTTGCTCGAGTTTTTTTTTCTCTCCTCTTTACAGAAACCCTAGAACTTCAAATCTTCAACGCATCCATGGCACGACAACAAATTCAGAGGAACTTGACAGTCCCACCCACAAACTACGTGGGCTTCTCTGACATTGATGAGGTAAGTGAATGCTTTAAACCAATAATGAACTATCTGCTTAACTCTGAGTATAGTAAAGCCATCTTTACCGATGAAGAAATGTCGGGGGAGGCACTGTCACAACTTTGGACCAGTGCCAAGTTCATGTACTCTACCACCAAGCCTGATGTGGTCAAGGGTATCTCATTCAAAGTTTTGTCTGAGAAAGGGAAAATAACTCCTTCCAGACTTAACTTTGTTTTGGGGCTACCTACTCAAGATTTGGTGGATGTACCCAGTGATGCAGATCTGCTAGATTTCTTGAGAGAACTGGGCTATAACGCTGCTCCCAACGCAGTGCTAAAGTTCAAGGATCTCAAGAGGGTGAACGTGAAGAGGGAGATTCCTTATCTCTTCAACGCCATCACCAAGGTGTTCTCAGGTAAATGTTCTAAGTTTGAGGTTATTACTTCTTTAACTTTTAAAATAGCATTTGCAATAATTAGAAATGTAAATATAAATATAGGTAAAATAATTTTTGATGATCTTGTAAATAAATTAGGTAATTTTAATAATAGGAAATCTGAAATATATTATGCTAGATTTTTGTACATGATTATTAAAGATCAGATTACTAATTTTTCTTTTGAGAATCATATACTTGTACAGACATACAAGCAAACAAAGAAACTGTTTGTAGAAATAATAAAGAAATCTTTTTCAGCCGAACCGTTTGCACTTCCATCGCATATGGTACAGGTAGTAAATTCTACACCTTCTACTTCTCAAACTGTACATTCTTCACCTTCATCTACTACGGCAGAGAAATCAACCACCTCTCTGCCTACCCAAGTAGAACAACCAATTTCTTTACAACCACTCTCAACAACCCAACCCACAGTCTCCCAAAAGACTATTGGGATTAAAAGAAAACCCAGTGAAGTTAGCACAACAACTGAGGGGGAGCAAGGAGAGAGAGTGATTGGCTACAGGCGTAAGAAGAAGAAGGGAGCCATGAGTGTTACCCAACAGCCTGACCAGGCAGTATCCTTTGAAAAGGATGCTGCTTTTGATAAGGAATTAAACATATTTCTAACTAGTTCCTCTCAAAAGGAATTAGTTATTGAAAATAGTCCCCAACTAGGGACACAGCTGAGTGAGGCACATACACTGACCATAGACACTGATGAACCTATCATCAAGGTCTCTGAGAGCCACTTGCAGATATCTGACACAGTGAGTGCACACACCACTCAAGATGTTGTAGCTCAGAAGCTTCTCAATAAGATCGACATGAGTCATAAGCATTCTTCTACAACATCTTTTGATGAATCACCTCCTCGTTCAGTGATTCAGCCAACACTCCCATCTACACCACTTCCTTCTTTCTCTGTTCCTCAAATTTCATCAGATATAATGACACAAACATTAAGTGTCATACAATCAGATTCTCCACATTCTCAATTCGTGGAGGAGCCAACACTCTCGGACACAGTGTTTGATAGTCACCACTCTCACATGGTTGACTCATTTTTACTTGATACAAACACTGATGATCAAACAGGGGACATAGACTCTACTGTACATACTACAGCTATAACTCTTTATGTACCCCCAATTGTATATACTTCCTCTATAGAAACATACACTTCTCCAATTATACATGCACACTTTACTTCTTCTCCTACTCCTATCACAATTGTGGAACCTGAATCTATACATACATCACTTGAACTGGTCACAGTTGATGATTCCTACGCCCATAGGAGCCCCTCTAGGACAATTTTGAGTGAGACTGAGAAAATACTTAGTTCAGAGAGGCAAAGTCAAACCCTTGAGAGGACTTTAGCAAAAGGAGAGCAAGAGAGTACTGCCTTAGTAGGCAAAGAAAAAGGAGAGAATATGAGTGATGCCTTAGACGGCAAAGAAAAAGGAGAGGATGAGAGAGATAAGGATGAGATCCTTGTAAATAAAGAACATAGAGAAAACACAGATACTGTAAATATTACTTCTACCTCTGAAAGTGATGAAGATGATGCTCCACGAGATGATTTTTCCCAGTTCATCAGAGTTGATTTATACTTTCGACAAAACCAGATGTCTGACACTGTATAGTTACTAAAGTAAGAATTAGCTAGAACTACTGATCCAATCTTGATCAAAGTGTTAAAGTCACAGATCATGATTGGTCAGTCAATAGATATAGAAAATCAAAAATTGTATACACATTTTTCTTCAAAGATACAAAGTGTACAGCAAGTTGTCGACTCCCTAGTCACCAGCCAGACTCTCAACAGAATGAAGAAACACGCTGACACTGTTGACAAGAAGCTAGCTGATCTCACTTCCCAACTGACCAGCATGGAAACTCTACAACATTCCATGGCTGGCACTCTGCAACAAGTTCTTCAAGTCATCTCCCGACTCTCAACTCCCATTGATGATGCTGTCAAAAAGGGGGAGAAATCAACCAAGCAGTCGTCAGGGGATGTTGCTGAGAATTCAAATCAACAATCAGGGGATGTGACTGCTCCTGTTCCTGCTCCAAAATCCAAGGATAAAGGCAAGGGTATCCTGATTGAAGAACCTAAGAAGAAATCCAACATTCAATCAAGGCCTAAGCTACTTGGAGATGCCATGAAGACAGCCCATTTTCCAACACCCGTTGAAGTTGTAATAGATGGAAAAATGGAGCTAGTCTACCCTCAAGATAAAAAGTTAGTAAAAGCTGATGCAATCTTTGCACAGCAACTTCAAGAAGAAGAAGAGAGAGAAATGGCAAAGGAACAAGAGGAAGAAGCAAAGAAGAAGAAGAGTGTCAGGCCCAGGACCTCCAGGAAACCTCAGCCAAGAAGATTACAGAACCCTAAAAGTGCATCAGGGGATAAAAATCAAGAGAAAACTAAAGACCCTGATGTCACTACAAAGAAGTCATTTGAAGCCAAGGACAAAGCACCTTCTCCTGTTACCAAATAATATGGTCCATCCACTCTAGTTGAATTTCTCAAAGAAGAAAGGCGTAAAAACCTGACATTTATGTTCTCCATAAAAAGCATAGATGTCAGGTTCAACAATAGAAGGGATTAGCTAATAACAGTTCAACTGAAGTGTGGGTCAGAATTCAATGTAGCAATGGACTGGTTCAGGAGAATGGATTCTGAGCAATTAGGACTGGTCCTAAATCTGATTCCAAGATCCTCGCAGGCTAACAAAGACTTAAGGGGAATAATCGACAGGCTGAGGAGAGCCATCAACAATGAAAGGAGCCTGCCCACAGCATTGGAAACTCCACTGAAATTATTCTATAGATCCATTGATGGGCAGGAGAAAAGTATAAGGATCAAAGAAGTTGATGGCCTAAACCTGGAGGAAGCGATGCATGTTCTAAGTCAAATAGTCAATCACAAAAATGAACATGTCATCAAGTTCAGAGTCCAGCTGATTCAAAGAGTATTGAAGGAGATTGAAGAAACCAAAGCTGATGATGGGAACACTGCAGTAAGGAATGTGCCACCAGTGAAGGGATTTAAAGAGTATCCAAAAATGATCACTAGCCCCATGGGTGTTCAATTCAAAAATAAAAAGGGGGAGATCATTACTTTCTACTGGTCACAACTTGCTGCAGCCAATGTTCAAGAAATAAAATCTGTCCTTGAAGCTTTGGAATCCAACAGAAATGTCAACATAGTCAACTTCAGAAAACTTCTTCAAAAGGAGCTGGAGCAACTAGAAGCAGGTGGAGAAGACAACAGACTAAGGATTCCTGATCAAAACCCAGATCAATGAAGACAAGGCCTTGGAAGTGACTCTCAATCGATTGAATCAAGTCATCCATTGCCCTTTGTCTCAGCAAAAAGGAAAAGGGATCCTGATGTCTAATACAACGTTCTTTTTGTAATAGATATAGGAAAATACTTGCACAGAAATTCTTTTATTAATTCATTCAAAATACTTTCATGTATTTAGTATTGGTTTTGACATCATCATCAGTGCATCTAGGGATTTATGGTTATCAAAATGATAAACATAAATAGGGGGAGATTGTTAGAGATAAATGATGATGATGATTATGTAATAAATTGTGCAAACTGTAAATACTTGAGGTATTTTATAAACCTTAAGATCAGCACAAGTTTTGCATCCGCTGATGATAAACTTATTCATCAGTGGATGGTCAATAACTTCACGAGGCAAGTAAGAAAATAGAAACATTCAAAGGACTTGAAAAAGTGAAGAAGAATGTCTGATGTTATTAGTAAACAGTCAAAGTATTCCGCACATCAGAAATTCTAAACAAAGTTGCGTTGATTGAAACCCATTAGGGGAACCCATCAGGGGGAACCCATCAGGGGAAACCCATCAGGAGAAATTCCAGTTTAGAATCCTACTGTTTCAGAGAGTACTAAAGGAGATTGAAGAAACCAAAGCTGATGATGGGAATACAGCAGTAAGGAATGTGCCACTAGCGAAAGGATTCAAAGAATATGCTAAAATGATCACAAGCCCCATGGGTGTTGAGTTTAAAAACAAAAAGGGGGAGATCATTACCTTCCACTGGTCACAACTTGCTGCAGCCAACCCTCAAGAGATAAAATCTGTCCTTGAAGCTTTGGAATCCAGCAACAATGTCAACATTGTCAACTTCAAAAAACTTCTTCAAAGGGAGCTAGAGCAACTGGAGGCTGGAGGGGAAGGCAACAGACTCAGGATTCCTGATCAAAATCCAGATCAAAGGAGACAAGGCCTTGGAAGTGACTCTCAACCTATTGAATCAAGTCATCCATTGCCCTTTGTCTCAATAAAAAGGAAAAGGTATCCTGATATCTAAATCTTCATATTTTTGTTGTAATAGTTATAGAAAATACTTGTACAGAAATTCTTTTATTAGTTCATTCAAAATTCTTTCTTGTATTTAGTATTGGTTTTGACATCTTCATCAGTGCTTCGAGGAATTTATGGTTATCAAAATGATAAACATAAATAGGGGGAGATTGTTAGAATTAATTAATGATGATGATGTTTAGGAAATAAATTGTGCAACTGTAAATACTTAAGGTATATTATAAACCTTAAGATCAGCATAAGTTTTGCATCCACTGATGATAATCTTATTCATCAGGGGATGGTCAATCACTTCACAAGACAAGTCAAAAAATGGAACATCTAAAGGACTTGACAAAGTGAAGAAGAATATCTGATGCTACTTAATAATAGTCAAAGTATACTACACATTAGATATTCTAAACAAAGTTTTGTTACTTAAGAACCGTCAGGGGAACCCATCAGGGGAAACTCATCGAGGGGAACCCATCAGTGGATGATTAAGACCGACCAACCCATCAAGGGAACACGTCAGGGTATGGCTGTAACACGTCAAGCTCATCAGGGGAACGTGTCAGGGCAGGATCAAGACATCACTTGTCAGCGTAAGGCATCAAGGAATGATAGTTTCAGGGAAACCCATCAGGGGGAAAGCTCAGCACTACATCAGTGGAAACCGTCAGTGTATGTCATAGATCATAACATCAGTGGATCAAAGAAGCACTGAATAAAACTCAAGTGAAGGTTGAAGCCCTGATCCAGTCTTGAACAAAGACTAGTCATCAGGGGATCCAAGAATCACTGATCAAGTTCATCAGGGCTTGTTATCAGTGGATAGTTATGACCGCATGCACCAATCATTAGGACTTACACTAAAATCAACGAAGCTTGTTACAGAAGCAAGAGATGTTAGCTGGAAAGATATTTCTTGAAGTTTGTTTGGTCCAATGAGAATACTCGAACATTAAATGCACGCAGATCAGGGGAAGAAAAAGAAGCAACAAAAAGCAACAGTAGTCTGTCACAAAGGACATCGATGTGACATATATGCGGCTGAGTTGAAAAGAGTAGCACGTCTCAGCACGTGGGTTCAATCACTGATCTTCTACTTATGCAAAGAAGTTCGCAATATATAAAGATATCAATCCAACAGATCAAAAAAAAAAAAAGAGAAACACACAAAAATCACTAGAGAGAAGGTTTGTAATAGATCTCGAGAGAAATATTTCAAAGAAAGTTTAGAAGCTAGTGAGTGTGAAATAGAAGCTGTAATTTCATTACAAACTTATAGTTCTTTAATCTCATTTGTGATTATACAGATTTCTAGAAAAACATCAAGTTTTAATATAACTATTTTTAACTTGAATCTGTGTGTTCATATTTTATTGTTTTTCTGTTCATAGTAGTTGTTTCTAATTAGTGTCAACTAAAGTTTAAAAAGAGCAAAAAGATTGTAGTGTTTGCATTCATCCCCCCCTTCTACAAACACTTGAGCCTATTTTGTTCTAACATCTTATAATCTTGAAAATTTGGAATCATCAAATGTAACATGTATGCTTTCCACAATTTTCTATACTCTGATGATGTAAATTCTGTAGGCTTTGCTTATGAGTGAGTACCCCAAAAAGATTCCTTCATCTGCTTTAGCCTCAAACTTTCCAAGGTGCTCACTGTCTCCTAGCACAAACACTTACTTCCAAAGACATGCAAGAACTTTACAGTTGGTTTTTAGCTTGATATTAACTCATATGGAGTTTTTCCTTGCATTTTGTTGATTATAGACCTATTCTGAGTAAAGCATGCAGTGTTGATTGCTTCAATCCAAAAATAGGTAGGCAAATGTGCATCTTTAAGCACAGTTCTTGTTGCCTTTATAAGAGTCATGTTCTTCCTCTCAACCACTCCATTTTGCTCTGAAGTTCTTGGGGTTGAGAAGTGATGTGTAATTCCTTTATCAACACAGAAGTTTCTTAGTTTTGTATTTTTGAACTCTGTTCCATTGTCACTTCTGAGAGTTTTAACTTCTTGGTTGAACTCTTTTTCAACTTTCTTGATGAAGTCCATGACTATTTGAGGTTTCTCATCTTTGCTATGCAGAAACCTCATCCAAGTGTATCTTGAATAGTCATCCACCATTACTAAAGCAAATCTTTTCTTTGGGACTATCATAACATTTGTATATCTAAACAAATCCATGTGAATGAGTTGAAGAGGATCTGTAATAGATTTAGCAGTCTTTCTTTTGAACGAGGACTTCACCATTTTTCCCTTTTGACATGCCTCACACAATCCTTCTTGAGAGAATTCAAGTTGAGGCAGTCCCATCACCAATTCCTTCTTAACAAGAGAATTAATTGTCTTAAAGTTGAGATGTGGCAACTTCTTATGCCATAACCAACTCTCACTGCTTGAGGTCTTGCTATAGAAGCATGACACTTTATCTTTGTCTGCAGAATTGAGGTCAACTAGGTAGAGGTTCCTTTTTCTTACTCCTAAACGAGCAAGATGTCCAATCTTCTTGTGAGTGATGAAGCATTGCTCATCTTTGAAGCTAACATGGAAACCCCTATCACTAAATTGACTGACACTCAGCAGATTATGTTTGAGGCCATCAACCTATGCTACTTTTTCAATGATGACATTACCAGCTTCCAATTTGCCATATCCTATAGTGAGTACTTTGCTGTCATGTATATAGGTCACCAGTGGGCCAACTTTCTTTTTTAAGTGTGATAGCAGGGCTTTATCACCAGTCTTGTGCCTAGAGTAACCACTGTCTAAGATCCACATAGCTTTGCTCTTTTTCTTGCCCTGCATTCATAAAGCACTTAAGTTTTCTTTGGTACCCTAGCTTTGTTGGGTCCATGAGCTTTAGTCGGTACATAATTTTTATCAACAATTCTAACAACATTCAACATATCATTTTCCTTATCAAGTTTTAAGTTAGCCTTGACTTCATTCTTCACCCATTTTTGAACAAGAACAGATTTATTTTTAGTTTTTGGGGGTGAAGTGTCCTTTATGACCTTAGGAGAACTAACATTGTTTCTCCTTGCCTTTGGAAGACTGGGAGTCTTGCTTTTGGCTTTTTGCATACCTTGATATTTACAAGTTACATGAGAAGTATACATCATATTAAAACAGTTGGATAAAATATTTATAGCATATGACATACATTCAAACTTGTTATAATAATGATAAGCTTTATGTTCCAATGGAGTGTTGTCAAATTTTTGTTTTTGACATAAATGGTTGGAAGTTGTCCAAGATTTATTGGTGCACTTATGTGTCAGGTGGCTGACAAAGTTACAATTTTTGCACTTTTTTCTAGGCACATTAGGAATAGAAACATATTTACTATGTTTGTTTATTCCTACTTTTTCATTTCTGTTTGGTCTTTTCTTTTTATCATGTGAGCTACTAGGGGAGTTATTGTTTTCTTTTACTGTCTTAGTTTTAGTAGTAACTATCTTTTCACTCTTGTTTTCTTTCTTAACCTGTTTTGGCCTACTTGGGAGATTCCTATTTTGCTTTACATTTTGGGATTTGATTTCCCTAACAAGAACCTCCTTTTTGCTCACAGATTCTTTTCTATTGGGAATCTACTTCTCATCTTCAAGCATGAACTCATGGTTAATAAGGATATCTTCCTCATGGACAGACTCAGGTACAAAAGTTTTGAATAAGGGAGTCTCAACCTTTTTAAGGACACTGGGAGTAGATTCCTTCTCAGATTGAATAGTCTCATCACTATTTCTTACCATAGGTTTCTTTCCTTTTTTCTAGTCATAATTATAGCCCTACTTTTGATCATGTGACAGAATTATCAAGAATTTCTTTAGTGATGTCAGCAGACTTTTTAAAGGCAACAATCTTAAATTCATTTTGAGATAATTCTTTTATCAGGAATTCCTCAATCTCTTTGGCACATTTAACTTGTTCTTTAAATACTCATTTTCTTGCTTTAAAGACTCTAGTGGACAAATGCTAGTTCAAGTTCTTCATTTATAGCAATCAATTTTTCAATTTTAGTTATTAGCTTAGCATTTTCTTCATTAGAAGCAACTAAGCTAGTATGAATTTGAAATAAGTCTACATTAAGTTCTTCAACAGTTCTTTTATATTCAGAGTTAGACATTCTAATACTAGAGCGATTTGGTAACTGAATGTTCTTCCTTGAACTTTCATCAGATGAGTTGGCCATGAGTGCCATGTTGACATATTCCTCTGCTTCTTCTTCATCAAAATCATCCCATCTTTTTCCTTTAACAATATATGCCTTTCCTTGCTTTTTCAGGAGCATGTCATACTCCTCTTGAGCTCATCATAGTCTTTGGTAGATTTGGATTACTTTAGCTTTTTACAATATGTGGCAAAGTGTCCTAACGCATTACAGTTGTAGCATCTGATTTTTGATTTATCAATGCTCGCAGTATTATAACCTCCTTTGAAACTGGTTCTGGAGGCATTGCTTGGGTTGGATCTAATTGTTTGAGGACTAGACTTGTTGAATCTTGAGTTTCTTTTGAATCTCAGATTCTTGAACTTCCTTTCCATGTAGGCCATGGTTTTGTTTTCAAGTTCGTCTAGCTCTTCTAGAGTGTAGTTATCATAATCTTCACAATCTTCAATCTCTTTGAACAAATTTTTCTCTTGGCATTCTTCAAGTTCCTTTTCCTTGTCTTTTGCAACAAGGACTCTCTCTTCCATTTTGCTATCTTCAGTTGTCAGTAGTGTTGTGCCTGAGATAAAGCTACTATTTTTGTTGTAGATACTTCTTTTCTGAGCTTTCTCCATCTCATAGGTCTTTTGGATTCCATATAGTTTATCTAGGGAAATTTGTGTTAAATCCCTTGATTCTCTTATTGTTGTAGTCTTTTTTTCCATATGATTTGGGAGGGTCAGCATAAAGTTTAGGTTGACCTCATCATTGTCATGCTTTTTTTCATGTAACTGGAGGTCATTTATAAGTTTATTGAATCTTTTAAATACCTCAGTTATGCCTTCATTTAGTTTTCCCATGAAGGTTTCATACTGAGTTACCAGAATCTGCTTCTGGTTCTTCCTTACTTCTTCTATTCCCTCCACTAGTACAGAAACCGACTTATGCGTCGCCTAATTTGCATCGGTTCATTAATAGAACTGTCGCATATAATAGAATGGTGGCATTATGGTAAATAAAACAAAATGTATTTGCGTCAGTTCTTTTAAAGGACCGACACAAAAACTATAAAAAAAATTAAAAAATAAATTAATAACACATTTGCGTCGCTTGTTTAACGAACCGATACAAATAGTGTTAGGTATTTGCGTTATTTGTTTAAAGGACCGACGCAAACACTACATTTGTGTCGCGTGTTTAACGAACCGACGCAAATAGTGTTAGGCATTTGCGTCGTTTCGTTAAACAAGCGATACAAACCCTACATTTGCATCGCTTGTTTAACGAACCGACACAAATAGTTAATGTACAGGTAAACAAAAACACATTTGCGTCTTCATCGGTTAAAGACCTGACACAATACTCTTATGTATTTGCGTCGGTTGTTAGACTAACCGACGCAAATGCTTTAAAAATTTTTAAAAATAAATTATTCAAACATTTGCGTCGTTTGATTTAAATATCCGTCGCATATGGTTATGTTATTTGCGTCAGTTGTCTTCTTTGTCCGATGCATATGCTTTAATCTTATTAAAAAGTGTATTTAAGTTAAAAATTTTGCTATTTTGGCCTGGTTCGTAAGAGAGGAGAGAGAGCGAGATAGTCTTTAGCTTGAAACTTGACTAAGATTTTGCAGGTTTTTTTCTTCAGTGTCTCCGTCCGAGAGCTCAGCTTTGTTGTTTAAGTAATTGTTAATAAAAATAATACATTCATCACAGGCATTATTTAAAATATCAGTATGTTTGCTTGAATTATTGTTTGTCCGCATCTTATGTATGATATCTGTACAATCGGTGTGCTTACTTAGTTAATCGTTGTGGTTATTTAGTTATACATGGATCGTCAAACATGGATGTACAATATATTGCGTAATGATGATGCATATGTGAGAGGGGTTAACGAGTTTATTATATGTGCGGTTCAACACCAAAAAATCAAAAAGGAACATGGAAAAGAAGACATGATTGTGTGCCCGTGCCGCCTTTGTGGTAATTTAAAAAAATATTCGAGCATAGAGATAGCGCGTGAACATTTATTTCGTCGGGGTTTTAAGAAGGGTTATACGAAGTGGATTTGGCATTGCGAGGAAATAGACTCTGATATGACTGGTAGCTCAAGGTCGAATTATGCAACCGAGTGCGATAATTTGGTCAATAATGACGAAGATGATGTGGACATTAATAGGGTGGAAGATATGATACAAGATCTCCAAGACCATATGATGCCACAACCGGATATATTAGAGAGCTTGGTCCGCGATTCTAAAAAACTTATGTATCCCAGGTGCAGTGACGACTTGACAAGGTTGTCAACAACTTTGAAGTTGTGCAAGTTGAAAGTCAAGAATGGATGGAGTGACAAGAGTTTTACAGAATTGTAAAAACTTTTACAAGAAATACTTCCGGTGAATAACGAGCTTCCCACTTCCACGTACGAGGCAAAGAAGATGTTGTGTCTTATAGGTATGGACGTAAAGAAGATACATGCATGTCCAAATGACTGTGTGTTGTTTCAAAATGAGAATGAATATTTACACACATGTCCTAAGTGTGGAGAATCTCGGTACAAGCGGGAGGGTAATGATTCTTCTAAGGAAGATAAAAAAAGGGCTCCTAGCAAGACGGTTTGGTATTTACCCATAGTGCAACGATTCAAATGCCTATTTGCAAATGCAAAAGATGCAAAACATTTGAGGTGGCATGCGGAAGGGAGGAAATCAAATGGGATGCTTAAACACCCGGGTGACTCTCCATAATGGAGAACCATTGATTATAAGTTTCTTGAATTTGGTGGAGAAGTTAGGAATCTACGACTTGGACTTTGTCGGATGGGATGAATTCTTATGGCACTCTAAGCTGTCAACATAGCACATGGCCAGTTCTTTTGGTGATTTATAATTTGCCTCCTTGGTTGTGTATGAAGCGCAAGTATATTATGTTGTCCTTGTTAATCTCAGGGCCTAAACAACCTGGGAATAACATAGATGTTTATCTTCAGCCGCTTCTTGAAGATTTAAAACTTTTGTGGGATGAAGGTGTTTCGGTCTTTGATGCAAATACTCAAACGGATTTCACATTACGTGCGATGTTATTTTGCACCATAAATGATTTTTCTGCTTATGGAAACTTGTCAGGGTACACTGTCAAAGGAGCTAAAGCATGTCCAATTTGTGAAGATGCTACTATTGACCACCGTCTAAATAATTGCAACAAAAATGTCTATATGAGTCACCGAACATTTCTTCCCCATGATCACCCTTATCGTAAGATTAAAAAGGCTTTTGATGGGCATATCGAGACTCGAGAAGCCCGTTTGCCTTTAACTGGGAAAGAAATCTTTGAGCGGGTTAAGGATATTGATGTTGTATTTGGAAAGTTGTATCAACCTCCTAAGCCGAAGAATCTGTGGAAGAAAAGATCTATATGAAATAAAAGTGGCCAATCGACTTGCGCAGCAGTACCAATCTCAAATGAATGAAATGGATATGAAATACAAAGACCAGATTGGTACACTGCAAAGCCAGCTTGCGAATGTATTCAATGTAATGAGCCAGATGGGAATGCCTATTCCCCAACAAACTCCAACAACCGAAGTGATTCAAAGTAGCTCTCACTCGGTGGATCCATTCTTTGAAATAAAGGTATACTTATTTTTACTGTTTTCTATGTCTTTCAATCATAAGTTTTCATATAAGTGCCCTATATGATCCTAACTGATTTTTTTATATATAATTAACATAGAAATCGTCTCCATGCCATCTCTGTGTGATTGCTGAGACTGGCAAAGTGATTGTGGCTATTGGGATTGTTTTTCCAACAAGTGTGTCGGGTAATGTTGTTCATGGTCAACAAATGGGGCTAGACAATGTAAAAGTATCCATTGATAACGTTTTTTTCTAAATTTTAACTCGCTCCCCTTCCCGTGCCTACTAATGAACATACAAGAGTAGGTGACGCAACTAGTAGCTTTGTTCAGTGGCCTAAACAACTTGTAATGTTGGGGCAGGTAACAAATTTCAAATTAACATTATTAATTATAAATGATTGTTGTTAATTCATTTAATTCATGTAAATATTATTGTTTAACTTTATATCTAATTACGATTCCATCTTACAGGATAAGGGTAAAGAGTCTGGGTCTCCCCCCGCCAAAAATAACCAAGTTTGTAGTAGCAAAGGGTCGGCTACTGATGTGGATTAGAACTTGAGTAAAAAATGTAAATATTTACATCAAATGATTATGGTGTTGCCTTCCTCGAACGACATAATTTCAGTGCCATTAGATTATGATTCACGCATTGATGCTCCGAAGGAAGTTGAAGAACTGATATACGTCTCTAGCAAAGATATAATCCAATTCTGTAAAATGAAATGGTTGAATATAAGTGTCGTACAAATTTTCATGAGGTGATACTATAATTTTCATACATTCTCATTTATCTTTTTTTTTATATACAAGTTTATTTTATAAACTAACTAATTAGTAAATTGTATATTATATTTAAGGTACCTGAAGGAGATGACTAAGGGATCTAATGCCATTGGATTCCTGTGTCCTCAAAAAGTGGCAAATGCAGTAAATGATCCAGATGGCACAAGTCGATACATTGCGGATATTTTTCTAGGTTGTCGGGGATCCAAATTCATCTTAAGGCCGTACTTCCAACAGTAAGAACATAAAAATGGTGGGCTTAATTTATTCTAGCTAGCTTGTTCATTGATATAATTTAACATTGTTATTTAATTTGTAAAAATGTAGGGAGCATTGGATGTTGTTTCTTATATCTTGTGAGCAAAATGCAATATATGTGTTCGACTCATTAAAGAAGGAAAAGAATATGCCAATCAAGACAGCATTTGCAGTATAAGTAAATTATATATTAATTTCTAAGTTATTAATATAAGTTAAACGTGTAAAACTCTTTTAACATATTTATTTATTCATATATACTATATATAATTTTGTAGGGCATTTCGATTATATGTTGCTCAAGGTGGCAAGAAGAGAAATAATAAGTTGCATTGGTATACGAAAGAGGTTAAGGTAAAAAATACTTGCTAACTTATCCAAACAAAGTTGAGTTTGTTGGTTCCTATAATAAATTTCTTATTAAATTTTTAATCAACTTGACTATTTATATAGTGTTCTCAACAACAAGGAAGTGTTGAATGCGGCTACTATGTCATGAGGTACATGTATGACATCGTCAAGTTACATCAACGGGCTCCATATACAAAAGGGATTGAGGTATATTGTTTTTAATTATATGCATGCAATTAACTTTTTCAATCTAATGACAAAGTATCTTGTATATTGGTTTTAATTATATGCTTAACTGTTTCTTTTTATAATATTCTACAGGGTTTGAGTGCAAAAGAGTCATATACTCAGTTTGATATAGATGAAATTAGAGACCTGTTTGCAGAATTTTTTATGAGTCATTGCATGTGACCTTTGCATATTTAAACAGTGTTTATACATTTGGACAGTTTGTAAATATTCCTGTATTGAATTGTTTATAAATTTGGATTTGTATATATTCCTGTTTTGCAAATATTGAAGTGGTTGAATTTTGTACTATTTTGGTTGGTTGTGGCATTAGAATGTATCCTTTTTAATGTACAGGTTGGATATTTTATTTTTAAAATGAAATTTGAAAAAAAAAAAAAAGAATCATTTGCGTCGGTTGTTTTAGAGGCACGACGAAAATAGATTAAATTATTTTTAAAATGAATTTTATTCAACCGATCATTTGCATCGATTATGGGGAAGAACTGACGCAAATGAAACTATAATTTGTGTCGGTTCTTTTACAAGTGCGACACATATTTATTAATTTATTTTTAAAATGAATTTTTATAAACTTATCATTTGCGTCGGTTCCTGTGAAAAACCGACGCAACACTATTTGCGTCGTCTGTATAAAGGACCGACGCAAATAATCTTTTTTTGCGTCACATTTTTAACCGACGCATATGGTTATGCATATTTGCGTCTCCTCCATATGCGTCTCCTCCATATGCGTCTCCCCGTAACCGACGTAAAATATGTTATTTAACCGATACATTTGATCAGTTTTGTACTAGTGCTCACACAGAACTTCTAGAGTGTCCTAAATCTGCTTTGCAGATGTGCTGTTCATAATACTATACATCACCTCATTTATTGCTTCACTTAAAATGTGTTGAAGGTGTGTATCCATTGATGCCTTCTCCCTCTCTGTATCATTATACTTAGAGGGATCCTTAGGATCATAATGTTGCTATATGACCGTTCCATCCTTTATAATTTTAGGAACATATCTCATAAGGATTATAGGCCCTTTCTCAAGTGTGACGACCCCAAAATCCCTTAATGGATCAGGGATTCGTCAAAAGAATGAAAACCATACATCCCTTCATAGTATAAATACTGGATAAGGGCAATATTAAAGAGTTATTACAACCCAAGAGTAACACAATTATAGCGTAAGCTATTACATCATCTTTAATTACAAATCAAAATCATCACTACTTCTAATATCTTCCTTCCTCCCTTCATATCTTCCTTCCTTCCTTCATATCTTCCTTCTTTCCTTCCTCAATGTTATCAAAAGAGTAAATAACTTAGTAGTTTATCATTTTTGCTTTCCCCTTATCTGAGGGTTTAGCCTTAGCGTTCTGTCCTGCAAGACATTAAAATTCAACATGGGTGAGCGATTTACGCCCAGCAAGTATATACACATCGAAGAAGTATATAAACAATTTAAAGGAATGTATCTGGAACATGGAAGGAAGTTCAAATCTGTTTGAGAGGCTTGGTGAAACAATGCCAAGGCCTCAAAAATCTTCAAAGATCATTGAGGATTCACTGATGATACACAGCATGTGATCCTCCTTGAAGAAAGACAGGTATACACCTGAGCATAACTTTCTCAAGATATCCATCGGGGGCTAAACCCGTGGATCTGCTAACCATACAGTACACAGCTGGCTAAACTAGACCGCATAATCCCTCTTGTGTGGACTACGTAGTCACTTACATTCCTCTAGGTCAGGTGAAGAACACATCAGCACCTTTCCTTTCCTCTTGCCAACCATGTGGCATAACCCATTTAAGGGACATCATTCTCATTCATTTGCACAGATATAAGATTGAAACATAGCTGAAATTCAAAGCTCATTTATATCCATGCATCATCATTCATATCATGCTAGCGGAATTTAAAGCATAGCATGCTAATTCATAAAAACAATTGACACATAATTCAAGCCTTGCACGCATATCGAATCAAATGATAATGTGTTAAACTGAAATAAACATCAGATTTAATGTATATACTTGCCTCAGTCCTTTGCTCACAAACAAATTCAATTTACTTGAGAAGGAGAGATTCTGTAAAATATACATATCCCAAAATAAATTTAGTACTTAGGTTAAATATGAGAGAAAGTGCATATGTGATGTCCTTAAACTTTTAAGGTTTCCAAAACTGCTATAAGAACTGTTTAGGGTTAATACATAATGAAACATCATAAATAATTTTAAGGAAAATCATGCTTTATAGTTTTGAAGGCAGACTGCACGTTAGGGGATAATTTGCTATGTCAGGGAATAATCATTCATCAGGGGTTAATTACCCGTCAGGGAATGACTAGTCGTCAGGGGATATCTCACCCGTCAGGAGATAGCTCTCGGCCATCAGGGGATAGCTCTCGGCCATCAGGGGATCTTTCACTCATTAGGGAATAGGGGATAACTTATCCATCAGGGGATAATTCCCTCACCGCCAAACTCATCGGTTGGTAACTTGACTATTGCTGAACTTCATTAGTGGATAACCTGTTCAGCGCCAAACTCAGTTAGTCATCGCCAAACTATTCGGGTGTTAACTTGTTCAGCGCCGAACTTGCTAAGCCATCACTGAACTCATCAATGGATGATTTGCTCAGCACCAAACTCCTCGGCTGTCAGGGGATGATTTGCTCATCGCCAAACTCTTCGGAAACTAACCTCTTTAGTCATCAGAGACTAACCTACTTTCCTTCATCAGAGACTAACAACTTCCTTCATCAGAGACTAACTCATCTCATCAGTGACTAACTTAGAGTCTCTCAGGTACTATCTCATCTCATCAGAGACTAACTCATCTTATCAGAGACTAAGTTAAGACTTGCCTCAGATACAATGGTGTCTTCCTCATTCCTCCATGGGTGATGTTCTCAAATATAACCATACTTAGGTTAACTCTCATCATCCTCTCAGGATACATAACATTTCCTATGGTCTGCATGCCCCCCCCCCCCCCCCAGACATGGTTTAGGGTTCCAAACTCAGGTTGAAGAAAATACTCAAACATGGGATTGTAACTACTGACAACAAGAATGTTTGGTAGTTAAGGGCTTGTCTACCAGGTGGTTGTCAACAATATTACACCCATCTTGGATAGCTTTTCAGAATAAATGGCATTAACTCCGGGTTTTAAAAGCATGCATCATATCATACCTTTTAGAAATGAATGAACAAGGCATTAAACGTGATATGCATGACAGAAACAAAGTGTAAGAAATAGAACAGAACTTTAATGAAATGTTCTTACCTCCTTGGCTGCAAGAAAGAGTTAGAAGCTCTAGTTGTTCTTCCAAAAAGGACAGTTGTCTTTGAGAATATGCTTGGGTTTGGTGGTATACTGTAGAGAAATTTATGAAGATGGAACTAGGTTATAACAACGTGATATATATATATATATATATCACTTGCTGAACAACAAAAGGCTGTCGGATTAATTTGATATCAGTCGTTGGCTGTGAAAGGAAAAGAAATGACTGATGAGAAAAAAGTGGTTGCAACGGCTGCTAGTGTCCATCGGTCATTTTTCGTAGCCCACTCTAGGGTAATGATGGAGGTGATGTGCATTAAATGCTACTGTCCCTCAGCAGTTGGGTTTAAAAACGAGTACTGTAGCTAAGCCTGTTCACACTAGGTGAACCTCCTCCTCACGTGAAGAACAATTATTTCCCTTCTTTTTGATAAACTTGAAGAATAAAAAAATTGTATAAAATATCCATTTGAAAACTTGTGTACAAAATACGTTCAAAACCTTTTTGGACATCACATTGCCATTGAATTTTTCATATGAAAATATAATTTTCATCATTTATACCTAATAAGCAAATAAACCTTCATGCAGAAAATAAAATAAAATAAATAATTCTCATAACAAAATTCATTAACATTTTCGGGTTCTCACATCAAGAATCCCCAGATATATGGGATTTTGGGTGCTAATGAACAACATCATTTTTCTCTTCCACATGTTATAATTGTTCTTTTCAAGAATAAGGATTTTGATGCTTGCAATCTTCTTGGTACTCATCTTGGATCTTTTATAGTTAGTAAAAACTGTCCTGCTCTTATACCAATTTTTTTTCCTGGATGAGTATTGGGGTGGGGGTGGGGGGTGGTTGAATATAATACTTTTAACTTTTCAAACTTTTTGCAAACAATAAACAAAAGGAATGAACAAGTATTGTATTTTGTTGTAGCTTCTGTGTGTTAAAGAGAAAGAATATAATAGAGAACTTAAAACAACACAGAAATTTCAAGACTAATAAATTTTATTAATCTCAAGATTTTTGCTACAACCTGATTTTTCAATCAGCTACCTTTTCTGAAATAAGTGTTTCAGTTTCTATTACAAGAGAAAAATCTATTTATTTATATATGTATCTTAACTATGTATTTTTCTTTATGTATGTTCTGAGATATGTTCTCTATTTTTTTCTCTCTCTCAAATCTTTTATTTACCTCAGCTTCTCTATATCTATTTATAGACACAACTTCCTTCTCTTCCAGGCTCCTTTTTTGAACTGCTTCTAAAAATATCACTGATGTTTATTGGTACTTGCATCTCTGTTACACAACTTCTCTTTTCACACCAACTTGTTATGTAACATTTCTTCTGTATATTCATTGCACCAACTTCCTTATTTTAGTGATGGGTTAGTTGTAGCATATATCTTATCACTATGAGCTTCCTTGGTTTTTGATTAGACAAGCTTCCTTGAATTTCTTCTTCAAGACTATATAAGTTATCTCTACAGTTTTCACACTTGCGGCTTGCAGGTTTTACACTTGCAACTTTATATGCATACTTATATGTAATTATAACTTATTTCTATAAGTTATTTTTGTAGTGTTCACACCTACAATCTCTATACTCTTATGTGTGTATGTGTAACTTATTTCCTTGAAGCTTCTTTGGTAGCCAATCTCTCCTTATTGGTCAACCATCCATGTCTTAATTCCACCGCCTTTAACTTTGTCAGCCTTATGTCATCTTTAGTCTCTGATCATTTATCCCCTGACGGACAGTCTCTGGTGCCGAGAAAGCCATCCCCTGATGACGAGAAACCTATCCCCTGACGCTGAGAAACTTATCCCCTGACCTCGAGAAACTTATCCCC
>CM025787.1:10698544-10717940 GCA_014636745.2 Centella asiatica | reverse complement strand
TAAGTTTGGCATTAGCCAAATAACTTTGGCGACGGTCAAATCTTCTTTGGTAGCTAATCTCTCCTTATTGGTCAACCATCCATGTCTTAATTCCACCGCCTTTAACTTTGTCAGCCTATGTCATCTTTAGTCTCTGATCATTTATCCCCTGACGGACAGTCTCTGGTGCTGAGAAAGCCATCCCCTGATGACCAGAAACCTATCCCTGACGCTGAGAAACTTATCCCCTGACCTCGAGAAACTTATCCCCTGATGCTGAGAAATCTATCCCTTGATGCCAGAGCACTTTAGCGCTTCATAATTTATCCACTGATGCCCAAGAACTTAGGCACTAGTGTAAATTACCAAACGACTTTGGCGTTGAGTAATTTTAGGGCTTTACTTGACTTCAGGATAGAGAATTTCCCAATGACTTTGGTAATAGTCATTTTGAGTTTGGCGGTGTTGTTGATTTGCCCAACGACTTTGGCGATAGTCATTTTGAGTTTGGTGTTATTATTGATTTGCCCAACGACTTTGGCAATAGGCAAATGACTTTCGCGACAATCAAAATGACTTTGGCGTTGAGTAATGTTAAGTTTGGCATTAGCCAAATAACTTTGGCGACGGTCAAATCTTCTTAAGGCTACTTCAATGCAATAAAGAGTCTTTGCCTTAGTCTCTGATAGTTTCAACAATAGTCTCTGGTAGTACAAACCTTAGTCTCCGATAGGCTAAAATTTTAGTCTCCGATATGCTAATTTTCTTAGTCTCCGACAGCCCAAATTTTAGTCTCCGATAATCTAATTTCCTTAGTCTTTGACAGACTAGCTCTTAGTCTTCGATAGACTAATTTTAGTCTCCAATAGGCAAAAACTTAGTCCCTGATAGGCTAATTCCTTAGTCTCTGATAGACTAATTCTTAGTCTCTGATATGCTAAATCTTAGTCTCTGATAGACAAAACCTTAGTCTCTGATAGGCTAATTTTGCTTGACTAACTTTAACTTTTATTGAACTCTCCAAATGCATTCCTTGTAGTCTCTGATGCTCACCAACAGTCTCTGATGGTAGTCTCTGATAGTACACTACTGCAGGTACTTGTACAATTACAAAATCTAACAATTCTAAGTGTTATACATCATCATCAAATGCTATAATTCCTAACAAGTTGCATATGCCAGAAAAATCTTTATAGCTTCAAGTCTTGCAACTGGTGCAAAGGTCTCATCATAATCAATTCCCTCTTCTTGAGAATAGCCCTTTGCTACTAGTCTTGCTTTATTCCTTGTGATTATACTAGCTTCATCTAACTTGTTTCTGAAGACCCACTTGGTACCAATTATTGATTTGTTCCTTGGTTTGGGCAACTGTCTCTAGACTTTATTCCTTGTGAATTGGATCAGTTCTTCTTGCATGGCTATTACCCAGTTAGGATCTTGAAGTACTTCTTCAATTTTCTTTGGCTCAATCTTTAAAAGAAAATTGAGATATAGACATTCATTCTGTGTTGCACTTTTTGTCTTGACTCCTTCATCTAAATCTCTAATTATCAAATCTAGTGTGTGGTCTCTCAACCATGGTTTTGTAGGTGATAGATTCAATCTTGAAGATGAGGCTTCAATTTCTAGATGAACATTGTCCAGTCTATTTGTTGGATCAAAGACTGTTCCCCCTAAACCAATGACTTCTTGATTATTAGCTCCCCCTGAGCTATTAGTCTCTTCTTGACTATTAACTTCAGTAGTCTCTGATTGTGCATTTGTATGACCAGTCTCTC
This sequence comes from Centella asiatica, assembly GCA_014636745.2. Taxonomy (NCBI): domain Eukaryota; kingdom Viridiplantae; phylum Streptophyta; class Magnoliopsida; order Apiales; family Apiaceae; genus Centella; species Centella asiatica. The sequence continues at coordinate 10,716,183 of CM025787.1, read as the reverse complement.
CTGGTTCATTTGTTGCCAAGACTCTAGCCTCTAATAGAGTATCTTGGTACTTCATGTGATGACCTGGAAAATTTGTTTATCTATAAATAATTTATTCACTCATATTTGTTTTCTTATTAACATGTATAGTTAATATATGATGATTTTGAATGTCTAATTTTTTTTTTGTGGACCCATTAAAGGGTTATAAGTTGTTTGGATGTTGGTTACAAGGACGAGCAAGTTATGTATATATGTTTCGGTAACCTTCGTAATTGCTTGAAAGAGCCCACATATCCAGTTTAGCAAGTTCCATGAAGATTTAATAGCATACGTAGTTATGACTACATCATGTGTATGTATATTAATGAGATTAGTAAGCTGCTTGTGTGTCATTAGTTGATGAAGCTTATGTGCATGAACGACATCAGCTGCTTATTTCATGTATCAGCTGTTAAGAATCATGACGAGTAGCCATTTTATTAACCAATGATTTTATCTCAAAGCTTAATCTCAGCCTTCTATAAATACCTCATTTGGAGGTAACATTTCAATCTATTTTTTAAAGATTTTCTCTCCCAAAGTTCTTCTTTAAACCTACCATCTCCATATAATTTCAAGTTCTCTCTTCTGGGCAATTACTTTCAGACAGGCTTTATTTTTCTCTCGTCAACCTAAGAGGTAAGAATTTTATGTTCTCCTCTGCTTTTTGTTTTTACGTAGTATCCAAAAGTATTCACGGTATATGCTAAGTCCTTAAGAACGAATAAAGTTGTTAAGAGTATGGTGTTTTGAGTTATGAAAGAACGATTTTGCAACTTAGATTGAGTTTGTTTATCACTAGATTTCATTCGTGAATCATGGAAGACTTCCTTTTATTAGAGGCAAGTTCTATGATCAGTCTCTGATGAGATAATGTTAGTCTCTGACGAGATAATATCAGTCTCTGATAAGTTAACGTTAATCTCCGATGACATCATCCTTAGTCCCCGATGGGTTAAAATGAAGTCATTAGTTTCTGATGAGTTAACATTAGTCTCTGATGAGTTTAAATTAGTCCCTGATGATATCATCCTTAGTCTCCGACAGGCTAAGCTTAGTCCTTGATGACGTCATCCGTAGTCTCTGATGACTAAAGTTCTTAGTCCCCGACGAGTTTGGCACTAGACAAATCATCCACTGATGAGTTCAGCGATTACTTAGGGAGTTTGACGCTAAACAAGTTGGCACCTGACGAGTTTGGCGATGAGCAAATCATCCCCTGACAGCCAAGAGAGTTCGGCGATAGTCAAAGTTATCACCCGATGAGTTTGGCGATGAAGAAGATCATCCCCTGATGGGTAAGTTATTCCTTGACGGGTAATTTATCCACCGATAACCAGTCATCGCCTGACGGATAATTATCCCCTGACAGGCATACATCCCCTGATGGGTAATGTATCCCCTGACGAGTGAACCATCCCCTGATGAGTAAATCTTTCCCTGACAGGCAACTTCGTGCCCTGATAACCATTCTCTATTCTAAATAGTCATCTTTCAAAGTATGGATTTCTCATGTTATACCAACATTGATGTTTTACAAAATCCTTTTGCAACCAGTATAGTGAATTTTAGCTAAGGACCAAGGCAAGTATATATTCATTCCATTTTCTTTCTTACTGATTACGTAGAATCATTATTTCGATTTACATAAATGAATGATGTTAATGCCTATGCAACTTAATGTTTTTTTTTATGATTAAGTAACGTACTATCATTGATCCGATGTACATGAAAAGATGTTGATTATTGAGCTATGTGTTATTGGGTGTTTGCTAGTTGTTTAAAGTTCCTAGCACACCAAAAGATGATAAAGATGATGTAAGGGTTTTGCAAGACGTGATCTTGTATGCACACACTAGTATAAAACTGATCATATGCGTCGGTTAATTAACGTATTTTGCGTCGGTGAAGAGGAGACGCATATGACAGAGACGCAAATATCATAAATATTTTGCGTCGGTTAAAGATATGACGCAAAAAAAATCATTTGCGTCGGACATTTATAAAGCCGACGCAAATAATAGTTTCATTTGCGTCGGTTCTTCAAGATACCCGACGCAAATGATTGGTTTATAAAAAATTCATTTTAAAAATGAATTAATAAATTTGCGTTGTACTTTTAAAAGAATCGATGCAAATAATAGTGTCATTTGCGTCAGTTCTTCAAGATACCTGACGCAAATAATTGGTTTATAAAAAATTCATGTTAAAAATGAATTAATAAATTTGCGTCGTACTTTTAAAAGAACCGACACAAATAATAGTGTAATTTGCGTTGGTTCTTCAAGATATCCGATGCAAATAATTGGTTTATAAAAAATTCATTTTAAAAATGAATTAATAAATTTGTGTCGTACTTTTAAAAGAACCGACGCAAATTATAGGTCATTTGCATCGGTGCTTAACTAAACCCGACGCAAATGATTATTTGATAAAAATTCATTTTAAAAATAATTTAATCTATTTGCGTCGTACTGTTAAAAGAACCGACACAAATGATTGGTTTTTTTTTTAATTTTCGTTTTAAAAATAAAATACCCAACCTGCACAAGCCAAAATAGTACAAAATTCAACCACTTCAATATTTGCAAAACAGGAATATATACAAATCCAAATTTACAAACTGTTCAAACCATAAATATTTACAAACTATCCAAATGTACAAACTGTTCAAATATGCAAAGGTCACATACAATGACTCATAAAATATTCTACAAACAGGTCTCTAATTTCATCTATATCAAACTGAGTATATGACTCTTTTGCACTCAAACCCTGTAGAATATTATAAAAAAGAAACAATTAGGCATATAATTAAAACCAATATACAAGGTACTTTGTTATTAGATTGAAATAGTTAATTGCATGCATATAATTAAAAACAATATACCTCAGTCCATTTTGTATATGGGGCCCGTTGATGTAACTTGACGATGTCATATATGTACCTCATGACATAGTAGCCGCATTCAACACTTGTTGTTGAGGACACTATATAAATAGCCAAGTTGATTAAAAATTTAATAAGAAATTATATTATAGGAACCAACAAAGTCAACTTTGTTTGGATAAGTTAGCAAGTATTTTATACCTTAACATCTTTCGTATACCAATGCAACTTATTATTTCTCTTCTTGCCACCGTGAGCAACATATAATCGAAATGCCCTACAAAATTATATATAGTATTATATATGAGTAAATAAATATGTTAAAAGAGTTTTACACGTTTAACTTATATTAATAACTTAGGAATTAATATATAGTTTACTTACACTGCAAATGCTGTCTTGATTGGCATATTCCTTTCCTTCTTCAATGAGTCGAACACATATATTGCATTTTCCTCATAAGATATAAGAAACAACATCCAATGCTCCCTACATTTTCAAAAATTAAATAACAATGTTAAATTATATCATTGAACAAGCTAGCTAGAATAAATTAAGCCCACCATTTTTATGTTCTTACTGTTGGAAGTACGACCTTAAGATGAATTTGGATCCCCGACAACCTAGAAAAATATCCGCAATGTATCAACTTGTGCCATCTGGATCATTTACTGCATTTGCCACTTTTTGAGGACACAGGAATCCAAAGGCATTAGATCCCTTAGTCATCTTCTTCAGGTACCTTAAATATAATATACAATTTACTAATTAGTTAGTTTATAAAATAAACTTGTATAAAAAAAAAAGATAAATGAGAATGTATGAAAATTATAGTCTCACCTAATGAAAATTTGTACGACACTTATATTCAACCATTCCATTTTACAGAATTGGATTATATCTTCGCTCGCGACGTATATCAGTTCTTCAACTTCCTTCGGAGCATCAATGTGTGAATCATAATCTAATGGCACTAAAATTATGTCGTTCGAGGAAGGCAACGCCATAATCATTTGATGTAAATATTTACATTTTTTACTCAATTTCTAATCCAAGTCAGTAGCCGACCCTTTGCTACTACGAACTTGGTTATTTTTGGCGGGGGGAGACCCAGACTCTTTACCCTTATCCTGTAAGATGGAATCCTAATTAGATATAAAGTTAAACAATAATATTTACATGAATTAAATGAATTAACAACAATCATTTATAATGTTACTTGTTAATTTGAAATTTGTTACCTGCCCTAACATTACTTGTTGTTTAGGCCACTTAACAAAGCTACCCGCTGCGTCACCTACTCTTGTATGTTCATGCGTAGGCATGAGAAGCGGAGTTTGTTGAAATTCAGGACAAACGTCATCAACGGATACTCTAACATTGTTGAGCTCCATTTGGTGACCATGAACAACATCACCCGATGCATTCAGTGGAAAAACTGTCCCAATAGCCACAATCACTTTGCCAGTCTCAGCAAGGATCACACAGAGACGACATGGAGTCGGCTTCTATGTTAATTATAAAAAAAAATTCAATTAGGATCATATAGGGCACTTATATAATAACTTATGATTGAAAGACATAAAAAAGAGTAAAAATAAGTATACCTTTATTTCAAAGAATGGATCCACCGAGTGGGAGCTACTTTGAATCACGTCAGTTGTTGGAGTTTGTTGGGGCATAGGCATTCCCATCTAGCTCATGTGATTGAAGATGCCGCAATCTGAGCATGCAGTGAACCAATCTGGTCTTTGTATTTCATATCCATTTCATTCATTTGAGTTTGGTACTCCTCCCGAACTCGATTGGCCACTTTTCTTTCAATTTCTTGAGTTATTGTAGACAACTCATCCATTGATATTACGCATTTACGGGAGTTGCCTTTGTCCATCCCGAATACATCTTTCATGCGCACTGTTCCTCTAACCCCTCTTACATGCTCGCCGTGCTCCTTCTTTCCAAGTGCACGTGACAATATGTCATCATGCCCGTGAGGAGTCCACGAACCTTCGGAGGCTTTGTCTTTCCATTCCACCTGTTCCAAAATCAATTTAACGATTAATATTTTAAGCATAATTGTAAATATATATATATATATTTTTAAATGAACAAAATACTCTTACCATTTTTTGAACAACATCCCTAGTCTCGTCCAGGAAAATAATAACCTTCACCTTGATCCCTCTTCCTAACTCTCGCCCGAATCCAATCATAACTATGATCAGTTCGATCATTTGATACAATTGATGAATTAACTGATTCGGACGAAGGTAGAGAATCAATCGGGTCATCAACCATCCACTTAGCTTTTTTCGCTGCATATCCAAGTCTTCCCAGATAATGTGGATACTCATTAAACTTCTAGTTTTCACGTGCCTTCTCACTTTTAGTCTATTAGAAAATAAAACAATAATATGATTAAACAATCCCTGTTGTAGTCAGTAAAATTAAACAATCATATCTGAAAACCAATAACAACATAAATATCAAAATAATATACCTAAAATTCTTCACTTTGATGATCATGAATGAATTTATCCCATTGCTCTCGAGTTATGAAGTCATATTTCTCGCAAGGGTCCTTGTGTACACGCAAGTATCGGCAGACTAACCTTGACTTGAAATCCCTCCAAATTTTCCCTGCAGATTTTAATACGTCCTTTCGTCTCGCATCATCCGTTATATTCCACTCAGTCTGAAATAGTCAAATCATGCATATAAGAAACTTCTAATAAAATTTGAACGGCAATATATGTTAAAACAACTAAATATTCTTTTCAATACATACCTTAATATCTTCCCAAATCGTATCCTTTAGTCCATCACTGACTAGATCCCAACTCTGAATATTAATGTCAACTTGAACTCTAACTACTGCTCCTATGTACGACTTGAATGCAGCAGCATATGTTCCAATGGGAACACCAAGATTATCATCAAACTCAATAACTTTCTGCACTTATTTGCAGACTTTTCTTTCAATTTTTTGCAAGATGTTGGATCTCTAGTTTTTTTAGTAGGTCTCTCACTAGAACTTCGGTGGTCCATGATAATTGTAAACTACAAAGTAGTACAGAAAATGTCAAAAACATCACATTTAAAAATATAAATTAATAATATAAGAATTACAGTGCATTTACAGTGCATTAGAAAACACTTTGGGGCTTCCATTTTAATTTCAGGTATAGTACATTCGTAATGCCAAAGGAAATCTTTGAATTAAATTTACAATTACAAGACAGAACAGAACACATATATCACAAGACACACTTTGGGGTTTTAAAATATTTTATGTATTAAAACAAAAAACAGAACAACAACAAAAATCGCAGTTCCATTTCAATTTCTCAATCGACAAAGATTATTTATTACCAACACATAGTGGTACAAGTTTACACATTTGCTTGACCCTACAACGCAAACAGAAAAATAGCAGAAACAGAACAAACGCAGAACAACATGTTTAACCCTACAACATAGCTTCCATTTAACACTACTGAGCTTCCAATGTACATTTCCATTAAAACAAAAAACAAAAAAAAATTTAAATCGCGCAGTTCGCGTAGTACCTCTTTCACTTGTAACAAATCTGAAGCCGAAGAGTTTGTATTCGCGAGAAACTGAAATGGAAATAGTTGTTTTCCGATTTGCCAGAAGCCGAAGAGTTTGTATCTTGATCGATTGAGAAAAGTAAATGGAAATGTATGTAGCTAGCTTGTGAAGATTTAGGGCAAAGGAAATGAAAAGGATTAAGAGTTCGTCTTCAAAAAGATGGCAAACGAAAATATGCCGCGCAATGGAAATAAAAAGGCGCTAAAATGTATTTTTTTTCCAAACGGTGGCATATTCGTAATTAAACTAAACTCATTTGCGTCGGTTCTTTTAAAAACCCGACGCATAAAATCTACATTTGCGTCGGGTGTTTAAAAGGCCCGACGCAAATGAATTAATTTTTTTATTTTAATATACTATTTATTTTAACTCATTTGCGTCGGTTCTTTTAAACAACCGACGCACACAAGTTTTTATTTTAATATACTATTTATATTAATATATTACATAATAATATAAAAGAAAACTATTATACTGATTAATTCAAAAATAATTATGTTTTCCCAGTGAGATAGCTGAGAACTTGTAGAAGGGGGGGTTGAATACATGTTTTTTGAATTCTTTTCGATTACTTGTTCTTTAAGAAATTAACTTTTCTTGCGGAATATAAAGAACAAGAACTCAAATCAATTTATAAACAATTGCTTTTATTGATTTTAGACTAAGCTTAGTCTCCGATGCACTAAGCTTAGTCTCTGATGCACTAAGCTTAGTCTCCGATGATGTCAGCTTAGTCTCTGATGCACTAAGCTTAGTCTCTGATGATGTAAGCATTAGTCTCTGACGCTTTTAGACTTAATCTCTGATGACATAAGCCGTAGTCTCCGATAGACAAAACTTAATCTCTGACAAGTGTTGCCTTAGTCTCCGATAAGTTTTTTTGTAATCTCCGACGGATCAAATACACACTTGGACTTTGTTGAAGCTTTGATACACTTTCCAACAGTTACTTACAATTAAAGAATGAATCTATCTCTTTACAAAGAATGACTAATTACAATCAAAGAGATAACTACTGGCTACAAAACTTCAGTGTTACTAATTAACACTTTCTGTACATTTGTATATCTAAGTAATCTAAAGACAATCATCATCAAATGTTATAAAAACTAACAAATTAGTTAATTAAAACTATTATATATATATATATATATTAAATGTGATATATATTGTAGTTTTTTAGTTAATCATTAATATTTTTTACTTATTTTTTATTTCATAAGTATAATATATGTTATTAGCGACTTTCAATATAAGTAAAATATTAATTTAAAGTTACACTGGTATATAATAAATTAACATAAATAATAATATAAAATAAAAATATTAAATCATTTGCATCGGGTGTTTAAAAGGTCCGACACATAAAAGCAACATTTGCGTTGGGTGTTTAAAAGGACCGACGCAAATGATTTAATTTTTTTATTTTAATATACTATTTATATTAATATATTACATAATAATATAAAAGAAAACTATTATACTGATTAATTCAAAAATAATTAGTTAATTAAAACTATTATATATATATATATATTAAATGTGTTATATATTGTAGTTTTTTAGTTAATCATTAATATTTTTTACTTATTTTTTATTTCATAAGTATAATATATGTTATTAACTACTTTCAATAGAAGTAAAATATTAATTTAAAGTTATATTGGTATATAATAAATTAACATAAATAATAATATAAAATAAAAATATTAAATCATTTGCGTCGGGTGTTTAAAAGGCCCGACGTATAAAAGCAACATTTGCGTCGGGTGTTTAAAAGGCCCGACGTATAAAAGCAACATTTGCGTAGGGTGTTTAAAAGGACCGACGCAAATACTCAAAAACAGGGGACTTCTTATGACTTGTACACTCAAAAACAGGGAATGAGTTAAATACTCAAAAACAGGAGACAACTGTAAGGTGTGCCCACGCCTTATGAAATATTATAAGCTGAAATGTGTTATTATTTATTGACCACTTTAATTGTTGTATCATTGTTGCCAAGAACTACTTCCCATACTCAACCAGAAATATATAAAATTTATTTCAGCAAACAATCAGCTACAACTATTGGAATAAAACAAATTAAAATTTACAATTATTGGAATAAAAACAAATTAAAATATACAAATAACAATTATTTACAACTATTGGAATAAATAAAATTAAAATTTACAATAATTGGAATAAAACAAATTAAAATTTCCAATTTACAAATATTTACAACTATTGGAATAAAACAAATTAAAACCTTCAAGTCCTGCGCTTATTTTCCATGATCAATCCATAACCCTTCACCATGGTCATTACGTAGGTAGTTTGTTTCTCCATTATCGTCACCATATGGGGTAGGTAGACCCATAGAGAAAGAAGGATTCTCATCAAATTTGTTATACTCGTCTTCATCAACAACATCATCAATACCAAGAATATTTCTCTTGCCTTGAACAACAATTGAAAACTTAGGATCGGCGGGGTCTTGGATATAAAATACTTGTTTTACTTGCGTTGCGAGTATAAATTGGTCGTCCACGTGACCCCACTGACTAAAATCTATCAAAGTAAATCCTAATTCATCCTTTCGAACACCACGACATATATCAATCGAATTACAACGAAAGAGACCAACCTTGAATTCTCTGTACTCAAGCTCCCAAATATCTTCAATCACCCCATAATATGACTTTTTCACATCTTTCGATCCTGAAGATTTGCCTCTGAAAAATTCTTTTGATGAAGCTTCCACGGTAACTCCACTATTTTGCATAGTGCTCTTTCCATCTTGACGCTGGGTGTAAAATATATATCCATTAACATCATAACCTTCATAAGATTGAACAAGCGTGTTGGGGCCATATGCTAACCATTTTATCGTATTAGAAATGACATTTGGTGTATCTGACAACTGGCACATTACACGGTTTTTAAACCATCCATCAAATGAGAGATTATGTTCAGTTGTAACCCAAATGCCACTTTTTGAAGGATTCTGCCTCCTAATCAAATTGACATGACAATCTAAGTAAGGATGAACTTTAGTTATGTGTTACAGGACAAAGAGATGTGCTCTATCACACAGTTCACACCCAGGAAAGATCCATTTGGATCCCAATCTACTAAGTCTTCCCTCGTGACGAGATTTGGGAATTCCAATAGGATTGACAGCTGCTAAATACTCTGTGCAAAATTCAATAGCCTCCTCAACTGAATATCCTTTAACTATACTAGCTTCTGGCCGATATCGGTTCCTCACATATGCTTTCAATATACCCATGAATCTCTAAAAAGGATACATATACCGCAAATATACCTAGCCACATAACTTAATCTCTCTAACCAAATGAATAACTAAATGTACCATAATGTCAAAAAATGAAGTTGGAAAATACATTTCAAACTGACATAGTGTGACAACAATATCAACTTGTAATTTATCCAACGTGATGGGTTGAATCACCTTGCTGCATATGGCATTGAAGAAAAAATAGAGTTTCATAACAAGTCTCACGTGATTTGGCAATATCCCTCGAATTGCAATTGGTAATAGCTGTTGCATTAATACATGACAATCATGTGACTTCATACCCATGAGTTTCAAATCCTTCACTGACACAAACCTTTTGATGTTTGAAAAATATCCATATGGAACTTTCACACCAAATAAACACTTACAAAAAGCAATTTTCTCTTTTTTACACAAAGTATAACAAGCTGGAGGTAGATATGTATGCTTCTCTGATTCGTGTGGTGCTAACTCTAGTCGTATACCCATTTCTTTCATATCTTTTCTGACTTTGATCCAGTCCTTTGTCTTTCCCGGTATATTCAACAATGTCCCAACAATACTATCATAGACATTTTTCTCAATATGCATAAAATCAAGACAATGTCTAACTTGTATGTGTTCCCAATACGGGAGATCCCAAAATATGGATCTCTTCTTCCACAGATTCTTCTGCGTAGGAGGTTGATATAACTTTCCAAATACAATATCAATATACTTAACCTGCTCAAAGACTTCTTTCCCAGTTAAAGGCAAACGGGCTTCTCGAGTCTCGATATGCCCATCAAAAGCCTTTTTCATCTTATGATAAGGGTGATCACGGGGAAGAAATGTTTGGTGACTCATAAAGACATTTTTGTTGCAATTATTTAGACGATGGTCAATAGTAGCATCTTCACAAATTGGACATGCTTTAGCTCCTTTGACAGTGTACGCTGACAAGTTTCCATAAGCAGGAAAATCATTTATGGTGCAAAATAACATCGCACGTAATGTGAAATCCATTTGAGTATTTGCATCAATGACCGAAACACCTTCATCCCACAAAAGTTTTAAATCTTCAAGAAGCGGCTGAAGATAAACATCTATGTTATTTCCAGGTTGTTTAGGCCCTGAGATTAACAAGGACAACGTAATATACTTACGCTTTATACACAACCAAGGAGGCAAATTATAAATCACCAAAAGAACTGGCCATGTGCTATGTTGACAGCTTAGAGTGCCATAAAGATTCATCCCATCCGTACAAAGTCTAAGTCGTAGATTCCTAACTTCTCCACCAAATTCAGGAAACTTATAATCAATGGCTCTCCATTGTGGAGAGTCACTCGGGTGTCTAAGCATCCCACCTGATTTCCTCCCTTCTTCATGCCATCTCAAATGTTTTGCATCTTTTGCATTTGCAAATAGGCATTTGAATCATTTCACTATGGGTAAATACCAAACCGCCTTGCTAGAAGCCCTTTTTTTTATCATCCTTAGAAGAATCATTACCATCCCGCTTGTACCGAGATGCTCCACACTTAGGACATGTGTGCAAATGTTCATTTTCATTTCGAAACAACACACAGTCATTTGGACATGCATGTATCTTCTTTACGTCCATACCTATAGGACACAACATCTTTTTTGCCTCGTATATGGAAGTGGGAAGCTCGTTATTCACCGGAAGTATTTCTCGCCATGCCAAATCCACTTCGTATAACCCTTCTTAAAACCCTGACGAAATAAATGTTCACGCACTGTCTCTACGGTCGAATATTTTTTTAAATTACCACAAAGGCGGCACGAGCACACAATCATGTCTTCTTTTCCATGTTCCTTTCTAATTTTTTGGTGTTCAACAGCACATGTAATAAACTCGTTAACCCCTCTCACATATGCGTCATCGTTACGCAATATATTGTACATCCATGTTTGATGATCCCTGTATAACTAAATAACCACAACGATTAACTAAGTAAGCACAACGATTGTACAGATATCATAAATAAGATGCGGACAAACAATAGTTCAAGCATACATGCAGATATTTTAAATAATGCCTTTAATGAATTTATTATTTTAATTAACAATGACTTACACAATAAAGCTGTCTGCCGGAAAAAGCTTTCTGCCGAAGATACGGAAGAAAAAAACCTGCAAAATCTCAGCCAAGAAACCCGCCAAAGACGATCTCGCTCTCTCTCCTCTCTTACGTTTTAACTTAAATAGCAAAAGTTTTAACTTAAATATATTAAAGAATATAAGTCGGACAATGAAGAAAACCGATGCAAAGAACATAACCATTTGCGACGGATATTTAAATCAAGCGACGCAAATGTTTGAATAATTTATTTTTTTAAAATTTTTTAAAGAATTTGCGTCGGTTCTTTTAAAAACCGACGCAACTACATGTGAGTATTTGCGTCGGATCTTTAATCAACGTGCGCAAATGTGTTTTTGTTTATTTTTTTTAAATATTTGTTATCTTTTGCGTCGGTTATATTAAACAACCGACGCAAATACTCTTACATATTTGCGTCGGTTCTTTAATCGAGGCGACGCAAATGCTTTAAAAATTTATTATTTATTTATTTTTATATATTTTGCATTGGTCTTTTAAAAGAGCCGACGCAAATAATCTTACCATTTTTTTCACAAATGTCACCGTGTTACTATATGCGACAGTTCTATTAAAGAACCGACGCAAATACGGAGACGCATATGATCAGTTTTGTACTAGTGACACTCGAGTAACTCCTGTATGGATATATAGTTACGCTATTGGCTGTCACTGCTTTTTTTTGTTGAGCACGCCAATGTTGTTGGCAGTCGTTGCTTTTAATTGATAGCATGCCAAGGCTATTCAAAATGAGAAAATGTTTTCAAGAAGATATATCCATATGGGAAGTTAAGGGGCTGTTGAATGCTTTCGCCTGGTATTCTGGCCAATGATGATAGGGAATGAGAGACCGAGGCATCGGTAATTAGACCATCGCAGATTAATTGGTTTCTGCAAGTGACTACGTATGTCAAATGATGGAATCAAACGACCAGGCTGACCAACTGGGATGAAATTTGATTGTTAAAGGAAGTTAGATAGTGATCAGTCTGGTCAAGTGATACATTATCTGATGAAGAGAGGGCTAATCATGATTTATTGTAAGAGGGTCAACCTTTGATATCCTTCGGGAACCCTAAATGACACATGTTTGTTCATTTATTAGTAGGCTCGGGCATTGCTTCGCCCAAACTCAATGAATATTAAAGCTTTGAATTATCTGTTCTTCTAGCTTATGAATATATACTTGCTGAGCGTAAATGCTCACGTGGAATGTTATGAAATGTTCTATAGGTTATGTCATGAAGGCCGAGTCGCCTAATAAAGGAAAAGAGAAAATGGCATAGTGAGAGCTTTTTGTTTTCTCTCCTATGGTTGGCCTTCAGAGGGAAAGTGAAATGGAAGGTCGTCATAGAAATGTTTAGGTTGAAAGGCCAGATGGGCCATCTAAAGTTTTGTTTCCACGGCAATCTGTCTATTATATATCTAAAGTTTTTTTTTTGTAAGAGGTTGTAAACTTCTAAGTTTTGTACATGATGTTTTTGAGAATATATTCTCCTATGATTATTAAATGCTTGGCTATGATGTATCTGTCGCTTTTGAGTTGTTGTTTTGTGTTTCCTGGCGGAGCTAGAAGTTCTAGATTGGGGACCTTGGGGGTTTGTCACCCATATTGCTGACAATGCCCGAGGCCCGGCTTTGGGGGATTTTCAGGGCCGCCACACTTCATGCAAAACATTTAACTCCCCCTCACTTATTGAAGGGACATAGTCATTTTGGGGTTGTTCATCATTCTCTAATAGGACTTTCCATGCATCCAATTCATTTTCAAATTTGAGAGTTTCATATAATCCTTGACTAATCATTCCTGGAATCTTACTATCATCAAATGCTACTTGTATAGGTTCCACAATGACCTTTGTTCTTAGGCTATACACTCTATATGCTTTACTTGATAGAGAGTAATCCTAAGAAAATTGCCTCATGAGACTTGTTGTCAAATTTTCCTTTAGTTTCTGATGAGTCTCTCAAAACAAAACACTTACAACCAAACACATAAAGAAACATAAGAGTAGGTTTTCTCCTAGTCATCAACTCATAAGGTGTTTTATTGTAAGTCTTATTGATCAACGAACTATTGTGGCGGTCCCAGAAATCCCCCAAATCCGGGCCTCGGGCACTGTCAGTAATTTGGGTGACAGACCTCCAAGCTGGAACTCCGGGCTCCGCTAGGAAACACAAAACAATAACACAAAAGCGACATAAACATCATAGCCAAGCATTAACATAAGTAGAATGAGAAATATATTCTCAGATACATCACGTTCAAAACTTAGAAGTTTACAACCTCTTACAAAACCTCAAAATTTAATAAACAGACTGCAGCAGAAACAAAACTTTAGATGGTCCATCTGGCCTTACAATCTAAACATTTCTATGATGACCTCTCGTTTCATTTTCCCTCTAAAGGCCATCCATGGGAGAGATATTAAGAAGCTCTCACTATGCCATTTCCTCTTTTCCTTTATTAAGCGACTCGACCTTCTTGGCATAACCTATAAAATATTTCATAACATTCCACATGAGCATTTACGCTCAGCAAGTATATCTTCATAAGAAAGAAGAACAAATAATTCAAAAGCCTTAATATTTATTGAGGTTGGGCGAAGCAATGCCAGCACCTTCTGATAAATCAATAAACATGTATCATTTAGGGTTCCCGAGTGATATCAAAGGGTTAACCCTCTTTTAAATAAATCTTGATTCGTCCTCTCTTCACCAGATAATGCATCATCTGACCAACATGATCACTATCTGACTTCCTTTAACAATCAAATTTCATCCCAGCTGGTCAGCCTGGTCATTTGATTACATCATTTGACATACATAGTCACTTGCAGAAAACATTGGTCTGCGAGGGTCTGATTACCGATGCCTCGGCCTCTCATTCCCTATCATCATTGGCCGGAATGCCAGGTGAAAGCACTCAACAACCCCTTTAGTACCCATATGAACATACCTTGAAAACATTTTCTTGCTATAAAACTTTGGCATGCTCAGCCAATTAATAGTGGCGACTACCTAAACCATTGGTGTGCTCAACCAATTAAGAGCGGCGACAACCAATAACTTTTGTGTATATATCCATATGGGTCATGCTCGGGTGCGCATACAAAATCACATCCTGCAACACCCTTATATCATCTTTTGGTGAGCTAGCGAATTTTAAACAACTAGCAACCACCCAATAATACATAGCTCAAATATCAACATCTTTTCACGTACATCGGATCAATAACTGTACATTATTTAATCATAAAAAGAAATCATCATCTTGCATAGGCATTAACATCATTCATTTATATAAATCGAAATAATGATTCTACGTAATCAGTAAGAAAGGAAGTGGAATGAGTATATACTTGCCTTGGTCCTTAGCTAGTTTCTAATCTCAAAATACTGGTGCGTGAGAGGTTTTGAAAAATATAATTGTTGGTATAACGTGAGAAATCCATCTTTTGAAGGATAATAAAAAACTATGCATAAATAAGGAATGATCATTAGGGATTGAATTAACCATCAGGGGATTAATCATCCGTCAAGGGATGGTCTTTGATCATCAGGGGATGATTACTCGGCCATCAGGGAATAGCTTTCGACCATCAGGGGATAATTCACCCATCAGGGAATAGTCATCAGGGGATGACTTACCCATCAAGGGATAACCTTGTTCATCACCAAACTCGTCGGGTGACAACTTGTTCAGTGCTGAACTCCCCAAGTCATTGCTAAACTCATCAGTGGATGATTTTTCTAGCACCAAACTCCTCGGTGGATAAATGTTCAGCGCCAAACTCACTTGTTCAGCGCCAATCCTGTTGGAGACAAACCATAGATGCTCATTAGAGACTAACATCATTAGTCATCAGAGATTAACTTAGCCTTTCGGAGACTAACTTTATCTCATTAGAGACTAATGTTATTTCGTCAGAGACTAACATTAACTCATCAAAGACTAATGTTATCTCGTCAGAGACTAATGTTATCTCGTCAGAGACTAGCATTAACTCATCAGAGACTAATGTTATCTCGTCAGAGACTAGCATTAACTCATCGGAGAATAATTTCGCATTGCCCCCTGGAGAAATTTTTATGAGTCGCAATCTATATTGTGCAATTTTTTCTATACGAAATTTTGAAATAATTCCAAAAATCAGAACATATCCTATATGTCCAGAATCGTATCAACCCTGCCATGATCCCTTAATAACAATACATCTAGAACATATCACATACGTTCTGTTTTGATTAATCATATTATTCGAACCTTCATAATTTCAATTCATTCGAAACAGAAAGTGTATCATTATTCCCAAATCTCATTGCCTGACTTACATATCAAATATTTAGAATACCCAATAAGCATGCATCAAATATAATCAGAATTCATAATTTTAGAATATCCATACATGCAGAATATCATATATTCAATATTAGAATCGGTAAACATGTATTAACAACATATATCAAATATATCGAATACATTTAAACACATAAATCCATATTAATGTTTCGCAAACCTGGCTCTGACACCACTGTTGGGTTTCGACAAATAAAACACTGTGTAATAAAAAAGAACGATTTAAAACAAAACGAAACCCTAACCCGAGGATCCATGTGAAATAATTTAATACAGATGGTTTAAGATTTTACCGATTAAGCCTGCAGAATTCGAAGCTTTGATGAGGGTGTTGAATGTCTCTGAATCTTTAACACAATCCAACTGGACAACGCCTCTACGGTATCCACACGAACACCCACAAATCGTCTCACGATCAGAAGCAAGGAGGATTGCAGTACTAGCTGCTGAATCTGTTTCTCTCTCTCTCTCTCTTAACTCTAGTCTCTCTCTGATGAGCGGCTAGGGTTTTTAGAAAACGTATATCAATGAGAGAACAACTTATATATCCTATATATAGCTGTGTATAGAGTAATTCCAAACCCTAATCTGATTAGGAGAATAAAATCCGAATTTTATATTTATTATATATTTTAATCAAGTCTTACTTAATTAATATATAAGTCAAATAAATATATATTCGTATTTTCTTCCAATGGACTCTAATATATATACAGATTAAATACATATAATTTAAAGCCATGATTTAATTAAATCAATCTTATTGATATATTAAAATCATAGACATTTAAATTATATCTCCTTGACGAATGTTTTTTGTGTGTGACCCTGTAGGTTATTATTACGTTGGCAATAATTTTAAATCATATTATAAAATTATAAACAGTGAGCGGCATCTAGTAATACATCACTGTTACCCAAGTAATAATAAAGTCATAGATTCGACGTTACCTTCCGTGACCTATGTTTCAATGTAACTTAATCCTTTTAACCATGATATCTAAGATTAAATTCAAGGCATGGATGTGTCATCCTCTTCATTATTTAATCTTAGTTTTCTTGATCAATGAGTAAACTATATGAAACAAATCTCTATTTGAGCATGGCCATGCATTTTATAGTTTCACTCAATCAAGAGGCCTATAGATATCACCCCTAATTTATAGGAGGGTTAAATTCCATCTACATCATTCCCATTTCTCACATAACTCATTATGCATCCAACAATCACCTTTATCGTCCATCCGGTTAAAGGTGACTTTTGATAATGTCAAAATGCATAACTTCTTATGTAGAAATGTCATGACTTCAGGTCGAAGGACCATTACATCATTGTCACTATGAGAATTACTTATGACACATAGCATAA
>CM025787.1:10662877-10682815 GCA_014636745.2 Centella asiatica | reverse complement strand
CGGGGATTATCAACCCATCGGGGATTATCAACCCATCGGGGATTAACTCATCAGGGATTAACTCATCGGGGATTATACGCATCAGGGATTAATAACGCATCGGGGATTATACGCATCAGGGATTAATAACTCATCGGGGATTATACGCATCAGGGATTAATAACTCGTCGGGGATTATACGCATCAGGGATTAATAACTCGTCGGGGATTATATCAAACCCGTCAGAGACTAAGTTAAGTCTGTCTCAGATACAGGGTCGTCTTCTTCACTCCTCCATGTGTGGTGCCCTCAACCATATCCACACTTAGGTCAAAACTCATCATTCTCTCAGTGATACATAACATTTCTTTTGGTCTGCATGCCATCCTAAACACGGTTTAGGGTAAAGAAAATCAGGTTAAAGAATATTCAAGCATGGGGTTGCGACTACTGTCAACAGAATGTTTGGTAGTTAAAGGTTTGTCCATCAGGTGGTTGTCAACAACACAACACCCAACTGGACAACTTGAAATAAATGACATTTACTCCGATCGTTAGAATATGCATTAAATCATACTTTTGAGAATAAATGAACATGGTATTAAAGGTGGTAGGTAGAGCAGAGACGCAAGAAATTTAGCAAGACTTAAATAAGATGCTCTTACCTCCTTACTGTAGGAAGAAAATAAATGCTTCGGTTTATCCTTCAAGAAGAACTGCTGTCTTGAGAATTATATTTAAGTTTGATGGAAGTTTAGAAAGGTAGAATCAAGGTTACAACAGCGTGATGTGTATATATATCACTTGGTTGAACAACAAGAACCGTAGGATCAACTTGATCTCAGCTGTTGGTTATGAAAAGAAGGAAATGACTGAAGAAGGAAAGAACGGCTGCTGTCCATCGGTCATCTTTCATAGCTGACTCTAAGGTATGATAGGGATGATGAGCATTTAATGCTGCTGTTCCCCCCCTCAGCAGTGCAGTATTTAAAAGAAACGGGTACTGTAGCTACCCGAAGCATTCATGCCAAAACACTCTTTTAAAGGTAGAACAACTTATAATCCTCATAAGCTTTACAAAATCATTTAGAAAGTAAATCTTTTGGACATCACATTGCAGATAAATTTTTCATAATAAGAAAATAATTTCAATATTCACAACTTATAAGAAAATAATTTTCATAATAATAAAAAAAAAATAATAAGCAAAAATAATTAGATTTTATCACGAAATTTATTTACAAATCGGGGTCTTCACACATAGGTTGTGGTATCCTAAAGAATCTGATTTTAAACTAATTGGCTATTCAGATGCTAAATATGTAGAATGTAAGCTAGACAGGAAAAGCACAAGTGGATGTTGCCAATTTCTTAGAGGCAGAATTGTTTCTTGGTTTAGCAAGAAACAAAATTCAGTTTCAACCTCAACTATTGAAGCTAAATACATTGCAACATGTAGTTATTGTGCTCAGATTCTATGGATCAAAAATCAACTCCTAGACTATGGTATGACTTTCTCCAAAATTCCTATTTATTATGATAATACATGTGTCATAGCAATAACTGAAAACCTTGTACAAGGTTCAAAAAAAAAATATTGACATAAGGTATCACTTCACTACAGAACATGTTAATGAAGGTACCATTGAATTGTATTGGGTTACAACTGTTAAGCAACTTGTTGACATATTCACCAAACCTTTACATAAACCTACATTCACTAGGTTAGTTTATGAACTAGGTATGTTGAATTATGCTTCTAAAAACAAAGTAAGATCTTAAAAAGAAAGTTCTTATAACTTCAGAAGGTAGAATTTAATTTCTAGGTTGCAGCTGCTGTTCATGGACAGAAAATCAGAAGCTAATAATCGTTGTATTAATTGTTAAATAACTTTGTAAACAAAGTTGTAGCAGAGATTAAAGAATAGAAGTGATGAGTTATTACGCCTTATGTATGTTCAAAATTTAGTCTTTGATAGTTCTTTTTTTTAGTCTCTGACAAGTCAAATTGAACTATCGGAGATTAGCTCAACTTAGTCTCTAAGAATGATTGAGTAAGAAACTAAGATAGTCTCTGATAACTTACTTTAGTAAGGACAGAGAGTAATTAACCATATTTTTTGTCTTTGAAAGTCGATCATTATATATAGAATTGCTAACGTTTAAAACCCCAGTAAGGGCTCAAATCAAATTCAATTGCAATTCTATTCAACTCATGGTGCTCTCTCTCTCTCTCTGACATATGTGCAATCTAACCTTTTGCAAAGAAAATTTTTAAGTTTTTCACAAGTATCAACAATGGCATCCAAAACTGTATGTTTCAAGTTCGGCGACTTTGACTTCATCAAAACCAAGCATCCAAGAGTCTCTGACAAGAACGAGTTTGAAGCACAATATCATCCATTTGTGGATTTTGTTTTAAGCTTCAACACTGACGCATGCCATTTATAACGCTCCCACACAGGACGCTGACGTCATTACTGTCATGTGGTCTACTGCAGTTATCCAAGATGAGAGTGATAACTCTCATGTGGTAGCTCTTAAATATGATAATGTCTCATATGCTATTACTCATGAAATAGTTAATAAAGCCTTACAATTACCTTATAATTACCTATTTGTTAAAAGTACAAGTGTAGTTAGTTCTCAAGCTCTGTCCATCCAATGGCTCACTTATTTGCCTTAGAGAGAACCCTAACCACATCCTTATTAAAGGTACCTCCTCTCCTTGGTGCCATGAATAATTATTCTTTACCTCCTCTTTCTTTGGGATTGAGTACACATTCCCAAATTAGTGAGATAGAAAGAATATTTAGTGACAGTCAGGCTCCTGACCTAGAAAAAGCAGAGATAAGTGAAAATCAAGAAAGTCAAGCTTTCGTAAGCTTGAAAAAAGGGGAGAACAAGAGTCTGGATGTCAAACTCCAGGAAAAAGGAGAGGGTGTGAGCAAGGATAAGATCCTTGAAGATAATAAAAGAGAGAAATATCATTTTTCAGCAGGTGAATTTCTTCAACATGTTTCTACACATTCATCCAGTAAAGTTCATTTATTTTCTGATCCTGTTGTTAATCAAACATCAGAAGATAATGAGAGAAGCTCTTAGCCAGGGGATGCAACACTTCAAATGCTAGTTGAAATGTCAAATAAATATTTTGAGTCCTATATGGTCTTCAACAACATCAAGATAGGCTGTTTGCATTGAAGACACACACTGCAGATGAACTTGTGGCTGAAGAGGCACCAGAAAAGAATGTGGATGTTTGGCTAGATGCAAACCTCATAAGAGGCAACTACACAACTTAGATAGGATTATTTGACCACCTTATGGTATAGTGCAGTTGATCTCACTCGAGGAGTAGTCTATGAGGAATTGATCAAATCTAACAAGAGAGACATAAAGCTCTAGAACTTCATAATCAATGGTGTGGCTCAATCCCAAAGAGAGACATAAAGCTCCAGACAGGGCTCCAGGCACTATCAAAAATTGTGTGACAATCCCCAAAGATCCCATGCTGGACTCTGGGCTCCGCCAGGAATTGACAATAGAAAACATCATAAACCAAGCATAAACATCATTGATTAAGAGAAATATACTCTATATTACAAAATCATAATCCACGTGTTTATAATATGATCTAAAGGCATATAACCTTTTATTACAAAATTTTAAATATTTAGCAGCGGAAGTCTATAAATGGCCCATCTGGCCTTACAATCTTAATATTTCTATGATGACCTCTCGCTTTACTTTCCCTTTAAAGGCTATCCATATGAGAGTGATCAAGAAACTCTCGCTATGTCATTTTCTCTTTTCCTTTACTAGGCAACTCGACCTTCTTGGCATGACCTGTAAAACATTTCATAATAATCCACATGAGCAATTTACACTCAACAAGTATTTAATCATAAGCTGGGTAAGTTCAAGCAAAAAGAACAGATATTTCAAAGGCTTAAGTGTTTAATGAGGTTGGGTGAAGCAAAGTCGACACCTATAGGAATTTAATAACCATGCAATTTTAAGGGCTCTCGAGTGATAACAAGGGGTTGACCCTCTTCAATGAATAAATCTTGATTCTCCCTCTCTTCACTAGATAATGCATCATCTGACCAACATGATCATTATCTGACTTCCTCTTCATCAAATGTCATCCCAGGTGGTCAGTCTGGTCATTTGACTTCATCATGACATGCGTAGTCACTGTAGAAAGCCTTGGTCTGCAAGGGTCTGAATACCAATGCCTTGGTTTTTCATTCCCTATCATTGGCTGTGGTGCCAGGTGAATGCACCCACTAGCCCTTAACTACCTATATGGATATACTTTGTAAGTAGATGATAAGAGAATAGGCTTCTATATCCACATATGATTTTTCCTTTGGCGTAATAGCGAATCAAAACAGCTAGCAAATCAAAACAGCTAACAACTGCTCATACTTAGTTCAATATGCAACATCTTTTCACGTACATCGGATCAATGAATCGTATGCTACTTATTCATAAAAAAAAATTGTCTTGTATAAGAAGTAACATCAATCATTTACGTAAATCGAATAAATGATTATACGTATTTAGTGAGAAAGAAGTAGAGTGAGTATATACTTGCCTTGGTCCTTAGCTAATTCTAATTTCAACACACTGGTGCGTGAAAATTTCTGTAAAACATAATTATTAGTATAACATGAGAGATCTATGTCTTGAAAAATAAATATGAAACTGCATATAAACATGGGATGGCCATCAGGGGACAACTTTGTCCGTTAGGGAATAATCTTCTGTCAAGGGATAGTCATCAGGGGATGACTTACCCATCAGGGGATAACTATCTGTCAGGGAAATACATTTTCGGTCATCAGGGAATTGCTTTCGACCATCAGGGGATGGTCCTTTGGTCATCAGAGGGTAACCTTTGATCATCAAGGGTAACCTTTAAACATTAGGGGATAGTCTATGACCATCAGGGGATGAATTTTGTTTAACGTCAAACTTGTCGGGGACAATTTTGACTATCGCCAAACTCTTTTGGCTGTCTCCAAACTTTTCGCCAACTTGTTTAGCCAGCGCCAAACTCAGCGCTGAACTCGTCAGTGGATAATTGTTCAGCACCAAACTCATTTGTTTAGTGCCAAACCCATTAATGGATAATTGTTTAGTGCCAAACTTATCGGAGACTAATAATTGATGCTCATCAGAGACTAACATCATTATTCATCAGAGACTAACTTTTACCCAATGGAGACTAAGTTAGGACTTGTGTCTGCTATGATGGAGGACCTTTCATAAGTTCATGGATGATGCTCAATAACAAACAAACCCAACTTAGGGTACTTCATAAACCTATTTGCTGTGTGTATTACTTCTTTACACACACACAAATATGCAACAGAATACTACTGTAACTTTTGAAAACTTTATTCCTTCTTAAACACTAGCATGCTCGACTATTATTCTTAAATGTTCATGTATGAGAAACTAAAACAGAGCAGAGTAGATTATAGGATTAATAAAGCTCTTACCTCTTCGTCTCTAAGGAAGAAATTGAAAGCTTAGTTGCTCTAAAGTGATAGTTGCTCAGGAGGAAGAACTCAAAATTTATGAAGATAGTGGGTTAAAGAGAAGTTCTAAGAGAGAATAGATTAGAATTTTGTCTCAAAATGGGGTATTTATAGTGTTCTTGAATTGATTAGAATAGTAGGCTGAGATTATGCTTTGAGATAAAATGATTGGTCAACTTGGACGGTAAAAATGGCAGCTCATCATAACACCTTAATAGCTGGTATAAAATCAAGTAGTTGTTGTCTTACATGTAGCTTAAACTTGATCAACTTATGACACACAAGCAGCTTATTAATCAAATAACCTCACATGTATCTCTGGATAATCCTTTCCTTAAAACACACTTATCCAGCCAATTTCCATTCATTGATTCATATATCCAAATCCTTCTGTGAGTTCCTCAACAAATTAAAATTGTTACTCAACGTATATATATATAAATTCTATCTCAAAGTATAAATTAATTATTTACATGGAACAAAATTAATCCTTTATACAAAATATGAATTAAATTATTCATGGGCTAATTTTTATTTTCAGGTCGTCACAAATGATCTTAAGACTGAACTTCAAAATGTCCAAACCAGAATGGAACTGGAGGTAGAGAAGATGCGACAATGTTATAAAGGTCATCTTCCTAAGAGGATGCTCAACTTAATCGAGATGAAACTTCATGAGCAGTCCAATACTGAGAAGTGTCTTCAATCTCTAGAATCTACTATTAACTCCATTTTTGTTCGTCCCACAAGATGGTTTTGGGGTACGGGGGTGGGTTTGAATACAAACCACAAAATTCTTTTTAACTTTGTGAGTTTAGTAAATATATTGTATTAAAAGTTGCAGAATTGAAAGAATACAATATATCACAAGTGTTTCTGAACTTTTATAAATCAATGAAATATTACAAAAGCTCACTGGTGTGAATGACCAGCTTCTAACAACTCTATTGAAAATAATAGCTACACTCTAGAAGATGATTTCTAGCTTCTCTCAAGTTATGAAAACTTGTTTCTCTCTCTTTGTAAGTTTATTACAGCTACGATATGATCTGAGATAATATGTATACTAGTGTTTTTGTGTATCTCAGTGATATCTTGTTGTCTCTATGTTCTTTTTTCTCAGTTGTTTCATGTCTTTATTTATAGACATAGCTCCTTTGTTCTCCAAGCTTCTTCAGTGAGTTGCCTCCAAAAATATTTATGATATTCTTTGGTAATTGTAGCTCTATCACATAACTTCTTTTTGCATAACCTTCCTTGCACTCCAACCTGTTATGTAACATCTCTAGTGTAACAACACACCAGCTCCCTTATTTTCTTCTTGGGGTTCCTATGATAAGTTATCTTTTACAGTGAATAACTTATCTTTATAAGCTTCTTGGTTTTTTTTGTTCCCATTGGGTTTCATATTTTCTTCCTTCAAGTTTCTATAAGTTATCATTGAAGTTTTCACGTCAGCAGCTATATACGCATGCTAGTGTATAAATATGACTTATCTCCAAATTTTACTTTATCAGTGTTCACACCTGCAATGTATAACTTATATCCTTGAAGCTTCTTTGGTAGCAAATCTCTCCACCATCTATATTTTAATTCCACCGCCTTTAGATTTAAGTTAGTGGATTTGTGAACTTAGACATGTGTCATCCCATATGTTATTTTTAGTCTCTAATCATTTTAAACCCTGATGAGTTGTTTTGTTCATCAGTGGATATTTATCCCTTGACGACCAAATTTGTTCATCAGTGGATATTTATCCCTTGACACACAAGCACTTTGGTGCTTCACAATTTATCTACTGATGGCCGAGCACTTTGGCGCTAGTGTAAATTACCCAACAACTTTGGAGATGATTATTTTTGAGTTTGGCGTTGTTGTTGATTTGCCAAATGACTTTGGCTTTAGTAAAATCATCTCAAGGCTACTTTAATACATTGAAGTGTCTTTGTCTTAGTCTCTGGTAGCTTCAACATTAGTCTCCGATGAACAAACACTTAGTCTCTGAAAGACTTTGTCTCTGATGAACAAAATCTTAGTCTCCGATAAACAAAAACTTAATCTCTGATGAACAAAGGCTTAGTCTTTGAGAGGCTAATATTTCTCGACTAACTTTGACTTTGTTGAGCTCTCCAAATTCATTTCTTGTAGTCTGTGATGCTCACTTGTAGTCTCTAAACGTAGATTCTCATAGTGCACTACTGCAGGTACATGTATGTTGGTGCAAAATAAGCTCAAGTGTTTGTAGAAGGGGGGGGGGGATGAATACAAACACTACAAACGTTTTGCTCTTTTTATCTTTTAAAAGTACTTACCAGAAACAGTTGCACAGAGCAGAAAAACTATGTAATATGAACACACAGATTCAAGTTAAAATAGTTATATTAAAACTTGGGGTTTTTCTGGAAATCTGTATAATCACAAATGTGATTTACAACTACAAATTCTGTGAATAAAATTCACAGCTTCTCACACTCACTAGCTACGAAAACTTTTCTCTGAAAAATAAATCTCTCAAGAAATATATTACAGAGCTTCTTAGTGTTGTGTGCTTCTATGTTTGTTTGACCTGTTGGATAGATTCAATCTCTCTCACTCTGTTGTAATGAGAACTCCTTTGCTTATATGTCAAATCAGTGGTTGAAATCACGTGCTTAAGACGTGCTGCTTTTCTCAACTTAGCCGCAAGTATGTCACATCGTAGCCCTATGTGTCAGACTGCTTCATGCTTTGTTGCTACTTTTTCTTCCCCTGATCTGTGTGCATTTAATGCAAGAGAGTTCTCATTGGATCAAAAACAAACTTTAAGAAATATCTTTCCAGTTGATATTTCTTGCTTCTGTAACACGTTACGTTGATTTTCGTGTAAGTACTGATGACGGGTGCATGTTGTCATAACGATCCACTGACTACCAGCCCTGATGGACTTTGATTAGTGCTTCTGAATCCCCTGATGCTTATTGACTGGATCAGGGCTTCAACCTTCACTTGAGTTTCACTCAGTGCTCTTGATCCTGATGGTTATGACTGACGACATACACTGATGACTTCCACTGATGCCATGTTGGCCATTCCCCCTAACAGGTTACCCTGATGGGTTGGCCTGACACTGATATGTCCTGAAGTGTTTCCCTGACGGGTTGGTCTGTCTTCGTCTTCCCCTAACAGGTTTCCCTGATGAGTTCCCCCTGATGGGTTCCCTTGATAAGTTCCCCTGATGAGTTCCCCCTGATGGGTTCCCCCTAATGGGTTCCCCCTGACGGTACTTTAATCAACGTAACTTTGTTTAGAATTTCTGATGTGTGGAATACTTTGACTGTTAACAAGTAACATCAAACATTCTTCTTCACTTTGTCAAGTCCTTTGGATGTTCCATTTTCTGACTTGCCTTGTGAAGTTATTGACCATCCATTGATGAATAAGTTTATCATCAGTGGATGCAAAACTTGTGTTGATCTTAAGATTTATAAAATACCTTAAGTATTTAGCTGCACAATTTATTACATAATCATCATCATCATCATTTAACTCTAACAATCTCCCCCTATTTATGTTTATCAATTTGATAACCATAAATCCCTAAATGCACTGATGATGATGTCAAAACCAATACTAAATACATGAAAGAATTTTGAATGAATTAATAAAAGACCATCAACGTCTTTGATTTTAATGTTTTTCTCCTGCCCATCAGTGGATTTCTAAAACAGCTTCAAAGGTCTTTCCAAGGCTGTGGGCAGACTCCTATCATCGTTGATGACTCTCCTCAGCTTATCAATCAGTCCCCTCAAGTCTCTGTTAGCCACTGACGATTTTGAAATTAAATTTAGAACTAATCCCAGCTATTCAGCATCCATTCTCCTAAACCAGTCCATTGTGACATTGAATTGTGACCCACTTTTAAGTTGCACTGTTATCAGCTGATCCCTCCTATTGTTGAACCTAACATCTATGCTTTTTATGGAGAACATAAATGACAGGTTTGTGCGCCTTTCTTCTTTAAGGGATTCAGCAAGAGTGGGTGGACCAAATGTTGTGGTAATAGGAGAAGGTGCTTGGTCCTTGGCTTCAGATGACTTAGATTTGGTGGCATCAGGGTCATCAGTTTTGTCTTGGATCTTATCCCCTGATGCACCTTTAGGGTTCTGAGATCTTCTTTGCTGAGGATTCCTGGAGGTCCTGGGCCTGACACTTTTCTTCTTCTTTGCTTCTTCCTGTTCCTTTGCCATTTCCCTCTCTTCATCTTCTTGAAGTTGTTGTGCAAATAGCGCATCAGCTTCCACTAGCTTTTTATCTTAAGGGTAGACCAGCTCCACTTTCCCATCAATTACAGCTTCAACGGGTGTTGGAAAGTGGGTTGTCTTCATGGCATCTCCAAGTAGCTTAGGCCCTGATTGAATGTTGGATTTCTTCTTTGGTTCCTCAATCAGGATACCCTTGCCTTTATCCTTGGATTTTGGAGCAGGAACAGAAGCAATCACATCCCCTGATGGTTGACTTGATTTCTCAGCAACATCCCCTACCGACTGCTTGGTTGATTTCTCCCCCTTTTTGACAGCATCATCAATGGGAGTTGAGAGTCGGGATGTGACTTGAAGAACTTGTTGCAAAGTGCCAGCCATGGAATGTTGCAGAGTTTCCATGCTGGTTAGTTGGGAAGTGAGATCAGCAAGCTTCTTGTATACAGTGTCAGCTTGTTTCTTCATCTGGAGCAGGGTCTGGCTGGAGACCAGGGAGTCGACAACTTGTTGTACATTTTGTATCTTTGAAGAAAAATGTGTATACGATTTTTGATTTTCTATATCTATTGACTGACCGATCATGATCTGCGTTTTTAACACTTTGATCAAGATGGGATCAGTGGTCCTAGCTAACTCTTGCTTTAACAACTGTACAGTGTCCGACATTTGATTCTGCTGAAAGTACAAATCAACTCCGATGAACTGGGAAAAATCATCTTGTGGAGCATCATCTTCATCACTTTCAGAGGTTGAAGTTGTATTTACAGTAACTGTGATTTCTCTCTGTTCTTTATTTACAAGGATCTCATCCCTATCTCTCTCATCCTCTCCTTTTTCTTTGCCTTCTAAGGCATCACTCGTATTCTCTCCTTTTTCTTTGCCTACTAAGGCAGTACTCTCTTGCTCTCCTTTTGCCAAAGTCCTCTCAAGGGATTGACTTTGCCTCTCAGCACTAAGTATTCTCTCAGTCTCACTCAAAATTGTCCTAGAGGGGTTCCTATGGGCTTGGAAATCATCAACTGTGACCAGTTCAAGTGAAGTATGTACAGATTCTAGTTCGACAGTTGTGATAGGAGAAGGAGAAGAAGTAAAGTGTGTATGTATAATTGGAGAAGTGTATGTTTCTATAGAGGAAGTATATATAATTGGGGGTACATAAAAAGTTATTGTTGTAGTATGTACAGTGGAGTCTATGTCCCCTGTCTGATCATCAGTGTTTGTATCAAGTAAAAATGAGTCAACCATTTGAGAGTGTTGACTACCAAACACTGTGTCAGAGAATGTTGGCTCCTCCACGGATTGAGAATGTGGAGAATCTGATTGTATGACACTTAATGTTTGTGTCATTATATTTGAAGAAATTTGAGGAACAGAGAAAGAAGGAAGTGGTGTAGATGGGAGTGTTGGCTGAATCACTGAATGAGGAGGTGATTCATCAAAAGATGCTGTAGAAGAATGCTTATGACTCATGTTGATCTTATTGAGAAGCTTCTGAACTACAACATCTTGAGTGGTGTGTGCAATCACTGTGTCAGATATCTGCAAGTGGCTCTAAGAGACCCTAAAGGTAGGTTCATCAGTGTCTATGGTCAGTGTATGTGCCTCACTCAACTGTGTCCCTGGTTGGGGACTATTTTCAATAACTAATTCCTTTTGAGAGGAACTAGTTAGAAATATGTTTAATTCCTTATCAAAAGCAGTATCCTTTTGAGAGGATACTGCCTGGTCAGGCTGTTAGGTAACACTCGTGGCTCCCTTCTTCTTCTTACGCATATAGCCAATCACTCTCTCTCCTTGCTCCCCCTCAGTTGATGTGGTAACTTTACTGGGTTTTCTTTTAATCCCAATAGTCTTTTAGGAGACTATGGGTTGGGCTATTGAGAGTGGTTGAGTGGAAATTGGTTGTTCTACTTGGGTAGGCAGAGAGGTGGTTGTTTTCTCTGCTATAGTAGAAGAAGGTGAAGAATATACAGGTTGAGAAGTAGAAGGTGAAGAATTTACTACCTGTACCATATGATGCGGAAGTGCAAATGGTTCGGCTGTATACGATTTCTTTATTATTTCTGCAAAAAGTTTCTTTGTTTGCTTGTATGTTTGTACAGGTATATCATTCTCGAAAGAAAAATTAGTAATTTGGTCTTTAATAATCATAAACAAAAATCTTGCATAATATACTTCAGTTTTCCTATTATTAAAATTACCTAATTTATTTACAAGGTCATCAAAAATTATTTTTCCTATATTTATATTTACATTTTTAATCATGGCGTATGCTATTTTCAAGGTTAAGGAGGTAATAACCTCAAAGTTAGAGCACTTACCTGAGAACGCCTTGGTGATTGTATCAAACAAGTAAGAGATCTCCCGCTTAACATTCACCCTTTTGAGGTCTTTGAACTTTAACACTGCGTTGGGAGCAACGTTATAGCCCAATTCCCTCAAGAAATCCAGTAGATTTTCATCACTGGGTGCGTCCACCAGATCTTGAGTAGGTAGCCCCAAAGCAGAGTTAAGTCTGGAAGGGTTTATTTTCCCTTTCTCAGAGGAAACTTTGAATGAGATTCACTTGACCGCATCAGGCCTAGTAGTGGAGTACATGAACTTGGCACTCGTCCATAGTTGAGACAGTGCTTCCCCCGACATTTCTTCATCGGTAAAGATGGCTTTACTATACTCTGAGTTGAGTAGATAGTTCATTATTGGTTTAAAGCATTCATTTACCTCATCAATGTCAGAGAAACCCACATAGTTCGTGGGTGGGACTGTCAAGTTCCTCGAAATCTGTTGGCGTGCCATGGATGCTTTGAAGATTTGAAGTTCTAGGGTTTCTGTGAAAACGAGAGAGAAGAAGAAGAAAACTCGAGCAAATATCAGAAAAAGATTAAAAGTTTTGAGGAGTTTTAAAAAGTTGGAGAGATAGTGTATTAATACCCGCCTATTGATGTTTGGAAACTTCACCTGAAAATACGCCATCAAGGAGTCAGTTCAGTTTCTATGATGACACGTCATCAGTGAGAGAAGAACTTAATGGTGAGTTGTCATCACTTAACTAACCGTGAATCCCGATGCAGTAAAAAAACATTTAAACTTACCTTGATGATTTAATGTATGTACATACCCTGACCCTGATGCACAAGACAGACACCCTGATCCTGACGCATAGGTCGGACACCCTGACCCTGACGAAAGAGTCGAACACCCTGACCCTGACGAGCGAGTCGGACACCTTAACCCTGATGTGTCCTTAAGGAAGTTCTGCCCCTGATGCATCAGTCAAAACAAAAACAAAACAACAAAATGCAGAATATACAAGTATATACATATTTATAATTTGAACATATATAACCACATATCAATTGATTTTATCAAGAACTTATGAAATGAGTTAGAAATACCAAAACTTAGGAATTTGACTCTGACCCTGACGTATAATTCACCATTCCCAACTCTCCTACAAGATTTGAAAATGTGGCTTCATCAAGAGCTTTGGTGAATATGTATGCTAGCTGCTGATTTGAAGGTACAAACTGTAGTTCAATATTCCCATTCATAACATGTTCCCTGATAAAATGATATATGATTTCTATATGCTTGGTTCTGGAATGTTGCACTGGATTTTCAGCAATGGCAATGGCACTTGTGTTATCACACCTTATTGGAATCTTGGAATAGTTCAGACCATAATCCATTAGCTGATTTTTCATCCATAGAATTTGTGCACAACAACTTCCAGCTGCAATATATTCAGCTTCAGCACACTACAAAAAAAATGGCCTTTAGTGACGAAAATTTTAGTGACGACCAAAATTTTGGTCACCAAAAGTAACCTTTTGTGATTAAATTTTTTTTTGGTCACCAAAGCTTAGTGAACAAACAAATTTAGTGACCAAGACAACAAAGTGGTCAATAAAGTTTCCTTTAGTGACCGAATTTGGTGACCACGGCTTGGTATCGTCAATAAAACTTGCTTTAGTGACTAGATATCTGGTCACTAAATTTCTTGACCATAAACATGTTGGTCACTAAATTTTTTTTTAATCAAAAAAAAAAATCAAGAAATAATTCGGCCGACCCGAAGAACCGAACTTTTTCCAATCGAGATTCAGGCTATATTGATTTTGTTTTGTTCAAATTGATTACATGAAATTGTTTCTACACTTATAACGTTCATTTTCCCTCAATCAATTTCAAAAATGGCAAAGCATAGCTCGTTTCCTTGTAGAACCGAAAGTTTGAAAACCCGAATTGTTCTTCTTGATTTTTCTTGCAATTTTGTTGTTAAAACTTGATATTTATTCTATTAACGAGTTCCTGGAAGTCTCACGATTCATTTCCATACTTGATTCGTCAAAAATGGTTGATTTTTTGAGCTTTCACAGGTCGGCAGCTAATGGCGGGCTCGTCAACGGCGGTGAGCTGCCGGCGGCAAGCTGCGATCTTCCGTTCCAGTGGGTTTCAGGTGACGGTGTGAAGGGAAACGGGGTAATCACCTATGGGGATTGTGATGGTGGTGCCTCTACCTCGTTTCTCTGAGTGTGTGCGTGTTTCGGGCCTCCACGGCTGCGGCCGGCCGGGAATAGCGCCGGCGACTGCTGAAAAAGACAACCGAGCAAGAAGAAGACGGGTCGGGTCACCGTTTTAGTGACCAACTTTCCTTGATTTCAACTTAGTGACCGCATACAAAATCGTGGTCACCAAAGCCTTTAATGACTGAGCTTTCCCGACGACGAGTGACGATTATTTATCTAGTCACTAAAGGTCTTCAGTGACCACGTCCTGTCACCAAAAGTCCTTTTGGTGACCAAAATTAGAACGTCATTGAAGGCCATTTTTTTTGTAGTGGCAGTAGATGTAGAGATTGAGTGCTGCTTTTTGCTGAACCAAGATACAAGCCTTCCTCCTAGAAATTGACAGTTTCCCGTTGTACTCTTTCTGTCAATCCTGCATCCTCCAAAGTCAGCATCAGAATATCCTAGTAATTCAAATCCAGACTCCTTTGGATAACAAAGTCCCAACTCTCTAGTGTCCTTGATATATCTCAAGATCCTTTTCACTGCAATGAGATGAGATTCCTTTGGGTCAGCTTGATATCTTGCACAAAGACATGTTGCAAACATTATGTCTGGCCTGCTTGCTGTTAGATACAGCAATGATCCAATCATTCCCCAGTAAGTCTTCAAATCAACTTTCTTTCCATTCTTATTAGGGTCAATCTTGGTTGCAGTGGCCATAGGTGTCTTTGTTACTTTTGAGTCCTCCATATCAAATTTCTTGAGAAGTTCATTAGCATATTTTGTCTGATGAATGTAGATTCCATCAGAGACTTGTTTAACTTGCAATCCCAAGAAGTAAGATAACTCACCCATCAAGCTCATTTCATATTTGCTTTGCATGAGTTTGGAGAACTTTTCACACAGTCTTGTGTCAGTGGATCCAAAAATAATATCATCAACATAAATTTGAACCAAAATCAGATGACCTTGGTGTTGTCTGAAGAACAAGGTTTTGTCAATGATGCCTCTTGAAAATTTGTTTTCCACCAGAAACTTTGACAGTGTGTCATACCAAGCTCTAGGTGTTTGCTTCAGTCCATAAAGTGCCTTTTCCAGTTTGTAGACATGATTTGGAAATTTTGAGCATTCAAACCCTGGAGGTTGTTGGACGAACACCTCCTGTTCCAATTTCCCATATAGAAAAGCACTTTTCACATCCATTTGATATACTTTAAAATTTGAATGTGATGCATAGGCTAAGAAAATTCTTATAGCCTCAAGTCTGGCTACTGGTGCAAAGGTCTCATCAAAGTCAATCCCTTCTTCTTGAAGATATCCTTTTGCATCCAGTCTTGCTTTGTTTCTTACAACAATGCCAGCTTCATCCATCTTATTTCTAAATACCCACTTAGTACCTATTATAATTCTGTCTTTAGGTTTAGGTACAAGCTTCCATACTTGATTTCTTTCAAATTGATTTAGATCTTCCTGTATCCAAGATCCAGTCTGCATCTTGAATAGCTTCTTCAAACTTCTTTGGCTCAATTTGAGAAAGAAAGCAAGCATATAGGCATTCATTAGATGTTGCTTTCCTGGTCTGTACTCTCTTGCTTGGGTCACTAATAATCAGATCTGTAGTGTGACTTCTGGCCCATTTAGGATTATAGATGCGTCTTGATGAGCTTGCTTGACTATCATCTCCTCCCCCTAAGCATGTGCTCCCAGCTTCTGAGAACTCTCCCCCTGAATTAGTGGATAATTCAAGGTTCAAGTTATCCCCTGATGGTGCATGTCCTGATGAATGATTCCCTGATAGAGTATCCCCTGATCTGTTGTCCAGGAAATTGACTCTATCTGCTGAAGGGGCTTCTACATTGTTTGGATTGACATCAGGAATGGATAAATTCTCCATTTGTATGCACTCATCGGCTTCAGTCTCTTGATAATCATTTTCATCTTCATTTTCAAATCTGAGCTCTTCATGAAAACCTGGGTCTTCAAGTCCAGAAATCTCTTGATCATCAAAAGCTACATTTATGGACTCCATCACCACTTGAAGTCTTTTGTTGTAAACCCTGTAGGCCTTAGATGATAGGGAATAACCTAGGAAAATTGCTTCATCAACTTTTGCATCAAATTTTCCTAAGTTCTCACCAAAATTCCTTTGAATAAAGCATTTGCATCCAAAGACATGCAAGAACTTGATGTTTGGCTTTCTCCCTGTCATTAGCTCATACGGTGTCTTGTTGTGAGCCTTGTTAATTAAGGATCTATTTTGAGTAAAGCAAGTAGTGGAAATTGCCTCAGCCCAAAAATAGGTGGGAATTTTTGCCTCTGCTAGCATTGATCTAGCAGCTTCTATCAGGATTCTATTCTTCCTTTCTACCACACCATTCTGTTGAGGAGTCCTTGGAGCAAAAAATGTATGATTTATGCCTTTCTCCACACAAAATCCCTCAACAGCTGCATTCTTGAACTCAGTTCCATTGTCTGTTCTCAACATTCTAACCATTGACCCTGATTCTGTTTCCACCTTCTTAATATGGTCAATGATTTGTTGAGGCACTTCTGATTTAGCATGCTAAAACTTTACCCAAGTGTATCTGGTGTAGTCATCCACAATGACCATTGCAAATCTTTTCTTTGACACTGACATAATGTTGACAGGGCCAAAGAGATCCATATGTAACAATTGAATTGGATCTTTAATCATTGTGGCTTCTTTGCTGACAAAGGATGATTTCCTTTGCTTTCCTTGTTGACATGCTGAACATAATCCTTCTTGGATAAACTCCATTTGGGTTAGTCTAGTTACCAACTCTCTCTTCACCAGATCATTAATAGACTTAAAGTTCAGGTGAGAGAGCTTCTTGTGCCATAGCCTGCTTTCATCAGGAGTTGCCTTGCTGTAAAAACATGATTCTCCATTTACTGAATTAAAATCAGCAACATAGAGATCTCCTTTTCTTGTCCCTGACAAAACCAGCTTCCCATCACTTTCATTTGAGATTAGGCACTGATCTCCTTTGAAGGAAGTGATGAATCATTTGTCACAAAGTAGACTTATGCTTAGCAAATTGTGCTTGAGCCCATCAACTAGTGCTACATTTTCAAATGAGACATTCCCATTTGCTGCTTTGCCATAACCAAGAGTTAATCCTTTGCTGTTATCACCAAAAGAAATTACTGGACCATCCTTTTCTTGGAATTCTGTGAGCAGGGCTTTGTTTCCTGTCATGTGCCTTGAGCAGCCACTGTCTAGAAACCAGATTTGACTGCTTTTGACCTTTCCCTGCACACAAGAAAACATTTAAATTGTTTTTGGTACCCAATTGACTTTTGGTCCTCTTGGTTTAGTCACAGTAATAGGTAAAACAGCTTTATCTTTATTGGTGACTTTTGGTTTTGGCAAATTTAAAACTTTCTCCTTTTTAGGAGCTTCAATATATGCTTTTGATTTCTCAACAATTATCTTGCCTTTATCGTTGGAGGAGCAGGCTTTAATAGTTGGTAAATCATCAGCATACAAAATTGTGCCAGTCAAAATTTGTGGTTTTTCTTTGCATTGAAAAGATAAATAATTACAGTTACCACAATTTCAGCACACTTTTCTAGGGGCTTCATGAATAGAAGAGTAATTGCTAGTTTTATTAACACATAGCTTACCATTTCTATTCTTTTTGCTCTCCCCTGACAGGCCTTTTTCCCTTGACGGGCTATAACGGCCTGAAGCACTCTTTCCCCCTGACGACTGTGTATCCATTGATGCACAGTCTAGTTCTTTCCTAACTGGAGGGTTGAGAGCTTTGGCAAGAATAAGTTTCTTGCCTCTCCCACTACTAGTGGAAGCTTCACTCACTGGGAAAACATTCCCTGATTCTAGCTTTGTGTATGCCTTAACAAACTTGATAGGTTGTATTGGCCTTTTTCTAAAGCTAGCTGCCATCTCAACCTCAATGGGAGGTTGCTGCACTTGAGTCTCGTCATAGCCTAATCCAGATTTTGGATCAGATTTCTGATTTTTTTAAACGATCCTCCAGTTTCCTGCTAAACTCACTCCATCTCTTAATGACTTCCCTTTCTTGACTAAGAAGATTCGAGGTCCATTCCTCTCTTTTGATAGCATAGTCAAGAAGATTTTTAGTCCTTGAGAGTTCTTTTTCAAGACTCTCAAGTCTGGAGTTTTCTGATTCTAAAAGAGTGTTCCTAGCAAATAACTGATCATTCATTTTTTGCACTCTCTCATTTTCAGCTACAACACTCCTCAGGGTGTCAAAGAGATCCTTTATCTCACAAGCTATTTCCTTAACAATTTTAACACAATCAGTTTTAGACATGTTAGAGGAAATTTCGAGGCTTACCTGCGAGCTGCTACTGTAAGTGGATGAGGCCATTAGGGCTAGGTTGACATACTCTTCATTTTCTTCTTCATCAGAGACAGCCCAGTCCTTTCCCTCTGCAATATATGCTTTTCCCTTCTTGTTTGCATTAAGAAAGTCAAAGTATTTCTTCTTGTAGTCCACAACAGCTTCTTTGTTTCTGGATTCACCATCTTTTGTGGCCTTTCGGCACTCATTTGCGAAGTTGCCCAGCTCATTGCATTTGTAGCACTTTACTCTTGATTTGTCAATAAAGTTATTCGTGTTACTGGGTTTCCTTGCTGAAAATCTTTTAGATCCCGCAGGCTTTTGGAATTTCAGCTTGGAAAACCTTTTTGCAAGAAAGACCATGGTTTCATCCAGCTCCTCTAACTCTTTCGGAGTATATTCTTCCTCCTTGGAGTCAGCTTCTTTGTCCCCTTCTATGTCAGCATCTTCTAGTTGCTGCTTCATCAAGACACCTGGTCTTGCTTCTTGTTTGTCCTTCGTGGCAGCCATCAGAGCTACAGTTTTAAGCTTTCTGGCATCTTCTTACATTTCAGATCTTTGTTGAACCTCTAGTTCATATGTCTTGAGAGTACCATATAGCCTATCCAAGTCTAGAAGATTCATGTCCTTGGATTCCCTGATGGCTGTCGTCTTAGGATCCCATGATATGGGAAGGGCTCTCATGAACTTTCTGTTCACATCCTTGTTAGCATATGCCTTCCTATATAATCTCAGGTCATTTAGCAACCTGTTAAATTTGTCGAACATTTCAGTGAGTGTTTCACCATTTTTCATTGTGAACCACTCATATTGTTGTGTCAACAGCTGCAATTTGTTCTCCCTCACTTCCTCGGTACCATCACAAAGGATTTGTATGGTATCCCATATAGATTTAGACATGGTAAGATTCATGATACTATTCAGCATATCATCGTCTAAACCATTATACAGGATCCCAGTGACTTTAAGATCCTTTTTCACCTTTTCTCTTTCCTCTATCGTCATTTCGTCAGTTTTCTTTGGGACAAGCTTTTCAGGAATAGTGACTCCATTAACAACTTCTATTGGAATGAGCTTCTTGGGAACGTGAGGGCCTTCTTCTAGAATCTATAAATATTTATCATCAATAGCTCTTAGATGAACTATCATTCTTTGTCTCCAGAAGAAATATTTGCCCCTTTCCAACATGGGGACTTTACTGTTTCCAGCTTTGTTGGCCATAGATAATGATCGTTTTTAGCAAGTGAAATCTGCTAAGTGGCTCTGATACCAATTGTTGGTGCAAAATAAGCTCAAGTGTTTGTAGAA
>CM025787.1:10645224-10662477 GCA_014636745.2 Centella asiatica | reverse complement strand
TGTTGGATAGATTCAATCTCTCTCACTCTGTTGTAATGAGAACTCCTTTGCTTATATGTCGAATCAGTGGTTGAAATCACGTGCTTGAAACGTGCTGCTTTTCTCAACTTAGCTGCAAGTATGTCACATCGTAGCCCTATGTGTCAGATTGCTTCATGCTTTGTTGTTACTTTTTCTTCCCTGATCTGTGTGCATTTAATGCAAGAGAGTTGTCATTGGATCAAAAACAAACTTCAAGAAATATCTTTCCAGTTGATATTTCTTGCTTCTGTAACACGTTACGTTGATTTTCTTGTAAGTACTGATGACAGGTGCATGCTGTCATAACGATCCACTGACTACCAGCCCTGATGGACTTTGATCAGTGCTTCTGAATCCCCTGATGCTTATTGACTAAATCAGGGCTTCAACCTTCACTTGAGTTTCACTCAGTGCTTCTTGATCCTGATGGTTATGACTGACAGCATACACTGATGACTTTCACTGATGCCATGTTGGCCATTCCCCCTGACAGGTTACCCTGATGGGTTGGCCTGACACTGACATGTCCTGAAGTGTTTCCCTGACGGGTTGGTCTGTCTTCGTCATCCCCTGACAGATTTTCCTGATGAGTTCCCCTAATAAGTTCCCCTTATGAGTTTCCCCTGATGAGTTCCCCCTGACGGTACTTTAATCAACGTAACTTTGTTTAGAATTTCTGATGTGCGGAATACTTTGACTGTTAACAAGTAATATCAGACATTCTTATTGACCATCCATCCATTGACCATCCATTGATGAATAAGTTTATCATCAGTGGATGCAAAACTTGTGCTGATCTTAAGGTTTATAAAATATCTCAAGTATTTAGCTGCACAATTTATTATATAATCATCATCATCATCATTTAACTCTAACAATGTACAATTACAAATTAAATAATTCTAAGTGTTCATACATCATCATCAAATGTTATAAGTCCTAACAATTTTTCTTTCTCAATCAAAACTATCAAATGACATTAAGGATCTCAAACAACTCATTCTCTGAGCCAACCCTTCTCTGATTACTTTTTCTTCTCACCTTAAGGATGCTGATGTCAAAAAGGGGTGAGTAGTCAGGCAAGAAGGAGTGAAGTTCATGTTGATCAAGGCAGGGGGAGAGTTATCAATAAGGATAATAACTTAAACAGTTGGATGGTTGAGCTTGAGAGAATCCAAAGGACCAACAAAGAAATTGATGTCGTCATCACTGTAAGTAGAGCTAATGTTCAAGCTGAAGCTCCTACTGAAGTCCCAATTATTAAAAAGGATAAGGGCAAAGGTATTCTGGTTGAATAACCCAAGAAGAAGAAAACTACTCAACCAGGATAACCTAATCTATTGGGAGATGCCATAAAGATTGTTCATTTCCCAACACCAGTTGAAATCATAGTTGATGGGAAAGTAGAGCTAGTCTATCCTTCAGAGCAAAGACTCGTTGAAGTCAATGCACTCTACACAGTAACTTCAAAAAGAAGAGGAGATGATAGTAGAAAAGGAGAAGGAAGAAGAAAAGAAGAAAGCAGCAGCAAAGAAATCTAAGGCTAAAAAATCTGTTGAGACAAAGAAGAGAAATAAAGAAATTCAAAAGGGCAAGAAAAAAATAGAAGACAATCTGTAAGAAGTAAAGCTCAGACTTCAGATAGCCAAATCACAAAGGATCAAACTTCAAAAGATCCACAAAATGCCTTGGTAACTGAGATTGAATCTCAAACATCCAAACTAGTTCCAAGTGGTCAAACATCTACGATTGGTATGGCTAACACATCTTAGATTAAGGAAGCTTTCAAAAAGGGTGTGAAGGTCATTGATGTTAAAAGGGATAAAGATGACATGAAATATATCAAGAACACACAAAAATATGGAGAGATATACTGCGCCTAAAATAGTCAAGTCTTGAGATGAGATCATTTGTGGATTTGGAGTGGCTACTTACGGTTGTTCTGGAAAGTTCTCAACTCAATTTGGAATTCATAATTCAGATTTAGATGGAACTTAAAGAGATGGAGAAGTTATTCAAGTTGTCACAAGTGCAAGCTATACCCTTTGGATTATATTATGAGAACTTTTATGAAGATATTGTTTTATTTGACTATGATAAACAAATCAATAATGTAAGCTTAGCTGAACTTGAGGATTCATAGCCTTACTCAAGGATTCTATTGATGAACATGAAGTCAAGTTCTAAAAGTTACTAGAAGAAAAAGTCAAAGAGATCAAGATGAAAGAGGCATGCAAAAGAAAATTTGAAGGAAGCTAAAATTATATTTCAGGAGAGAAAGAAACCAGACTTAAAGGATTTAAACTTGAGTCTAGGTGAAATTGAATTTTTAAGATCTAAGATCTTAGTTCAGGTACATTTGTGAATAATTTTTGCTTCTAAGTTATTTTTATAGTTTTTAGTTTTGACACCATCATCAACCTTGATTTATCTTTATCACATTGATAATCATAAATAGGGGGAGATCATTAGGTTTATAACATTTGATGATGATGGATATACTTAGAATATTTAGATTTTCAAATGTATAGTAGTTGTTGTTGTGTAACAGTTAAGTTTTTTTAGCTGATAGTTTACTCTCTGATTGTTGTAAAATATTATTGTACAGGAGTAAGTTAAAATATATTATAAGAGACTACTAGGATTGCATTGGAAGTTCAACAAAGTCAAATATTATGTTTTGTCTATCAGAGACTAACTGCCAGATACTGAAGATTTGTGAAGTTAGTCAAGCCTATTGGAGACTAAGAATTAGATTATACAAGAATAAGGTTAAGGCTACCGGAGACTAAACATTATGCTATCAGAGACTATTGTTGAAGTTGTAAGAGACTAAAGTGAAGATTACTCCTTGATGCAATGAAGAGTTGTAATTCAAATATTAGTACGGTTCATCATAGACAAAGAAGTTGTATTGAAGCTGAAACTGGTTAGGAAATAAACCCGAAGTGTTTCTATTGTATTAGAATTCTTATTCAGATTGTAAATAGAAAAATATTATCGAATATGATTAGAAGTTATAATTGATTTTACAAAGATAAGAATTTGTACAATTTCATTGATTCATACATTCAGTATATAAATTGAAACTGACAATCAACTCGTGCTTGTTAGAATTTATAATCAGTTGTTAATCAATAAAAATCAATTGTTTTACATATTTATCTTAATCTTCACTTTCCGCAAGTTTAATTACTTTAAAGAATAAGAACTGAAAAAAGTTTCAAGAACTTGTATTCAACCCCCCTTCTATAAATCTTAGTCTATCTATCTGGGACAACAAGTTGAAATTAATTAGATATATAGACCAATTTCGGAATATTTTCCTAAAAATTTGATAAAATGTTGAGATTAAATATATAGAGTGCATGAGAAGAATTAGTAGCAAGAGAAACTTGGTTGTAGGGTTGCGTTTGGTTAAATGAAATGAAATGATATAAGAATAAAATGAGTGGATATGAAAAAAAATGGTGGTGGAATACAATGATCATTAAATTATGAGAGATATGAGGATGAAAAGAATATAAAATTATGTATAAAATTTTTTTTGTGAGGAAATTGAAAAACTCAATCTAAGAGGGTAAATTTAAAAATACATGTTTTCTCCAAAACTATGTTTGAAGTACACTTAAATGTGTATATTAAGGAGAGAAAAAAGAGTGACACAAAAAAGTAGAAAAATAATGTATAAGAGGAAAATTGAGTGTAAAATCTGTACATTTAGAAATCCTTTTGGGATACTTTTGAAATGTACTTAGAGCAACTCCAAAGGTTGCTTTTTTGCAGCCCACTTGATGTTATGAGCCACTAAATGGACTTAAGTAGCTGATTTTCAGTTGGAGCTCGCCACAAAAAAAGTGGGTCTGCCCACCACGTTGGGCAACCCATTTCCTGACAATGCATTCCCTTTTTCAGCTACTTGTGTCATATAACCGTTGTA
Organism: Centella asiatica; assembly: GCA_014636745.2. Taxonomy (NCBI): domain Eukaryota; kingdom Viridiplantae; phylum Streptophyta; class Magnoliopsida; order Apiales; family Apiaceae; genus Centella; species Centella asiatica. The sequence continues at coordinate 10,658,516 of CM025787.1, read as the reverse complement.
AATTTATTTAAATGTTAAAGTATATCCGTTTCCATATTTTTTTAATTCACTATAAATACTAACTTCTCTCATTGATTTTTTACATCTCTTCCAGTTCACAAAAATGAATCCCAATAATTCTCCACATTCAAATCCACAAAATTCATACCCAAATTCTCAAGTCTCAAATACTTAATTTTTATTTTCAAATCCTTTTTTTGCATATCCTCAGAATTCCCAATATCAATTTCCATTTGTTCAAAATTTTCAAACACCTACTTGTTAATTTATTTGAATTGTAATGTTTTTAAGTATATGACGATGGTACTCTTGTAATTTTTTTTTTCTAACTATGTAATGCATTTGATTATGAGACATATTTCATATTTTAATTTTAAATTATTTCATAATTAATTTTAATAAAACATTGTTAAATAAAAGAAATTGTATTTAAATTATCATATTAAATAAAAACATAAATATAAAAAGTAAATAAAATAAAATTTGAAATATTAAATACAATTATAATTATTGTAATTATAGCAGGTAATATAATATACTCGTGGACCCTTTAAAATGTTGAAATGGGCAAAGAAGTAGACTTATTCATTGGAGTATTTTGCCCACTTTTTAAATTTGACCACTTGATGCTTATTTGCATTGGGGTGGGGTCTAAAAAAAAGACTTGGACATTCTTCATTATAGATGCTCTTAAAACACCTTTTGGAGAACGTAGATAAAATAATATTGCGGGACAAAATAAAATAAAATAAATAAATTTTACATATAAATAATTTATCAAATAATATAAAATTTAATTCATCTTTATATCATTTCATTTCATCTACCCAAATACAACTTAAGTATGCAAGCTTGTAATCGGGAGGATGATGTGTTCCATGGGGATAGGAAAGTAGTAGTGAGTTGATTGAAAATAATCACATGTCGTTGGTGATGTAAGCCGAAATGACAGACCAACAAGTGTGTGTGTGTGTTGTGGTGGAGCCAAGAGCTCTCGACATAATCTCTGTCTCGAAATGGTACACAACACAACACACCCACTTCTCTTCTCCAATTTTGAAGTAAGTTTTGTGTTGGAGTTAAATAATGATGATGATGTTTAGAGAATAAATTGTGCATTTGTAAATATTTAAGGTATTTTATAAACTTTAATATCTGCACAAGTTTTGCATCCACTGATGATAAACTTATTCATCAGGGGATGATCAACACTTCACAAAACAAGTCGTAAAACGATACTTCTAAAGGACTTGATAAGTGAAGAGGAATGTCTGTTGTTACTCGAAAATAGTTTGAATTATTCCGCACATTAGATATTCCAAACAAAGCTTCAATGATTAAAAACCCATCAGGGGAACCCATCAAGGGATGACAAAGGCAGACCAACTCGTCAGGGGAACACGTCAGGGTATGGCAGTGGCTGGCCAAACTCATCAGGGGAAATACGTCAGGCATGAGCAAGTCATGTCAACCTGTCAAGGGAAGACATTAGGGTATGACAGTGTCAGGCTAACCCATTAGGAAAACTTGTCAGTGGAAATGCTAAACACTACATCAGTGGAAGCCATCAGTGTATGTCATAAGTCATAACATCAGGGGATCAAGAAGCACTTAGTTAACTCAAGTGAAGTTTGAAGCACTGATCCATTCTTTAACAAAGACTTGTCATCAGGGGATCCAGAAGCACTGATCAAGTTCTCATCAGGGCTTGCCGTCAGTAGATGGTTGTGACTGCATACACCCGTCATCAGGTCTATCACGAAAATCAATGAAACTTGTTGAAGAAGCAAGAGATATTAACTGGAAAGATATCTCTTGAAGTTTGTTGGTCTAATGACAACTCTCAAACATTAAATGCACATAGATCAGGGGATGAAAAAGAAGCAACAAAAGTAGTAGCAGTCTGACACATAGTTTCTAAAGGACAACGATGTGACATATATGCGACAAAGTTGAAAAGAGCAGCACATCTGCGCACGTGGTTTCAACCACTGATTTTCTACATATGCAAAAGAGTTTTCATTACAAAATAATCTATCCAACAGATCAACAAACACTAAAACACACAAATCACTAGAGCAGCTTTGTAATATATCTTGAGAGAAATATTTCAAAGAAAGTTAGAAGCTAGTAAGTGTGAATTAGAAGCTGTAATTCATTACAGAATTTGTAGTTTATTAATCACAGTTGTGATTAACCAGATTTCCAGAAAAACCTCAAGTTAATATCTATTTTAACTTAAATACGTATGTTCATTTGATTATCTGTTTTTGTTTTTCTAAGTATTGTAGCTATTTCCTGTTGTACAAAAAGGTTGAAAAAGTAGAAAAAGTTTTGAGTGTTTGAATTCCCCCCCCACCCCCCCACCCCCCCCAATTACAAACACTTGAGGCTATTTTATTCTAACATGTTGTTGCACCCCTGCTTATATTATCCTTGCTTAAACTTTTATTTATTGTTCAATATAAGAATTGATGATGTAACATAGTCCTTGCTTAAGTATTGTAAAAGGACTTAGAAAAATATCCAATTTGTTAGGTGGATATAATTTTTAGTTAAGCAAGGAACTTGATCACCATTGAAGTCTGCTGATTTGATAAGCCTGCTATGAAGGATTCTGAAGACATGAACAATTTTCCAAGTATAGTCCTGCTTAAAATGGAAATAAGCAAGGACTTAAGTAAGCAAGATCCTTTGCTTATCAAAGTCAAGATTGTCAGAAAAGTTATCTTTACCCCTGCTTAGTCAACTTCTAGGAAGCTCTTCTGAAAGGCAATAGAAGACAGAATAACGGCTAACTTTTTGAACTAAGCAAGAAATGCTGAAAAACTACAACTCACTTCAAGGACAGAACACTCCAACGGATCTATTTCAAATTCCCAATGGATAGATTTTCTGGAGAAGTATAAATAGAAGTCATAAATCTCATTTATGACTAACCTCCAACCAACTGAACAACCAAACTCTCTGACATCTTAAAGACTTCAGCAAGACATCATAAAGCTTGAACAAGTGCTATCAATCTGCTCAACTAAGGAGCAATCTACTTGAAGATAGTAAGCAAGATTTTCTCAAATCTGCTTAGAGTCTGTGTGACTAAACTGGACTAAGTGTCCTCCTGCTGAGTTGGTCTAAGTGACCTATTGTAAATTGGACTGAGTGTCCTCCTGCTGATTGTTCTGTGTGAACAAAATTCTAGTGATAGCCTTCTCAAGTAAAAGAGAAGAAGAGTGGAATAGGCTTAGTCCGAACCACTATAAAAATTCTATCTCTACTCCTGCTTATCTTTCATATTACTTACTTGCTTAGTTCTGTGCTTTGCTTAAGTCCTGCTGAACTTTTTCAACAAAGACTTACTATCTTTACTACTTCTAGCCATTAACCTTTCCTACAAAAACTAAGGGGTGCTTTGCTTAAACAAATTCCGCTGCTAAACTTTTTCAAAACATAAAAAACTCTTTTATAAGCAAGAAGTGTTTTAATCAGTAAAGTTTTCTTAGCAATACTTAATTTTTGAAAAACACTATTCAACCCCCCCTTCTAGTATTTTTACCCCTTTGGGACCTAACAAGTGGTATCAGAGCTTAACACTCTTTGCTATGCCCTAAAGCTTGAGAGGATCCTAACTTAACTTTTTCTAATGGCTTTAAGAAGTGATTTTGGTGGCAAACCTCCTATGTGTACCAGAGATAGATTTGCTAATTGAAAATTGAGAATACAAGTGTACATGGATGCCATTGATGAGGAACTATTTGAAGCAATAAAAGTTGGACCTTATATTCCAGAGAAACTATCTGCTGATGATCCAAATAAGCTCATTCCTAAGCAAAGGAAGGAATGGACTGATGAAGAGAAGAAATTAGTAGGCTACAACAAGAAGGTAATGAACATTCTCTTCATGGCCCTTGAAGAGGAAATGTTCAAAAGTGTGTCTAACTGCACCTCTGCTAAAGAGGTTTGGGATGTCTTGCTGGTTCTCAATGAAGGAACGGTAGAAGTCAGAGAGAATAAGCAATCCCTGCTTATTCAACAGTATGAAATGTTCAGCATGCAGCAGGGGGAGAATCTCACAGATATGTACGAAAGATTTACTGTCCTACTCAACAATTTGCATGCTCTAGGGAAGATCTATGACACAAAGGACATAAATCTCAAGTTCATGAGATCTCTACCAAGGCAGTCGGATCCTAAAACCACTGATGTGAAGGAGCTAAGGAATTTGCATACTACTGATCTACAACAACTATACGAAAACCTGCTTACATATGAAATGGAGTTGGCTCAAAGGGATGCCACTTCAGAGCCAAGGAGAAAGGATAGAGGAGTTGCATTGAAGGCTGCTGAGCCAAAGCAACAAGTAGATTTCGACTCAGAGTCTACTAATAGTGATGAAGATAAGGCTATGCTAGCCAGAAAGTTCAGAAGGTTCATGAAAATGGATAAAGGAAACTTCAGAAGAAACACAAGCAGTAGTAAGAGAGATCCATCAAAGGATCTATGTTACAATTGCAAGAAACCGGGCCACTACGCTGCTGACTGCCGAAGTTCAGCAAGAGAAGAAAGGAAATTCCCTGCTAACAACAAAAGCAAGGGAAAAGAGTACTACAAGAAGAAATATCAACAAAAGAACAATTCAAACTTCAAGAAAGACAAGGGTCTTCTTGCTGAAAAGTCATGGAGTGACAGTGACAGTGACTCAGAGGACTCAGGACCAGAAGTAGCCAACCTCTGCTTAATGGCTAGAGAATCGGAGATAAGCAAGGAGGTCGACCTTGCTGAGGTATTTGATTTTGACTCTCCTGATCTTACTGAAGCTGAGTTGCGCTCTTTGCTCAAAGATGTTGCATCTCAGTGGCATAGATATAGAAGATTGCTGAGAATTGCTTCAGCAGAGTCTGATCAACTAAGGAGCAAGAATTCTAAAATCTTGCTTACACTTGAAAAGGTGCAAGCTGAGAATTTGGAGTTACTTGCTGCTGATGATGAGAGGACTCTGCTTAGACAGCATCTCAGAGACTCTCAAGAGAGAGAGTCTAAGTTAACCTCCTAGGTTGAGGAATTAACTACTACAATCTCCACATGGAACAAATCTTCTTCAAATGCGTATGCCTTGCTGAAAAGCCAAAGAAGCATGCTAGATAGAAGTGGGATTGGATCCGGGACTTGCGTAGTCCTTGCTGAAAGTAGTGGAGAAAGTGATGCTGAGTCTATCAGCATAACAATCTCTATGTATTCAGCAGAGTGTAAAACTCCTGCTAAAACCAAAGGTAATAGAAATGTTACCTTGCTAAAGAATAAATTCCCTGCTGACCATAACTATAAGCAAGGACATGGTGCTAAACAGACCAAGGGTGGAAAGTTTAGCAAGAACCGTGTTCCTCTTGCTTATAATTACAACAATGCGAGGAATTTGAAATTTAGCAAAGGTTGTGTTGGGAGCAAACACTGGAAACCACCTCAACCTAAGAGAAGAGGTAAGCAGCACACACTTCACAACATGATGCATTTGAGATGTTATTATTGTCATAGGATTGGCCACATAGCTTCTCTTTGCCCTGCTGACCCTTACTATACTGGTTGGTTTCAAAAACCAAAAATGAGACAAGTATGGGTCCCCAAGGGTACTAACCTTAATGGACCCAAGTCTTGCTGGGTACCAAAGTGATTGCTTATGTTTTGTAGGTTGTGAGCAAGGAACAAATTTGGTACTTCGACAGTGGATGTTCAAGACATATGACAGGAGATAAAGCCTTGCTCACCAATTTTAAAGAAAAGGATGGACCACAAGTGATCTTTGGAGATAATAGTGCTGGAAGAACTAAGGGATATGGTTCAGCAGGAAATGGGTTAGTCTGCTTCAACAAGGTTGCCTACGTGGAGGGTCTCAAACATAATTTGCTTAGCATAAGCCAATTGTGTGACAAAGGGCACAAGGTCACCTTCCTAGACAATCAATGTCAGGTAAGAGATCTTCAAACAAATTCTCTGAAGCTTTCTTGTTCAAGAAATGGGAATGTTTATGTAGTAGATTTGGCTAAGCTAAGTCCTGCTGAAACAACCTGCTTTCTTGCTAAAGCTTCAGCAGATGCTAGTTGGTTATGACATAAGAGACTTTCACACTTAAACTTTAAAACAATTTCAAAACTAGCTGCTAAAGATCTTGTAAAAGGTTTGCCTAAATTTTCCTTTGAAAAAGAAAAACCATGTAGAGCTTGTCAATTTGGTAAGCAAACAAAACAATCCTTCTTAAGCAAACCTGAAAAATCAAACTCTACGCCCCTCCAACTATTACATCTTGATTTGTTTGGCCCTATATCAAGTAGTCTTGGTGGAATGAAATATGCATTCACTATTGTGGATGATTTCACTAGATTTATATGGGCATTATTTCTTGCTCACAAGAATGATGCATTAGCAGAGTTTGAGAAATTCAGCAGACAAGTGCAAAATGAGAGAGAACTCAGAATCAAGTCAGTAAGAAGTGATCATGGAAGAGAATTCGACTTTGGAGGCTTTACTGAGTTCTGTGATGAACAAGGAATTTCTCATAACTTCTTTGCACCAAGGACTCCACAGCAAAACGGAATGGTTGAAAGAAATAATAGAACCTTAGAAGAAGCTGGAAGAACATTGCTTGCTAATGCTAAACTTCCTGAGTACTTCTGGGCAGAAGCAGTGAACACTGCTTGCTATGAGCTAAACTTCCTAAGTACTTCTGATTTTGTTGTACTCAAAATCGATCACTCATTCATCCAACACTAAGCAAAACTCCATATGAGCTATGGAAGGGAAGAAAACCAAACATAAGTTATTTCAGAATCTTTGGATGTCCCTGCTATGTTCACAATAATGGTAAGGAGTACTTGACTAAATTTCAGCAAAATCCGATGAAGGTATTTTCTTAGGGTACTCTAATCACAGCAAAGCTTTTTGAATTTTTAATAAGAGAATTCTAACAGTAGAAGAGTCAATTCATGTAGTATTTGATGAAACTAACCATGAGGAACCAAGTGGTTCACTCCCTCTTATAGTTCAGCAGGAACCAAATGAGAATCATCAAGCCGCAGAGACTAAGGAAGACCCTGCTAAAGCACCTTCAGAAAGCACTGCTCCATTGGATAGCACCCCTGCTGAAGTAAAAGATGATGAACCCAACTTGGAGGAACTAAGACAGCAAGGTATTCGATCAGATCTACCGAGAAGGATGAGATGGACCAAGTCTCATTCAGAAGATTTGATAATTGGAAATCCTTCAAGCTCAGTAAAGACTAGAAGATCTGCTCAAAACGAAAGTAGTTTTCTAAGCTTCCTATCCCAAATGGAACCTAAGAAAATTGAGGATGCTCTTGCTGATGCTGATTGGGTCCTTGCTATGCAAGAAGAGCTAAACCAATTCAGCAGGAACAAAGTTTAGAATCTTGTTCCCAGGCCAAGGAATCATGCAGTAATTGGCACCAAGTGGGTATTCCGAAATAAGATGGATGAAGATGGAATCATCACAAGGAACAAAGCAAGACTTGTGGCTAAGGGCTATTCTCAGGAGGAAGGAATCGACTTTGATGAAACCTTTGCTCCAGTAGCAAGGCTTGAAGCTATAAGGATCTTTCTTACTTACACTGCTTATCAAGACTTCAAGGTGTTTCAAATGGACGTCAAGAGTGCTTTTCTGAATGGAGAACTTCAGGAGGAAGTCTATGTGGAGCAACCCCTAGGTTTTGTTGATCATGCTAATCCTCACCATGTATATAGGCTTGATAAAGCCTTATATGGTCTTAAGCAAGCTCCACGTGCATGGTATGACACTTTATCTTCCTTTTTAATTGATGAAGGTTTCAGTAGAGGTAAAGTTGACACTACTCTTTTCATTAAAAAGCATAAAGATAAAACATTATTAGTACAAATCTATGTAGACGATATAATCTTTGGTTCTACTTATGAAAAACTTTGTGCAAGATTTGCTAAGCTTATGCAGAGTAAATTTGAGATGAGCATGATGGGAGAGCTGAACTTCTTCCTTGGACTTCAAATTAAGCAAAGAGGTGATGGAATTTTCATCAATCAATCAAAGTACACCAAAGACCTGCTTAAGAAGTTTGGATTGGAAACAGCAAGTCCAATGAAGACTCCCATGTCATCAGCAACAAAGTTGGACAAAGGTGAGCAAGGTAAATCCGTAGATATAACAAGCTATCGAGGTATGATTGGATCCTTGCTATACTTAACTACTAGTAGACCAGATATTATGTTTGCTACATGGATTTGTGCACGTTTTCAATCTAACCCCAAGGAATCACATTTAGCTTCTGTTAAGAGAATTTTCAGATATCTCAAGGGAACTCCCAACTTAGGAATATGGTATCCAAAAGATTCTAACTTCAACCTTGCTGGATATTCCGATGCGGACTTTGCTGGGTGTAAAATAGATAGGAAAAGCACAAGTGGAATATGCCAATTCCTTGGAGGGAGACTTGTTTCGTGGTTCAGCAAGAAGCAAAACTCAGTGTCAACATCCACTGCTGAAGCTGAGTACATATCAACAGGAAGTTGTGTTGCTCAAATTTTGTGGATGAAAAACCAACTTGCTGACTACGGGTTTGATTTCAAGTCTATCCCTATATTCTGTGATAATACTAGTGTTGTTGCCATTGCTTATAATCATGTTTTACATTCTAGAACTAAACATATAGATATAAGGCGTCACTTCATTAGAGATCACGTTCAGCAAGGTACTATAGAGATAAACTATATTCGTACTGAAATTCAATTAGCAGATGTTTTTACAAAACCCTTGGATGAAAATCGTTTTAATAAACTAATAAGTGAATTAGGCATGTTAAATTGTGAATAAGTTTTTTGCTACTAACATCTTGTTTGCTTAAGCAAGGACTTTTGTTCTTAGCAAGATAATTTCAGGAGAAGGAAAAGCACTGCTGATGTCTCAGCAAACCTTCTTATCCCTACTGAAAGACGCATTTCACGCTGCTGAAATAAACAAAGACGCTGCTGATAAAGTCCATGCTGATCAACAAAGACCCTGCTGAAAATTTCCGGAAAAGGGGATATGTCCAGACAAAAGAGTTGTTTCAAAAACTATGTAAACTCCCGCTGAAACGTCAAAAATGTTGCTGAAAGAACCCCTGCTGATCAAATACTGCTGAAAAGTCTACATCAACCTTACTGAAAAATTTTGAAAAAGGGGGAGACATCCAGAGAAAACTACTATTTCAGAAACTATCTTAGACCTTGCTGATCCCATAAGCAAAGGATGATCATGCTTAAACATCCAAAATAAGTAAGGGATGACTGCTACTTACAAGACCCTGCTGATATCCGCCTCCAGAGGAAGCCACAAAATCAGCAAGGATATTATTCTTGTTGACTCATGTCTCTTATCCTTCCACATCAACAAAGGAGTGCTATTGCAAGTCTGCTCATTTCCATCATTACCGCTGGAAAAATAGGTCATCATCCCTAGCCGTAAATTTTCTCTCTCCACATTAAATGTCACTCTGCCCCATGATCTTTACGGCTGCTGTCCCTTCGGTAATTAATTCTCATCACTACCCATATTTTTCTCCCACTAACTCTTCACTTTCTCAAAGCAGTTACCACTCTCTAAACCTTTTAACTTCCATTACCTCCTATATAAACTCTTTTTAACCCTTCTCAAATTTTTACCGAAACCAATTACTCTGATCTCTCTCTATAATCACTATCTAAACCCTTATGAAAACTACTGCAAACCTTCTCTGACTCCTTTTCTGATCAACTTCAGCAGACATGGCCAACTGGTTGGATAAAATCGAGTCTGAGTCTATCATCGACTTAGATTCCTTTGCTGACATTGAAGATGCTAAAATCGCCGAGGTTATAACCCTGCCGAGGAACAACGGGGTACACTATGTAATCTCTGCTGATACTCCCATATATGGGGAAGTAATCAGAGAGTTCTGCTCAGCAATACAAGTCCAAGACCACAGCATCATCGGACGAGTAAATGGGCAGCTGGTCCTCATCACTCCAGCAAGCATCGCCCGAGTTCTACAGATGCCAAGTATGGGTCTGCTGACTCCACCCACTGTCACCTCTGTTGTACTTGCTGAGCTGGGCTATATCAAGACCCATGCCAGCAAGAAGAGGAAGGACTTCCCAAGAAAATGAGACTTTCTGATGGATATTCTACACAAGACCTTGCTGTGTAAGTTCACCTCACAGGACGAGGCATTAGCAAGGGTTATCTCTATCGTCTCCTTACTGAAATCCGGAGAGCCAATCAACTGGGCTCAAATATTTTTTTGAAGTCCTTGCTGAATCATTCTCCAGCAAGAGGAAGACGAAGATTCATCATAGACAATCCATGTCCCTGTTGATCAAGGGAATACTTAGAGTAAACTTCCCAGCAGGGACCCAGGCCAAGAAGCTAATCAGCAGCAAAATGATCACTCCATCCCTGCTGAAAAATTATGGGCGAAACCCTGCTGCCCTAGCAAAAGCGGCTGCTGAAAGAAGAGCCAGGGGATCAGCAAAGTCTCAGGGGCTAACATCTTTAACCCCTAACGCGCGAAGTGACGAACACGTCCCTACTGGTCAACCCAGCAAGAAGAGGCGAGCAGCAAGTCAAATTCAAAGGCCCAAAAAGAAATCCAAGGAAACGCCTGCTGAATTTGACCTCTCGACCTTGACTGAGGAGGAGAGGGAAATCTACGAGTTCTACATGGAGCTCTACGATGAATATTCTGCTGCTGAAGCCATTGTTACTGGAGGATCTGATATGGAGCCTCCCTCTGAAGAAAATATCCCCACAGCCGTTCCTCTTACTCCCGAGTCAGCAGGGGATGAAATTTTTGATGAAATCGACAACTATATCCCTGCTGACTCGTCCCCTACTCCTACTGATGATCAGAAGAGCTCCTTCACTGAACTCTTCAAGGAGATAGATGAGATCACAGGGGTGGCGGCTGCTGTTGATGAACCAATCCCTGCTGAAACTTCAGTAGCAGAGCCTGCCACTCCTACTGAAGTCCTGGAGCTCACAGAGACTGAGTCTATTGACACTCCAGACTCCGTCACAGGGTCTGCTGAAGTGGAGATTGTAATCCACGCTGCAAATAAAGCCAATCCTCCTCTTGCTTACGACACTGCTGAAATTGATAGATCAGTAGTGTCCCCAGAGGAGCCACCAGCAGAGACGACCCCAAAACCCTCTGCTACAAGGAGACTAGTCCTTCCCGGCTTCACTATCCGTTCCCCTGCTGACCTGACCCTTCCTCCTAGAAGAAAACATGCTGCTGTCAAGGGAAAAGGTAAGGGAAAGCAAATCCAAGTATCCAGCAGCAGCAGTGACAGTGACCCTGATGATGTTCCTGCTGAACGAGCAAATGAAAAATAATCAGAAGAACTCATCAAGGCACTGCTGATCGAAGATGCTCTTGCAGCTGGCTTGGATCCCGAGGCGTACCTTGCTGAGAACATCCAAGAAGGCCCCAGCCACCTTTCTCCAGCAAGGGTACTAACCGAGGGGGAGCACACTCCTACTGAATCGTCTGCTGATGAGCTACTAGCAATTGAGGGGGAACTAAAGGACACTCCTGCTGGAGAAGAAGTACCCTCTGAAGAACTTGTTGAATCTGAACCTCAACATGCTGTTAGCAAGGTTTCTTCCCCATACTCGCAGAAGCTTGCCAAACTTGAAGCCCAACTGGAACAAGTTTTAGCAAGACTTCCTGCTGAGAACACTGCTGCTGCCAAAGCCTCCTCTGCTGATTCTGCCTTTGACTCCAGGCTGACCAAGATGGAGCACAAACTTGAGAAACTTCAGCAAACCTTGAATAAGCTGATTGACTTCCTCCCTATCATGGCCAATGATATCAAAACGGGGGAGAGAGGTCATGAGGCACAACAAGAAGCAGATCAATCTCTTATTCCAACCTCTGCTGATCTTCCTGCTGAAATTACTCCTACTGTTGCTCCAGTTGCTGTACCGAAAAGAAAGAGACTTCCTAAACATATCCCTGAGTCTGCTATGCAAATTATGAACCCTTCCCCGTACATGAGACTTCAGAAGGCTCTTGAAGAAGCTGATGTCATATCAATGAAGTCAGGGCCTGCAGAAAGTCTCAAGCTGATAGCAAGTATCAAGGAATCTGAATCAAAAATCAAGCAGTACGAGTTGGAAATGAAGCGACTCAGGGTACAGGAAATTCAGCTGGAGTACAACAGAAAGAAATAAAAGATGCAGAAGAGGAAGGAGGGGAAGGAAGCAAGGAGAAGAGAAAAAGAGGAAGCAGAGGAAAGGCGGAGGCAAGACCTGCTGAAGTATGGTACGGGAGAAGATCAACAGAGTTTGGAAGAACCTGCTGATGATATAGAATAGTTGTAATTTTAATTTTGTAATTTCATTTTATCTTGTAAATCTGTACAATCTGAAATAAAATGAAATTCTTTTTGGTTCTTGCCGTGGTGATCAAAATAACTCGTTTTGACATCATCAATTAGGGGGAGATTGTTGTTGCACCCCTGCTAATATTATCCTCGCTTAAACTTTTATTTATTGTTCAATATATAAGAATTGATGATGTAATATAGTCCTTGCTTAAGTATTGTAAAAGGACTTAGAAAAATATCCAATTTGTTAGGTGGATATAATTTTTAGTTAAGCAAGGAGCTTGATAACCATTGAAGTCTGCTGATTTGATAAGCCTGCTATGAAGGATTCTGAAGACATGAAAAATTTTTCAAGTATAGTCCTGCTTAGAATTGAAATAAGCAAGGACTTAAGTAAGCAAGATCCTTTGCTTATCAAAGTCAAGATTGTCAGAAAAGTTATCTTTACCCTGCTTAGTCAACTTCTAGGAAGCTCTTCTGAAAGGCAATAGAAGACAGAATAACGGCTAACTTTTTGAACTAAGCAAGGAATGCTGAAAAAGTACAACTCACTTTAAGGACAGAACACTCCAACGAATCTATTTCAAATTACCAAGGATAGATTTTCTGGAGAAGTATAAATAGGAGTCATAAATCTCATTTATGACTAACCTCCAACCAACTGAACAACCAAACTCTCTGACATCTTAAAGACTTCAGTAAGACATCATAAAGCTTGAACAAGTGCTATCAATCTGCTCAACTAAGGAGCAATCTACTTGAAGATAGCAAGCAAGATTTTCTCAAATCTGCTTAGAGTCTGTGTGACTAAACTGGACTAAGTGTCCTCCTGCTGAGTTGGTCTAAGTGACCTATTGTAAGTTGGACTGAGTGTCCTCCTGCTGATTGTTCTGTGTGAACAAAATTCT
>CM025787.1:10622603-10644824 GCA_014636745.2 Centella asiatica | reverse complement strand
ATTTTTACCCCTTTGGGACCTAACATATCATTTTATAGTGGTTTCTATCCAATTGTCAGCCCTGATTTGATTGCTACACTACACTACTCCATAACTTCCTCAATGTATAACCTTTTATTTTATTGTTTGCGCAATTTTAAAAAAATATATTAGAAAAAATGTTAGTGAGTGTTTTCTATTTTTTTAATAGAAAAGAAAAGAAAAGAATTCAATATTTTTCCATTTTATTGTGTTACTAAGTTTTCTAAGGGATAGAAGAAAAAAAAGAAGTGGATACAAAATTAGTGTACTTTTTTGGTCTATTTTTTCATCTAAATTTGACAAAATTTGGATAAAAAATTTATTTACACTATTCACATGTATAAAAACTATACTAGCCATAAGTTACAAACAAAATAGTAAATGTTTGTGCAAGTTCGAAACAATAATTTCTTATATTAAATGATTATAATAACTATGTAAATTAGTTTAAAAAATTCACATTTATATTATTTTGGCATACTCTTTCAATCCTTACGATTAAATTTTCTCGAATATTTTTAAATTAAAACATATTAGAATTATAAAAATGAGTTATAACTCTTCTTTTTTTTTTTCATAATAGTAACTAGTATTTGTCGCATAAGCATCCAACACCATTGACCGCTTTCTAGTAATTAAAAAAATAAACAACTAAACAAATATACAACGACAACAAATGGTGGTGGTGGTAAGTAGTGGCAGTGGTTCAATTTTTATTTTATTGTTTAGTTTTAGAATGGTGAATATTTTGTTTACAAAGTTCTAGGTTTAATTTTAATTTGTAATTGTGAAAGCACCCCTGCTTACATTAGATTTGCTTATAAAAAAAAATGTAAAATCACTTTTACAAGAATTGATGATATAATACAATCCTTACTTAATCAATATAAAAGGAATTAGAAAAATATCCAACTTGTTAGGAGGACATAAATAGTTTTAGTTAAGCAAGGATTTTGATTACAAATGGAGACTTTACTCATCGATCAGGAAAGATGTTGGAGCTACAAAGAAACTTCTAAGAAAATACTTGCTTAGAATGAAAATAAGTAAGGTCCTAAACAACAAGATCTTTGACTAAGATCTGAGCAAACTATGTCAGAAAAAGACCTTACTCTTTACCTTGCTTAGTTAACTTTTAGAAAGTTTTTCAAAAAAATACTAAAAGATAAAATAACAACTACTTTATCTACTAAGCAAAGGATAGTTGTAAATGTACAAGTCATTGTCAAGAAAGTACAACCCGAAATGGATCTATTTTTGAATTCACAACAAATAGATTTTTGGAGGAGTATAAATAGGAGTTTATGACTAGTGAACTAGCAAGAAGTGCTCTAACATCTAACAATTCTATTACATCAGCAAAAAAATACTTTAAGAGCTTGAATAAGTGCTATAGGATATGCTCAGTAAGAAGCTAGCTACTTAGAGATAACAACATAATTTTATTCATTACTCTTTTGTCTGTGTGACTAAGAAAGGTCTTAGTGACCAAGTGTAAGTAAAAACTTTGCATTTTTTGTAACTGTGTTTTTCTTAATGGATTCTATCTCAAGTAAAAGAGAATAAAAGTGGAGTAGGTTAGGCCGAACCACTATAAAAAAACTCCTTACTTTCTTTTTTCATTACTACTCATTATTTACTCTGGTTATTCCTCTACCATTTCTTTGTTGAACTCCTTTAGCAAAGACTTTACCAATATTGTCACTTTAAGCTATTTTATTTTTACACGGGGAAATTTGCTAAAATTCTGTTGAAAACTCTTTTCAAAATATAAGTAAGATCTTTTAAGTTTTATAATCTACTGATTTCATAAGCAAACTTTTAAATTTTTGAAAAAAAATACTATTTTACCCGAATTATGTAATATTTGTTCATTTTTGATTATTTCTTGTTAAATGATGTATGCATGTTGATGAATTTCTTGTTTTAAGTGAAACATGTTGTCATATTAATTTGTAATATGATACTAGGTGTTCTAAATATGATGTATGTTGTATTTTTTTTTGTGATCTTTTCAAATTAAAATGGATAATATTTATCAATCGGGACCTTATGAAGCTAGTGTTCTACATAATCAAGCTAATCGCATATCGACCCGAATATGAAATTATCAAGAGCATCCGACAATTCGTTATATTCAACAGACCAATTGTACATATAATGAGTGGTGTCAATATCTAATACCGGAGTAAGATAGATTGTTGGAATGGATTGGATTTGGTGTAATTGTCAATCCAAGTATATTTCTGAGACACGATGCATTATTCGTATTGGCTTTGATTGCGCATTGGAGAAGTGAGACCAACATATTTCACTTAAATTGCGGGGAGGCAGCAATTACTTTGGAATATGTTTATTTTATTACAAAATTACTTATTTTAGAAAAACCTTTCACATGTGCTCTTATGAAGTCCCCGCAAAAGGAATTTCTATGACAGCGACAGGAAATTGGATATGATGGTGAGGTATCTTACAAAAAAGGAACTGGTCTAACTTATAACTAGTTATTTGATACATTTAAATATTGTTCAGAAAACCCTGATCCCACTACTGTTTGATTGTATACGAGGTCTCTTATATATTGTGGTTGTACGATACAATTATTTTTCCACAAACTAGCAAAGATTTTGTGCATCTGAAATATATAACCTTTACAGAGAACATCGCTGATATTAGAGATTATTTCTGGGGGTCTACCGTGCTAGCATGCTTATATAGAGGATTATATAAGTGTTCAATTAGAGTGTCCAGTTTATACAGATTTGCGGCCTTATTACAAGTATTTGTTATAAATAATTTATTTTTTATTACATTATATTATGTTCTGACATAATATTACAATTATGTCTTACAATTCATTTTATTATTTCCACTGTAGGAATGACCATATAAGAGGATGAAACTTGGCCACCCTACGTCTTGGCTAGATACAGAACATTTCTTGCCAAGAATCCTTGCATACGCATTCAGTGAGGATCACATATTCTCATGATGAAGGTCAAGAGAGTCTCCGCATCACAACAAAATATTCTATCAGGGAGAACTTGATATTCAAACACCTGAAAATGCGTCTACATGAGTGGTGGGGATGACCATATCAATTTTCATGAATGGAACTCTCAAATACCAAGGTCAGCACATTTGTCACTAATTCACTTCTAGATAGTTGAGTAACAATTGTTAAAAAGGATGCTTCAACAATTTGATGTTGATGACATCTACATTTCTCATCTTCTTATTGATCAGAGGAGTTTGAGGGCATAAAATGATGAGAAGGAGAGATCGAAAAAAGTCAATGCACCTAAAATAAGGGCGTCTGAGATTGAGATGTGATATATATATATATATCTTAATGTTATAAAAGGCATTAGGCGAATTTAGATGATAAACAGAAGGTATACTGGATTAGGAGAATTTAAGCGCTAGAAGGACTGCCTAACCTCGTTTATTAGGCAAAAACTTTTAGAACAAATTAAGAGCTACACAAAGCTTTAATTTTATAAAGCGAGGGATAATTAATTTTTCACTACTTCAAAAAAATTAATTTTATTGCATTTAGATGCATGCAAACATGTTTGAAAATAGCATATATACAAAAAAGAAAAATCAATACTATCTGAAAATAATAAAATTACCAAAATAGATAGTAAAACTAGCATGAAATTAGTCTGAAATACAAATATATAGTCTCTTTGTTCTAAAATTAAATATTTGTTTGCGAAATTCTATAATTTAAAAGTAGAGTGATATTGTTTATTTTTAAAATTTTTGAAGTAAAATATCATCAAATAAACGAAGAATACTCTTAAATATAAACTTTTATATTTTGATATTTTTATTAATTTATACCACAAATAATATTAGTATTACACTAAAAAAAATTATTTTTGTATCTTTAATTTTAAACTGATAGAGTATAAGTTTAGTGACTATCTTGTAACATAATGATGGTAATGTTACGTAAAATTATAAAAACTATACAGGAACTCAAGCCATCAGCATCTAACGTCGTACTTATACAACCATGCCGTCCCGCATATTTAAGGTTTCTAAAATTTTAAAATCACCAGTATTTGTGGCAAATGTTTATGTGTGTGTGTGTATTTTATTTTTAAAAGTTCTTTTCTATCAAGCAGCTATATTTTCTTCCACACATGCAAAGCAAATTTACCCATTTTTTCTCAAAGTATGACATAGACTCATAAAATACTGGTAGTTTTTTCTCTCACCTAAATATGATTAATGTAATAGATAACAAAATCGCACCGCATCACGCATGCAATTTTTGCCAATTAAGTTTGATCGTGATTTCGTTTGCGATTTTGCTCATGCTTAAAATTTTGAATGAACCAAAGTTTTGACACTTAAATTTTTTTATCAATATAATAAATATTTTAATCAATATTAAAATATTAGCTGTTTTCTATGCATCTATAATTTTTGAACTCTTAGTACTGGCGCTACAACTTTATTTTTTCATCAGCCATTTTAGATCCTTTTTACATAAAGCTCTGGCATTTTGTATTTTTTTTCCTTAACGAAAGAAACTATGAATCATCTTTAGGGGAGAAGGAAGTGCTTTAATGAAGTAGTACTTGTCAAACTCTATATACTGATTCAAATTGACATTTTTGCGAAACACAAAACATTGTAACTTTATTAATTTTGTTACGAAAATTGGTTGAAATGTGCAATTTGAAATTCAAGCAAAAAAAAGGAAAAAAATTAGGAGCTTGAATTTTGAAGTGTCAAGATGAGTGGTTGTGGAACATTATTTATTTTACTCCAAAATTTAAATTTAAAAAAGAATGAATGAAAAGAAGGTTCAGGCCTTACAATGTTATTGGGCCAACCATCATACAGTCATTCCAAAACAAACCTCTATGTGTTACCATATTTCTACGTTAAAACTACAAAACAGAATTCAACACCTTTTATTTCTTGGGATAGGTCTACTGTTCTTTCGTCTTTTTTTTTTCTTTTCTTGTTTTAAGGGATAAGTAGAGACAAATTTTTACTTATGTCCTTCTATTTTGTGGTCAACTTTTAATGTGATATTTCTACACTAATTTTGTAACTTCAGCCCTCTATTTATTCATAAGCCTGCATTTAAATCTTCTTGTTCAATATTACTCCAAAAAATATAAACATGTACTCATGTGATGTGATTTTTTCTTAAGGACAAATTTATATTTTTTATATTATGTTTATTTGAAAAATAAAATCAAAAAATGACATCAACCCAACTTGAAAGGGCTTAAAAAAATAAAGAAAAATTATTTCAGCGCATTCTATTCTAGTACAAGTGTTAATCAATGTCATTTTCTTTTCTTCTCTTTTTTCCTTCAAATTAAATAGAGTTATGAGCAGAATTACAAGTAAAGTTTTTTATAAAGAGATTTAGCAATCACTAAGTAAATATTGAAAGCGGAATAAGCAGTAATAAGCAAAAAGTAAAGAGAGTTGAAATTTTATAGTGATCCAACTAATTCAATTCCACTCTTATTCTCTTTTATTTCAAAAAGGAATACACTAGATCACACATAATACAAATGACACTTAATCTTTCTTACAATCGAGCCATTGAAACTTTGCTAGTCACACAAACTAAATACTATAAGATTGCATAACGTATTGTTTACTACTTCTAAATAGGAACTCCTTGATAAGTAGATAAAATAACACTTATTCGAATTTTGGAGTGAAATCTTATTAAAAATTTTAATATATCAGATGTCAGAGTGTTTCTTGGTAATTCACTACTCATAAATGAAATTATGAGCTCTATTTATACTCCTACAAAAATATAACTATTAGAAATTTTTGAAATAGATCTACTGGTGAGCTACTTACTTGACAATAAATTGTAATTTTCCAGCTGTCTAGCACTTCGCCAAAAAAATAATCGTTATTTTATTTTCTAGTGATTTTGAAAAAAACTTTTAGAATTTGAGTAAGTAAAACCTTCTAAGTGACACGTTTTTTTTTCCCTGATCAATGGTGCTTACTTAAAATTGACTTAAGATTTTGTTGATATTGATGTCTTGATGGTATTTACAAAAACAATTAGGGAAAAAACACCATCTTTTTGATTAAATTCAATTCTTTTCTATCATTTGAAATACTTATAAATAGAAGAAAAGAGTAGAAAATTAATGTTTGCTATCATTTTTATTCATTTTCTAACAAAAAATAAACTCACAAACATATTGTTAGTTAAAATTATTTTCGTGCAATGATTGTTACCATATATGTTACTTAAAGTAATTAAATTCATGTTACTATCTGTTAGCTAAATTATAATACTCAGATAATAATATTAAGATAGTAATAGTAAAACGTTATGAGAAGAGTTAAAAAAATTTAGATCGCCACATGAGAATTATTTTCAAAAATGATAATAGTATTATTTAAATGAAAAATATTTGCATTCTGATGATGGTACAATCAAATTATATCATCCAAGAGGTATTTAAATTTCGTTGTTAATAATTTTAATAAGTTTTTTAATAAATGTATTCATTGCTAACATCAAAACATATTATATTAATGTTATTAAATAATATTTTAATGTTATCAATCAATTTATTAATATTACCAAATATTTATTTTCACTATAATGAAAACTCTTAAAAAACATATCACATGAATATTATTTTGATATCATAATTTGATCGACATATTATTTTTCAGAAATTGACCAGCCGGTCTAGTTTTAGATAAAAAATTCCCACATAGTTTTTGAAAGTTCAAACCCTTCCCACATAGTTGTATTTGAAGGTAAGATACCAAAACTACCCATGTATAAATGTGGGTTAATTACCTTTTTGAATTCGAATTTATGATTTGCTTCTCTGCTTTTGTTCCCAACTTGTTCTTTCCTTCATGAATTCTGGTTTCTTTTGAGATGAATGCGGAGATTGCAAATTGTTCTACTGATTGCGAAACTTTGAATCATCGACGGAATCTTCAGATCACCGAAAGGAAGTCGTGCACCGGAATTAAGTTTTGAGGAAAATCTGGTGTTGCCGAAACTTGTTTATCTTTTCAAATTGAGGTAATATTGTTAGTTACTTTGTTTGTTTACTTCATGTAGTCGATTCAGTGTTTGTATCATGTAATTGATTGAAGTAATAATATTATCTAGATTTCGCATTGCATTATGTTTTTTATTTTATTTTTTTGTTAATTTTGAATATGAATTTAGTAATTTTTTGTTCTTTGAACCGTATGATTTGCTATTTTTGAAGTTTCTGTGGAAAAATGTCTACTTACTTTTGTGTAAATTTGGAAGATAAAGTGTTATTATAAAGCTAAGTAGAGATGCTTTGTATTCTAGAATTTTGTTGATTAGTCAAGATGATTTAGAAGCAATTTTGTTTTGCTGATGCACTTGAGTCGAAAGTGATACATACATTGGTGAAGTTATCTATCGGAGATAGTTGTAATGCAAGTATGTGTTGTTGTTTGTGAGGATGTTATAAATGAAGTGTTAGAAAGTGATAATCTTACTGGTAAAAAGAGAGGAGTTGATGATTTTCATTTTGAATGTGAACTATTGGAAACTCAAGGCTCAATGATTGCATCTTCTTCGCATACTATGGATTGTAATTGTTAGGTATTATGTTGATGATGATGAATTGTGTGTTATTTTAATAACTGTGCACTTGTAAATACTCAAGATATTTTATATGTCTTGGTTTTGTTAATGCATATTATGAATGGTGTTGTATGAATGGTGGTAGTGTGTTAGCAGTAGATATTATAGTATTAGTGGAATATAATTGAAATTTAACTTAGTAATATTATGTTACTATGTTTTTGACTTACTTTTTTTAAAATTTTCAGGTTTGTTTCCTCTTGCTTATGTAGTTGTTGGATTATAAAACTTTGAAAATTGGAATTGGTTCTTGGTTGAGCTAAGGAAAGTGATTAAGAATGATCGTGTACTTGTGTTTATTTCTAATCGTAAAATAGGATTGCTTCAAGCTTTGCCGAAAGTGTTTCCATATGCGTTTCATTATTATTTCCAATGTTTGAAGGAAAATTTGAGAGATAAGTTAGGTGGAAACAGGTATTCAACAGCTACTAGAAGTAACATTATATTGTTACTGAGGAAATGTGCTAGTGTAGCATCTGAGTTCGAGTTTAAATATATATGGAAAAGTTAAGAAAGGAAGATAGGTGCTACTGTTGACAGACTTTTTTTTTCAAGATATTACTGTTGAAAAATGGACTAATGCATATGGAAAAGTTTGTCGATATGGTGAGTTGTCTTCAAATGTGGTAGAGTCGTTTAGTAATTTGATTGATGAAGTTAGAAGTTTACCTATAAGAAGTATGTTGGATGTTATAAGGTTGAAACTGATGTCATGGTTTTCAGAGAGGCAAAATAAAATTTTGAAATGGAAGAGTTATTTGTGTGTAGTAATTGCACATAAATTAAAATCCTAACTCTCAACTTCCACCGATGATACTGTTAAAAAAGGGGAGAAATCTTCAAAGTGAAAGCCATTGTCAGGGGTTGTTGCTGAGAATCCTGCAAGTCAATCATCAGGAGATGTGACTACTCCTGCTCCAAAAGCCAAGGATAAGGGCAAGGGTATCTTGATTGAAGAACCCAAAAAGAAATCTCTTACTCAATTAGGGCCCAAGCTGCTTGGAGATGCAATGAAGACAACTCACTTCCCAACACCAGTTGAAACCCTGATAGATGGGAAAGTGAAGTTTTTCTTTCCTCAAGACAAAAAGTTGGTGAAAGTTGATGCACTCTATGCACAACAACTTCAACAAGAGGAGGAGATGGCTGTGGAAGAGGAGAAGCAAGAAGAAGAAAAGAAGAAAAAAATGTTAGGCCAAGATCCTCCAGGTTCAGCCTAAGAAGTCTCAATCCTCTAAAGGTGCATCAGGGGATAAAAACAAAGAAAATCCAACATCCTCTGATGCTACCCCACCCGAGTCGTCTAGTGACAGAGCTCAAGTTCCTACTCCTATAACACATGGACCACCTACATTAGCTGACTTCTTGAGAGATGAAAGGTGCAAGAGCCTGACATATATCCATAAAAAGCATAAATGTTAGGACAAATAGCAAAAAGGAAAAGTTAATCATCATCCAAATAAAGAATGAGTCGGAGTTCATAGTCACCCTAGATTGGTTAGGAGAATGGATGCTGAGCAAACTTGAACTAGCCATGAAATTAGTTCCAAATTCAACAGTGCTAAATAGAGACTTTAGGGGGTGGGGATTGAGAAGCTAAGGAAAGCCATCAACGACAAAAGGAACTTTTTCACAGCCATGGAGAGACCATTGAAGCTATACTACAAAACAACTAGTGGGCAATGTGAGAACCCAAAATTCTAAATGAGTTTTGTTATATGATTAATTCATTTTGTGATTTATCTATTTTATGCATGGAGGTTCAATTTCTTTTATTCGTTATGAATAATGAAAGTTCAATGGCAATTTGATATCCAAAAGATTTTAAATGTATTTTGAGCTCAAATCTTTAAAAGATTATTTTATTTAAGTGTATGTGTATGTTTTCATGTGGGGAGAAGCAAACGGGTGTGAACGGGTTTTAGCTGTAGTACCCACTTTGAACCAAAGACTGTTGTGGGACAAGCAGTAATTAATGTATCTCAGAGTTATGCACGTGATCCATCCAGTGCATATCATCTCCAACAGTACACTAGAGTGGGCTATGATAAATGACCGACTGTCTAGTAACAATCGTAACACTGTCTTTTCAAACCAATCACTTCTTTCTAAAGCTTGTTAATTCCTTTCATAGCCAACGACTGAAATCAAATATCAAATAATCCAACGGCTTTTGTTGTTCAACTAGTGATATATATATATATATATATATCGTGTTGGTACAACCCTAGCCCCACCTTCATAAATTTCTATACAGTATACCACTAAATCCAGGTTTGCTTTCAAAGCAACTGTCTTTTTGGAAGAACAACTCAAGCTTGTAACTTCTTCTTTGCAGTTAAGGAGGTAAGGGCATTACATTAAAGTCCTGCTCTGTTTCTTACGCTTTTGTTCTGTTATGCATGCCATGTTTAATACCTTGTTCATTCATTTCCAAAAGTACGATTTAATGCATGCTTTAACACCTGGAGTTAATGCCTGTTTATTTCAAGAAGCTAACCCAAGATGAGTGTAAGAATGTTGACAACCACCTGGTATACAAACCTTTAAGTACAAAACATTTCTTTTTATCAGTAGTTGGAAACACCATGCTTAAGCCTTGTCAACTTGAGTTTTGAAGCCTAAACTGTATCTATAAGAACTAGACGACCCCAAGAGATGTTATGTTGTATTACTGAGAGGATGATGAGAGTTGACCTAAGTATGGTGTTGGTTGAGAACACCACTCATGGAGGAGTGAGGAAGACACCACTGTATCAGAGACAAGTCCTAACTTAGTCTCCGACAGGTTGGAGTCAGTCTCTAATGAGATATAATGTTAATCTCTGATGAGATATATTTGTAGTCTCTGATGAAGGAAAATTGTTAGTCTCTGAAGAGGAAGTTCTTAGTCTCTGATGAAGGAAGTTTAAATAAGTCTCTGATGACGTCATCTTTAGTCTCCAACAGGCTAAGTTTAGTCCCTGATGACGTCATCCATAGTCTCTGATGGGAAAAATATGTTAGTCTTTGATAGCTAAAGATATTAGTCCCCGAGGAGTTTGGTGATAGCCAACTGAATTTGGCACTGAACAACTTTTCTCCGAGAAGTTTGGCGCTGGACAAATTATCCACTGATGAACTTCAGTGATGACTTACAAAGTTTGGTGATGAACAAATCATCCCCTGACAGCCAAGAGAGTTCGACGATAGTCAAAGTTATCACCGGACGAGTTTGGCGGTGAGCAAATTATTCCCCTGATGGGTAAGTCATCCCCTGATAAGTGAATGATACCCTGACGGTCGAGAGACATCCCTTGATGGGTAGTTTACCCACTGATGTCCAGTCATCCCCTGATGACAAATGATCCCCTAACGTGGAAGATTTTCCCCTGATACGCAGTTTGTCTTTAAAACCATAAAAAAATTATTTTCTTAAATTATTTTATGACGTTTCAATTATTTATTTAACCTCAACGGTACTTATGTCAGATTTGAAACATTAAAAGTTTAAGGACATCACCTATGCATTTTCTTTCATAATTCTTATCAAGGTATTCAATTTATCATGTTATATGCATGTTCTACAAACTCTTTCACTCACGAGTAAATTGAATTTGATTTTGTGCAAAGGACCGAGGCAAATATATACATTCAATCTGATGCTTATTTTGATTTAACACAGTATCATTTGATTAGATATGCATGCAAGACTTTGATTATATGTTTCAATTGCTTTTATGAATGAGAATGCTATGCTTTAAATTCCGCTAGCATGATATGAATGAAAGTGCATGGATATAACTGAGCTTTGATTATCAGTTATTTTTTAATCTTATATCTGTGCTAATGAATGAGAATGATATGTCCCTTAAATGGGTTATGCCACATGGTTGGCTAGAGGAAAAGAAAGGTGCTGATTTGTTCTTCACCTGACCTAGAGGAATTATAAGCGACTACGTACGTTCACACAAAGAGGGATCATGCGGTCACAGTTAGACCAGCTGTGTACTGTATGGCTAGCAGATCCAACGGGTTTAGCCCCCGGTGGATATTTTGAAAAAGGTTGTACACAGGTGAATACCTGTCTTTCTTCAAGGAGGATTACACGTTGTTTATCATCAGTGATCCTAAAGATTTTTCAAAGATTTCCGAGGCAATAGTATTGTTTCACTGAGCCTCATAAACAGAATTGAACTTCCATCAATATTCCAGATTTATTTCTCTAAATTGTTTATATACTTGCTGGGCGTAAATTGTTCATTCTTGTTGAACTTAATGTCTTGCAGGGCACAGTCCAAAGGTTGAACCCTTTGACAAGGGGAAGGCAAAGATGCTCAGCTATTGAGTTTTGCTAACCCTTTTGGGTGCCGATAAGGAAGGAAAGAAGATGTTTGAAGTGTGATGTTATGTATTATAATATAGAGATAGAATAGCTTCCGCTGAGAATGTATTATTTTGGGTTGTAATAACTCTCTACTAATTCTTTATTAGTATTTATGCTATGAATGGATGTGAAGTTCTCTTTCCTTCTTTTGACGAATCCTTAGTTCGGTAAGGGATTTTGGGGTCATCACAGGCAAGAAAAGAATATAAGGACCAATGAAGTTGATGAGCTTGACTTGGAGGAATCGATGCATGTTCTAAGTGAGATTGCTTATCACAAAAATGAACATGTCATCAAGTTCAGAACCTTGCTTGTGACAAAAATGTTGAAGGAGATTGAGGAAACCAGAGCTTGTCATCAGAGGAAAATGTAGTATCAGTGGATAATGCCACTGCATCAGGGGATAATCCATTGTCAGTGGATAATGAATCAGGGGATATCTTAAACTCCAGTCTAGAAATATTCATTGATTCAGGGGGAGCTTCTTAAGAAGCTAAAAACACTTTACACCATGGAGGACAACGAACAAATAAAGCTTCTTCTCAAAGAATATTTCCTCCACAGACAAAATGGACAAGAGATCATCCCATGGAGAAGATTATAGGAGATCTAATGGAAGGAGTGACAATAAGAAGTGTTACTCATAATGAATGCCTATACCTCAACTTTCTGTCAAAGATTGAATCTAAAAAGGTTGAGGAGGCATTACAAGATGCTGATTGGGTGATTGCTATGCAACAGGAGCCCAATCAGTTTGTAAGAAACAAGGTCTATAGACTATGCCAAAACCAAAGAACAAATCAACAATTGGTACTAAATGGGTCTTCAGAAACAAGCTAGATGAAGCTGGTACAGTGACAAGGAACAATGCCAGACTGGTTGTAAAAGGTTATTCACAAGTAGAAAGGATTAACTATGATGAAACCTTTGTACCAGTAGCAAGATTGGAAGCAATCATGATATTCCTTGCATATGTTGCTCATGCAAATTTGAAAGTATACCAGATGGATGTAAATAGTGCCTTTCTGAATGGGAAACTACAAGAAGAGGTGTATGTCCAGCAACCTCCTGACTTTAAAGATCATTAGTTTCCCAATCATGTCTATAGGTTTGAAAAAACACTCTATGGACTTAAACAAACACCAAGAGCATGGTATGATACATAATCTCAATTTTTATGTGAAAATTATTTCATAAGAGGTATTGATAAAACCCTTTTTCATAGAAAATATGCTGGTGACATAGTACTTGTTCAAGTCTATGTAGATGATATCATATTTGGTTCTACTAATAAGAAGTTGTGTTCTAAATTCTCAAAACTGATGAAAAGTAGATATGAAATGAGCATAATGAATGAACTAAATTTCTTTTCAAGTCTACAGGTTAAACAGACCACTAATGGTACTTTTATCAGTCAATCAAAATATATCAAAGATCTTTTAAAAAATTTAATTTGAAAGATGTTTTAACTGCTAAAACACCCATGACAACATCCACTAAACTTGATACTGATTTGAAAGGAAAGAAAATTAATATATCAAGTTATAGAGGTATGATAGGTTCATTCTTATATCTAACTGTCAGTAGACCAAATATAATGTTTTCTACATGTCTATGTGCTAGATTTTAGGCTGACCCTAGAGAATCTCATTTGATTGTTGTTAAAAGGATTTTCAAATATCTTAAGGGTACTCTAAATCTTGACATTTGGTATCCTAGAGATTCTGGATTGAAGCTAATAGGCTACTCAGATGCAGATTATGCAGGTTGCAAAATAGACAAGAAAAGCACAACAAGAAGCTGTCAATTTCTTGGAAGCAAACTCGTGTCATGGTTTAGCAAGAAACAACATTATGTGTCAACCTCAACAGCTGAAGCTGAATACATTGTTGTTGGGAGTTGTTGTGCTCAAATCTTATGGATGAGAACTCAGCTAATGGACTATGGTATGGTGTGTAATCAAATTTTTATTTATTTTGATAACACTAGTGCTATTGCCATTATAGAGAATCCTGTGCAACACTCTAGGACAAAACACATAGACATCAGGTATCACTTCATCAGAGAATATATGATGAATGGTACAGTGGAACTTCATTATGTTCACACATAGAAGTAGCTTGCAGACATATACACCAAACCATTGGATGAAGTCACCTTCAATAGGTTGATAAGTGAGTTAGGTATGCTCAACTTTGGTTAATAAAATGTTGAAAATCTTACGCAAGGTTGATAAGTTGTAGCAGTAGATAATTTTTCTTAATTATCAGCTGATAAGTTGTAGCAGTTAAATTATCAGCTGAAAGTAGCAGTAAATAATTTATTCCCTCATTAATTACTCATCAGTGGATAATTACTTACTGATAACAAAAATTAAACTTTTAATTTTTGAGATTATCTTCTTTATTTCTTCTAATTTTGCTACAATGAAGGATATTAGTAATGATCCAACTTCTTCTGCCCAAGTAGCAAAACCCTCTAAATACAAGTCTATAACAGAAGTCACCTCCTCTATCTCTCCAAAGATAAAGGTTGTAAAAAGAAAACAACCACAACTAGCAATAGCTAAAGGGGAGGGTGAACATTTTTAG
Organism: Centella asiatica; assembly: GCA_014636745.2. Taxonomy (NCBI): domain Eukaryota; kingdom Viridiplantae; phylum Streptophyta; class Magnoliopsida; order Apiales; family Apiaceae; genus Centella; species Centella asiatica. Next base: position 10,630,186 of record CM025787.1, on the reverse strand, counting down.
AGGAAGAAATAAAGGACAGTGAGAACCCTTGGAGACTGCTTAATATTCTCTCAAAAGGATATTAAGACTAAAAGGAAAAAGCACATCTCTAGTTACAACCTGTCAAAAGAATATATCTACTAAAAATAGTCCACCTCCAATGACACAGGTATTTGAGTCTACCATGATCACATCTATAAATACCTTTTAGAGGAAGAAGAAGAAACAAGTTTTGATCAATGATCAACTTGTCACTAAATGCACACACATGGTCTCACATTGATGCTTCTCTTTTCTCTATTCAAAAGGAGACACCAATATTCAAATTTTACCTTTATTCTTTATTCTTCTCTTCTTGATATTTCTTTAGAAGCAATGGAAATCTCATAATTCCATTAGTTTCAGATTCTCTGATATTTCAATCAACAGAGAAGCCAACTCTTGAAGCTAAAACACAATAGCAACTCTCAACTCATAAGTGGATAATACAACTGTATTTTGGATTTCTCAAACATCCATTGATGCAGAACAATTACTTCTTATAGTTCCTACACCATTGCAGGTCATCCACAACTAAAAAGTTTAAGTATTTCTAGTGAGCCTGAGAGAATTCAAAATGAGAGTCAAACCTTGTGCCTAGAAAAAGGTGAGGAAAAAGAAATTAATGCAATATTTTTTTTAAGTGTGAGAGGCTGACTTGTAAGAGTCAGACAAAAGGAGAGGGTGTGAGCAAGGATGAGATCCTTGAAGAAAAGAATAGAGAGAAATTGTTCACACACTACCTTTGTAGCTCATGTATTCTCTGATCACCATTCTAATCAAACACCAGGGGATATTGAGAAAAGAATTAGTTCAAGAGATGCAGAATAACAATTGCTAACTGACATGTCTAATAAGGACATTATCAAGACCACTGTTAAATCTCACAAACTACAGATGAACCTGAAAAAGAAATTATGGATGCTTGGTTGGATGCAATCAACACAAGTAGTATTGGATGATATATCCACACATCTCATACCAGAATATTTGATCACACAAGGATCAAGTGCAGTTGTACTCATAGGATGTGTTTGAAGCACTGATCAACACAGAAAAGACAAACTTGAATCTCCAACACTTCATGATCAATGGTCTTCAAACTAAGCCCAAACATTTCTTCCTACTAAGTCAACCTCATCTATTCATTTCTACCATTCAACATTAAATGTTGATGTCAAAACAGGGGAGAATGATAAGGACAGGGGGAGTATAGAGTAATTCTGATGAAGACAGGGGGAGAATTGTTAAAAATATTAGCAGATTGATGGTTGAGCTTGAAGAACTACAAATAGCAAACTGTTAGTAGAACTGGTAGAATTGGTACAATGGGGTATACACATCTTCAATTTCATTTCTAAGTGGAGTTATAAGGTTGTGTTTTCACATCATCGTCAAACATAGATTTTATGCTTATCATATTAATAATCATAAATAGGGGGTGATTGTTAGAAATTATAACATTTGATGATAATGTATAAATACTTAGAATTGTTAAAACTTGAAATTGTACTAGAACCTACAGTAGTGTACTATTGGAAACTAAGGATAAATAACTATCGCCAAACTAAAATGAATGTCGCAAACTCATTTCACTGTCACCAAAATCATTGGAGTATCACCAAACTCTGATGTGCAACACTAAACTCTAAAGTGCAGCACCAAACTGATGCATTGCACAGACTGAAGATTCTATAGTAGCAGTTGCTGAACTAAATGCATCAGAGACTAAATGGTCATTAAAGAATAAATGATCATCATCAGAGATTGAAGATGTCATATGGGATGACATATGGGTGACTACAACAGTCCACTAACTCAGTTAGGACTATGAAATTAGAAATACGAAGTTGGTCAGGGGATAAGAACAGGTCGTGGGGATAAATGTTCACTGATGAACAAAGTCATCTGGGGACAAGTCCTCAGGGGATAAATAGCCACTAATGAACAACGTCACATCAAAGGAAAAATAACTTGTCACATCACACCTCTACTAGAGTTCCTCAATAAAATAGAAGCTGACCAAATATTCATAACAAAGTTACATTTGAATTAACAAGGTTGGGACGCTGATTTGTGAAAGCTAAGATATTTTGTAATAGTTATGTAACTTAAAAGAGATGTTAAATAACAGAGTTGTTACAACTACTAATAAAGAGAATTTTCTCTAATTGATCAGAGTAGTTTTTAAAAAGTATAAAAGATCAAAAAAGGAAGCTGTGTGGAAAGTATACAAGTCAATATGTATACACAACACAAATTACATAGAGAGATTACAGAAGTATACGAAGAACAGAGAGAGAGAATTTATACACTATGTAATCTTATGCAACAAATTCATAGAATTTGAGAAACAAGTTTTTCATAACTTGAGAAACTAGAAATTCATTTCTAAATAGCAGTTGTTAATTCTTGAACAGATTTCAGAAGCTGGTATCAATTTTGATAACCAGATTATAATTTTAGATTCTAAAATCAATAAAACACTTTCTTTACTGATTAATACAATCTGTTGTGTTTTCAGATTGTATTGTGATATTTATATTGGGGAACAAATTTGTGAATTGTATTCAACCCCCCCCCCCCCCCCCCCCCCCCCACACACAATTACTCATCCGAGACTAACAGATACTCACTAGGTTCTGACTTAATACTTGTGCAAATATATATGTGGATGACATTATATTTGGATCTACAAATGAAAAACTGTGTAAAATTTTTTCAAAGCTAGTGCAGTCTAGATATGAGATGAGTATGATGGGTGAGTTAACATTTTTCTTAAGATTACAAATAAAGAAATCAACTGATGGAATTTTCATTAGTCAGTTTAAGTACATCAATGACTTACTGTGAGAACCCAAAAATGTCAATAAATTTCGATATGTGATTTATTTATTTTTGTCTACTTTTACATGAAGGTTTATTTTATTATTGGGTATAAATAACGAAATTATACTTTATGAAAATTATCTGGCAATGTGATGTCCAAAGTATTTTAAATGTATTTGTAAGCTCAAGTGTTTGCAAGATTGTTTTGGGCGTGTCACGCGGGAAGACCATTTTTGGGTATGAACAGTTAGCTACAGTAACCGTTTTAAAATCTGACTGTTAAGGGACAGTAGCATTTAATGCACATCACCTCCACCATTACGCTAGAGTGGGCTATGAAAAATGACCGATGGGCACTAGCAGCCGTTGCAGCCACTCTCTTTTCTCATCAGTCATTTCTTTTCCTCTCACAGCCATTGGCTGATATCGAATTAATCCAACGGCCTTTGTTGCTCACCAGGTGATATATATATATAAATATCACGTCATTATAACCCTAGTTCCACCTTCATAAATCTCTCCATAGTATACCATCAAACCCCAGCATATTCTCAAGACAACTGTCCTTTTTGGAAGAACAACTCGAGCTTTAACTCTTCCTTTACAGCCAAGGAGGTAAAAACATTTCATTAAAGTCCTGCTTTATTTCTTATACTTCTGTTCGGTCTTACGTACCACATTTATTACCTTGTTCATTTATTTCCAAAAGTATAACTCAATGCATATTTTAACACCGGAGTTAATGACATTTATTTCAAAAGTTGTCTAAGATGGGTGTAATATTGTTGACAACCACCTGGCAGATAAGCTCTTAAACATTCTTTTGTCAGCAGTTGCAACCTCATGCTTGAGTTTTCTTTAACCTGAGTTTGAACCCTAAACCGTGTCTAGGATGGCTTACAGACCATAGGAAATGTTACGTATCACTGAGAGAATGATGAGTTTTGACCTAAGTGTGGTTATGGTTGAGAACACCACTCATGGAGGTGCGAGGAAGACGACCCTGTATCTGAGACAGGCCTTAGCATAGTCTCCAACGGGTTTGAGATGAGAAGTTAGTCTCTGATGATGCCAGCTTTAGTGTGACATCCCCAGTAATCCCATACCGGACTAGGGCATCATCATAAGAAGGTAAAGATAACCATTCATCCATTCATAAATAAATACTGAATAAAAACAGCATTTAAGAGTTATTACAACCCAAGAATTAAGTAATTACAGCGGAAGCTATTACATCAATTCTTAATATCAAATTAAATATCATTAGCTCTTCAAACGTCTTCCTTCTTTCCTTCCTTCATTCCTTTCTTTTCTTCATCAGTTCTATCAAAAGGATAAACACTTAGTAGCTTATCATCTTTGCTTTCCCCTTATCAGAGGGTTCAGCTTTAGGTTTCTGTCCTGCAAGACATTAACATTCAACATGGGTGAGCGTTTTACGCCCAGCAAGTATATAAACATAGAGGAAAATATGAATAATTCAACAAATTTCATCTGGAATCAAAGGAGAGAAATTCAAATTCTGTTTGTGAGGCTTGGTGAAGCAATGCCAAGACCTCGGAAACCTTCAAATATCCTTGAGGATTCACTGATGATATACAACTTGTGATCCTCCCTTGAAGAAAGTCAGGTATACACCTGATCATAACTTTCTCAAATATCCAACGGGGGCTACACCCGTGGATCTGCTAACCATACAGTACACAGCTGGCAAGGCTGGACCGCATGATCCCTCTAAGTGACTACGTAGTCAAATAACATTTCCTCTTGGTCAGGTGAAGAACACATCAGCACCTTTCCTTTCCTCTTGCCAACCATGTGGCATAAACCCCATAAGGGGCATCATTCACATTCTCATTGCACAGATATAAGATTGAAAACATAGCTGAAATTCAAAGCTCATTTATATCCATTCATCATCATTCATATCATGCTAGCAGAATCAAAAGCATAGCATGCTCATTCATCAGAACAATTAAAGTATAAATCCAACCTTTTACGCATATCGAAACAAATGATAATGCGTTAAACTGAAATAAGCATGAGATTGTGAATATACTTGCCTCAGTCCTTTGCTCACGACCAAAATTTAATTTACTCGTGAGTGGAAAATTCTGTAAGAATATACATATCACAAGATGAATTTAATATATGGGTTAAAATATGAGGGAAAATGCACATGTGATGTCCTTAACTTTTAACGTCTCAATCTGATATAAAAACTATTGAGGTTAAGAAATCAATTTAAACATCTTAAAATAATTTAAGAAAATAACATTTTATAGTTTTAAAACAAACTGCGCATCAGGGAATTACTACGCTTTAATTCATCGGAGACTAATAACCCATCGGGGATTAATAACTCATCAAGGATTAATAACTCATTAGGGATTAATAACTCATCGGGGATTATCAACCCATCGGGGATTAATAACCTATCGGGGATTATCAACCCATCGGGGATTAATAACTCATCGGGGATTATCAACCCATCGGGGGTTATCAACCCATCGGGGAGTAATAACTCATCGGGGATTATCAACCCATCAGGGATTATCAACCCATCGGGGAGTAATAACTCATCGGGGATTATCAACCCATCGGGGATTATCAACCCATCGGGGATTATGAACCCATCGGGGATTAATAACTCATCGGGGATTATTTACAAGATCAGAGACTAATTCAAACCCGTCAGAGAGTAGGTTAAGGTCTGTCTCAGATACAGGGTCATCTTCCTCACTCCTCCATGTGTGGTGCCCTCAACCATAACCACACTTAGGTCAAAACTCATCATTCTCTCAGTGATACGTAACATTTCTTATGGTCTGCATGCCATCCTAAACACGGTTTAGGGTTAAAAATCAGGTTAAAGAATACTCAAGCATGGGGTTGCAACTACTGACAAAAGAATGTTTGGTAGTTAAAGGTTTGTCCACCAGGTGGTTGTCAACAACACTACACCCATCTTAGACAACTTGAAATAAATGACATTAACTCCGATCGTTAGAATATGCATTAAGTCATACTTTTGAAAATAAATGAACATGGTATTAAATGTGGTAGGTAGAGCAGAGATGCAAGAAATATAGCAGGACTTAAATGAGATGCTCTTACCTCCTTACTGTAGGAAGGAAATAAATGTTCCAGTTTATCCTTCAAGAAGAACTGCTGTCTCAAAAATTAAATTTAAGTTTGATGGAAATTTAGAAAGGTAGAATCAGGGTTACAACAGCGTGATGTGTATATATATCACTTGATTGAACAACAAGGACCGTCGGATCAACTTGATCTCAGCCGTTGGCTATGAAAAGAAAGGAAATGACTGAAGAAGGAAAGAGTGGTTGAAACGGCTGCTGTGTCCATCGGTCATCTTTCATAGCTGACTCTAGGGTAATGATAGGGATGATGAGCATTTAATGCTGCTGTTCCCCCCAGCAGTGGAGTATTTAAAAAGAAGACGGGTACTGTAGCTACCGAGGCATTCCCGCGAAACACTCCTTTAAGGGTAGAACAACTCATAACCTCATGAGCTTTACAAAATCATTTAAAAATCTTTTGGACATCACATTGCAGATAAATTTTTCATAAGAAAATATAATTTCAATATTCACAACTTATAAGAAAATAATTTTCATGAAGAAAAAATAAGCTAAAATAATTAAATTTCATAACGGAATTTATTTACAAATCCGGGTCTTCACATCCTCCCCCCCTTACAGAAGTTTCGTCCTCGAAACTTAACTTTCAAACAAATGGGGGTACTTATCAAGCATAACGCTTTCAAGCTCCCAAGTAGCTTCCTCCATACCATGATTCTTCCATAACACCTTTACAGAAGGAATTTCTTTATTCCTGAGGATTTTAACCTGCCGATCTAATATCTGGACAGGGATCTCTTCATAACTTAAATCAGTCCGCAGATCTATCGATTGATAGTCTAATATTCCTTCATAGTTGCCCTTAAAAGGACGCAAAACTGAGATGTGAAATACATCATGCACGTGACCCAAAGCTGGTGGTAAGGCTATTTGATAGGCCACTTCACCAATTTTCTTCAATACCTCAAATGGTCCCACAAAGCGGGGACTTAACTTTCCCTTCTTGCCAAAACGCATTATGCCCTTCCAGGGTGACACCTTCAGCAACACATAACTTCCAACTTCCAGTGTTTGGTTCTTTCTGTGTTGATCAGCATATTGCTTTTGTCGGTCTTGAGCCGCCTTCATTCTAGTTCTGATCACTTTAATTGCTTCCTCAATTTGTTGGACTATCTCCGGTCCAATTAATCTTCGTTCTCCCACTTCATTCCAATAAAGTGGAGTTCTACACTTTCGACCATAAAATGCTTCAAATGGCGCCATGCCAATGCTGGCATGGTAGCTATTATTGTAGGCAAATTCAACCAGTGGTAGATAGTTGTCCCAATGCCCTTTAAAATCGAGAACGCAAGCTCGAAGCATATCTTCTAGGGTTTGGATCGTGCGTTCAGATTGACCATCTGTCTGGGGATGATAAGCTGTACTCATGTCTAACCTTGTCCCCAGATATTCCTAGAAACTCTTCCAAAACCTTGAGGTAAACCTCGGATCTCGATCAGAGACGATGGAGACTGGCACTCCATGTCGACTTACAATTTCCTTGACATATAACTTTACCATTTGATCCATCTTGTAGGTATACTTTATAGCCAAGAAATGGGCTGACTTGGTCAATCTGTCGACTATAACCCAAAT
>CM025787.1:10596215-10607603 GCA_014636745.2 Centella asiatica | reverse complement strand
TTGTTATATACTTCTTCAATGTGTATATACTTGCTGGGCGTAAATCGCTCACCCATGTTGAATTTTAATGTTTTGCAGGACAGAATGCTAAGGCTGAACCCTCTGATAAGGGGAAAGCAAAGATGATAAACTACTAAGTTATTTACTCTTTCGATAACACTGAGGAAGGAAGGGAGGAAGAGATGAAGGGATGAAGGGATGAAGGAAGATATTAGAAGTAGTGATGATTTTGATTTGTAATTAAAGATGATGTAATAGCTTCCGCTGTAGTTGTATTACTCTTGGGTTGTAATAACTCCTTAATACTGCCCTTATCCAGTATTTATGCTATGATTGGATGTATGGTTTATCTTTTCCTTCTTTTGACGAAGCCCTGATCCATTAAGGGATTTTGGGGTCGTCACACTTACTAAGAAAATATGATTTGGTTGATTGTATATCTGTAAAAACACCCATGACTACTGCAAATAAGCTAGATAAGGATACTAAAGGAAAAAAAGTTGATATAATTAGCTATAGGGGCATGATAGGCTCACTTTTATATCTAACTGCAAGTAGACCTGATATAATGTTTGTTACATGCTTATGTACAAGATTTCAAGCTGATCCTAAAGAGTCACATTTAATTGTTTTTAAAAGAATACTCAAATATCTAAATGGTACCCTAAACCTTGAGTTATGGTATCCTAAGGAATCTGATTTCAAACTAATTAGATATTCAGATGCTGACTTTATAAGATGTAAGCTTGATAGGGAAAGCACAAGCGGAAGCTGCCAATTTCTTGGAGGCAGATTTGTTTCTTGTTTTAGCAAGAAACAAAATTTAGTTTCAACCTCAACGGCTAAAGCTGAATACATTCAAGCAGGAAGTTGTGCTCATATTTTATGGATTAAAAATCAACTTCTGGACTATGGTATGTCATTATCCAAAACTCCCATTTATTGTGATAAAACTAGTGCCATAACAAAAACTGAAAACCCAATTCAAAATTCAAGAACAAAACACATTGATATAAGGTATCACTTCATTAGGGAACATGTTTGTGAAGGTACCATTAAGTTACATTGGGTTACTACTGATAAGTAACTTGCTGGTATATTCACAAAGCCTTTAGATGAACCTACATTCACTAGGTTAGTCTATGAATTAGGTATGTTGAATTATACCTCTAAAAATTGAGTAAAATCTCTGACTAGTCAAAATTGAACTATCAGAGACTTGCCAACATTAGTCTCTGATAGTTGTTTTGTTACTAGTCTGTGACGAGTAAAATTGAACTATCGGACACTAACTTAAATTAGTCTTTGATAGTGAACAAAGGAGAGACTAAGATAGTCTCTGATAACTTACTTTAAAAAGGGCAAAATAATAATTAACCATATTACCTTTTTTTAATCTTTGAAAAGTCGTTCATTATCTTTTGAATTGCAAACATTTTTAAATTCTAATAAGGGAAAAATCAAATTCAACTGCAATTCCATTCACTCAAGGAATTCTTTCTCGCTAATATCTGTGCAATTTAAACTTTTGTAAAGAAATTTTTCAAGCTTTTCACAGGTATCATCAATGGCATCTAAGACTATGTGTTTCAAGTTTGGCGACTTCAACTTCATCAAAACCAACCATGTTGGAGTCTTCGACAAGAAAGAATTTGAAACACAGTACCACGCTATCCACGACAAGAAAGAATTTGAAACCCTTTATGGATTTTCTACAAGCATCTACACTATCGTATGCCATTTACGAAGCTCCCACACAAGTCGCTAACATCATCACTGTCATGTGGTCCCCTGCAACCGTCCAGGACAAGAATGATGACTCTTTTGTGGTAATCTTTAGTTATGATAATGTTGTTTATAATACTGATCATGCAGTAGTTAATAATGCCTTAAATTTACTTACCCATGATATATTTGACTCTCCTACTTCTGATGAGAAAATTATTGATATGTTTAAAAACCTGCATTATAATGAAGAAATTGCATCTGAAGGTACAATAACTAGACCTCACCTTAGACATGAATGGTTATTATTTTTCGATATTATCACTAAAACATTCACATCTAAATGCAGTGGTTATGATGTCATCACTACACTCACACAACAAATTGCATACTGTATTTTGTATGATAGTCGCATAAACTTAGGGTTATTGATTCTGAATTGATCGACATTCTAAGTGAGCTTTTTCAATTTGAGCATAGTATGGTTTGTGGCAAAAGAGTCGAAAACTTTTTGTACATTGTTTATTTTTTCTATGACAAGTGTATGAAGTTTATGAGATTCAACGTCCAAAGACTTTCCTAACATTATTCGTGATTTAAGAATTTTGACTAGGGCAGGATCTATGACACGTGAAAGTTCCTGATTTCAAATCTGTATAGTACCTACCATTTGATTCTTTTGAAAGTATAAATGAACTCTCATTAGTTGAGAAAAATCATCAATAGGAGTGTTATCTTTATCACTATCAGAAAATCTAGATGTATTGACAATATGTATATTTTCTCTATTTTCTTTATTTACAAGGATCTCATCCTTATCTCTCTCAGTCTCTCCTTTTTTTTGTGCCTTCTAAGGCATCACTTTTTTGCTCTCCTTTTTCATTGCCTTCTAAGGCAGTACTCTCTTCCTCTCCTCGTGCCAAAGTCCTCTTATTAGGTTGAATTTGTTGGAGCATATGCCCTAGTAGCCAATTATGTAATAATTATGACATTATATTTATGTTATGTTTTGGTTAAATAATAATTTTTTTATTATGTTTTATTTACTGCGTTATATAAATGTTAGCATAATAAATGTCCTTAGAAGAATGATACTAATTATATGGATTCAAGTATGTGACTTGAATATGAGATCATATTAGTATGTTATATATCATTATTCTTAAATGTCTCTATTCGAGTATTATTGTTAGTGGGACAACAATAATACATTGATACTAGTATGTGGATTGACTGATAGCCACATCTTATTGGTCATAAATATATACGAGATATATTAAGTTGATGCATAGGTACATGTTAGAGAAAAGTGTACTGGACAGACCCACCATGAGAATTCTACATGGAGCATTATGCTATGTGTCATAAGTAATTCTCACAGTGACAATGATGTAATGGTCCTTCGACCTGAAGTCATGACATTTCTACATAAGGAGTTATGTGTTTTGGCATTACCAAATGTCACCTTTATCCGGGTGGACGATAAAGGTGATTGTTGGATGCATCATGAGTTATGTGAAAAATGGGAATGATGTAGTTGAAATTTAACCCTCCTATAAATTAGGGGTGATATCTATAGGTCTCTTGATTGAGTGAGACTATGAAATGCATGACCATGCTCAAATAGAGATTTGTTTCATATAGTCTACTCATTGATCAAGAAAACTGAGATTAAAATGTGAAGAGGATAACATATCCATGCCTTGAATTTAATCTTAGATATCCAGGTGAAAAGGATTAAATTACATTGAAACATTGGTCACAAAAAGGTTGCGTCGAATCAACGACTTTATTATTACTTGGGTAATAGTGATGTATTACTAGATGCCACTCACTGTTTATAATTTTATAATATGATTTAAAATTATTGTCAACGTAATAATAACCTATAGGGTCGCACACTAAGAACATTCGTTAAGGAGATATAATTTAAATGTTAGTGATTTTAATATATCAATAAGATTGATTTTAATTAAACCATAACTTTAAATTATATATGGAATCTATAGTAGAGTCCCTTGGAAGGTAATACGAATATATATTTATTTGTATATATATATATATATATTAATTAAGTGGACTTGATTAAAATATATAATTAATATAAATTACAGATTTTATTCTCCTAATTAGATTAGGTTTTGGGATTACTCTATACACAACTATATATAGGATATATCGATTGTTCCTTTTGACTTATGCTTTCTGAAAAACCCTAGCCACTCATAAGAGAGAGACTAAAGTTAAAAGAGAGAGAGAGAGAGAGAGAAACAGATTCAATAGCTAGTACTATAATTCTCCTTTCTTTGGATCATAAGATGGTTCGTGGGGTGTTCGTGTGGATACCGTAGAGATGTTGTCCAGTTGGATTGCATTAAAGATTCGAAGACGGTCAACATCCTCATCAAAGCTTTGGATTCTGCAATTTTAATCGATAAAATCTTAAACCATCTGCATTAAATTAATTTGCATGGATCCTCGGGTTAGGGTTTCATTTTTTTTTATTTTAAATTCTTTTTTCACTGCATTTTATTTGTTAGAACACCAACAAACTTTACCTCTCTTCACTGGATATTTTCTCATTCTTACTCGAAATTGTCCTAATTGGGCTCCTATTGGCTGTGTTTTCAACAACTGTGGACAATGCGGGTAAAACATTTGTAACTATTGTGTCCACATAAGTGATTTAAGAAAGAGAGGAAGATTTATGTGTATGTACAATGAGGGAAGTATAGGTATTTATTGAAGAAGTATGTACAATTTTTTCTATATTCCCTGTTTGATCATCAGCGATTGGGTTATTTAGAAAATAGTCTATCATTAGAAGGTCATGACTCTCAATCACTGAATCATTTTGAATTGGCTCCTCCATAAAATAAGAAATTGGAGAATCTTATGTCATAACACTTAGTGTTTGTGTCATAACATCAAAAGAAATTTGAGGTAAAGAAAAAGAAGGGAAATGTGTAGAAGGGAGTGTTGGCTGAATCATAGAGTGGGGAGGTGATCCATCAATTGAAGTTGTGTGTGCACTCACTGTGTCAGATATCTGCAAGTGGCTCTTTAAGACCCTAATGAGAGTTTCATCAAAGCCTATGGCCTGTGTATGTGTCTCACTCAACTGTGTCCCTGGTTGGGGACTTTGTTCAATAATTGAGTCCTTTTGAGAGGAAACAATTTAGTGATATGTTTGATTCCTTATTAAGGTCAGTATCTTGTTGGGAGGATACTGCCTAGTCTAGTTGTGGGTCAACACTCGTGGTTTTCTTCTTTTTCTTCAATCTCTTCAAGCCAGACTCTCTCTCTCCTTGCTCCCCCTCAGTTGTTGTGGTTGCTTCTGAGGATTTTCTTTTAGTACCCTTAGTCTTTTAGGAGACTGAGGGTTGGGTTATTGAGAGTTGTTGTGGAAAAACTAGTGATACTACTTGGGTAGGCTGAGAAGTGGTAGTGATCTTAGCCATAGTAGTTGAAGTAGAAGAAATAGGTGGTTGAGAAAGAAAAGGGTTTGTAGAGATTACATTTTCCATGTGGGAGGGAAGTACAAAAGGTTCTACTGTATAAGATTTCTTTATTATCTCTATGAACAGTTTCTTTATAACTATGTCTATGACACCCCTGCATTACCAGACAGGCACCAACCATCTCTAATACAAGAGGGCCCTAGCCTTGCCCTAGCGCCAACACAAGAAGTCGGACCCTCTACCGTTAGTCGGGGGCCGCGCATTCGCCACACAGCATGGAAGAGTGTACGACGTCATTAATTCAGCTATAAGCATGGTATGGCGTAGGATGCCCCTACAACAGGACATGATACTTCTAGACTCACCTCGCCCTTACCTCGAGTGTCAGTACTATTCCATGACAGAATAGTACGTGAGTATGATGCAGAAGTTCACCATCGCCTGGCAGCTCGCACCATGACAGTTCGACGACAGGCTGCCACTATTGCTAGGTTTCGCACAGCATCATCAGTATGGCAATCCTCTTTTTGGTTGACTCAGAGGTTGTACCATCGGTTGGCATTAGAGATGCATGCAAAGATGGTAGCAGCATCAACAACTAATGCCACAGTGACGTGTTTAGAGCAAATGAGCAACCACCGTGTGCGCCGTATCGAGGAGACACGTATACAGTCTCGACATTGGGAAAGGGAGGCGGAACGTGAAGGATCTTTGGACACGGAAGACGAGGAGGATTAGTTATAGAAGTTGATGTGAAAATTTAGGCGGAGGTTATTTTGTGCTTGTTTTGATCTCTGTTGGGTAGTTGCAACTACCACAGATGTATTTGCCCAGATAATGTATTTTGACTTTTGTCGGGCTTAAGAATGTTTGAGGACGATGTCTATGACAGCCTCCTATGTACATGAATGATAAATATTTTGACGTATCTAAATGCTTATGTGTTGCTTAATGCTATTCACTTTATCGAGTTATAAATTCTTGAGCCACATAAAGAATGGAATGTTTCGTGGAGGATGTTTAACTCTTTACGTATATTATACTAGATTTTGGCCAAAGGAAGGAGACCAGGAAGGCCCGGGAGAAGAAATCTCCATAACGACTTGTCAAGGTTTGAAAATTTGGCCGTTTAAAAAGAGAAAACCAAGCTGATAATGCTGACAAAGTTGTCGTAGAGGACGACAACTCGGAGGAGGTGGTTGGGATGAACCGCAATCCCCCACATGTTCTACCACCACCCCCTGTTAATGACAATAATTCCGCCATTAACAATGCTACAGGGAATACGAACGACAACCCGCTAGCTCAATTTCTTCAGATTATTCACGAGGCCATGGCCACGAACCAACCAGCTCCCCCACCACCACAACCGCCAAGGCCTGCTGTCCGTGGGTCATGTATCCGAGAGTTCACTGGCATCAACTCGCCGACCTTTGATGGGAAAAGAGGACCCACTATAGCACAATATTGGTTGGAAGAGATCGAGAAAGCCTTCGACTTAGTAGATGTGCCAGAAGATTGTAAGACTAAGTATGCGGCTTTTATGCTGAAAGAGGAAGCCAACCACTGGTGGAAGGTGCCAAGAGAATGGAACTGACAAAAAGGGAAACTGCAAGGAACACTGATACAGTGATAACCTGGGAACTGTTCACCCAGAAGTTCAGGGAAAATTTTTACCCCCTTAGTGTCTCTAATGCAATGGAGTTAAAATTTCTGAACTTGTAGCAAGGGTCCATGACGGTGGACGAATATGAGGCAAAGTTTAATGAACTGATGAGGTATGCTCCTCATCAAGTGAGTGATGAAGGAAGAAAGGCCCGAAGATTTGAGCAAGGGTTGAACCTTTGGGTCCTGAGGTAGGTAGCAATTTTCTAATTAGAGACTTTTGACGCAGTTGTGGAAAAAGCAAGAATCGCAGAATGGAGCAATAAAGGAAAACAAGAAGGGAGACAGGAGACAAGGGAACGATAAAGGAAACCTCCAGAACTTTAGTGGTGTGATCGTGAAGAAGGAAGAAGGAAGCAACAATAATAGTAGTTTGATCAACAGTGGAAAGAGGAAATGGAAAGAGCAACCATTGGATGGCATTGTAAGGAGAACTACTGTATGCTCAAATTGTGGGAAGAACCTTGGCTCAACTCTATGCTTGAAGGGGAAGGATGTTTGCTTCAAGTGTCGCCAACTAGGACACTTCTCCTCAAACTGCCCAACATTGAATCCTGCTGCGGTCCCACCACAAGGGAGACCACAACAACAACAACCTCAGCAAAATAATAGACCGCTCATTGCAGTAAGGACATGTTATACATGTGGAATGGAAGGACACATTTCTCCTAATTTCCCTCAAAAGAAAAGTGGCAGACTGATGCTGATAGGAGCCAACACCGTGCCACTATGACCACAAGCAAGGACTTACAATATGACGGTGCAAGATGCTGTGGCTTCTGACGATGTAGTGACAGGTACACTACTAGTGAACTCCACACCTGCACATGTGTTGTTTGATTCGGGTGCTACTCGCAGTTTTATTTCTGAACGATTAACTAGTAGCATACTAGTCCTACCAGAACGTCTACCTAATCCCTTAGAGGTAGTCGTTGCCAATTGCGATGTAGTAAAAATTTCTTAAGTCTACCCTAACTGCACTTTGAAGATAGACCAGCATGAATTTCTTGTTGATCTTATTCCTTTCCCCTAGGGAGAATTTGACGTAATATTGGGAATGAACTGGTTATTTAAATACCAGGCTAACATTGATTGTAAAAAGAAGAAAGTTGTCCTACGATCTCCCCAGAGGGCAAAGGTTTGGTTCCATGGCACCAAGATAGTGAAATCATCGCCATTCTTGACCATGATCCAAGCAAGGAAGATGGTTCGCAAGGGTGGCGAAGCCTTCTTGGCTTATGTGCACATTACTGACAATGATGAAATTAAGATTGAGGATATTCCTATTGTTAAGGAATTTGTAGATGTATTTCCGGAAGAGTTGCCCGGACTACCCCCGGACAGAGAAATAGACTTTGAAATCAACTTGACCCTCGGTACCGCGCCAATCTCCAAGGCCCCTTACCGCATGGCACCATCTGAACTAAAGGAACTAATGAAGCAGTTGTATGAACTTTTAGAATGAGGATTGATCAGACCATGCGTTTCACCATGGGGAGCACCAGTGCTATTCGTTCGAAAGAAAGATGGATCGATAAGACTCTGCATTGATTATCGAGAACTGAACAAGGTCACAATCAAGAATAGGTACCCCTTGCCGAGGATAGATAACCTTTTTGACCAGCTCAGAGGAGGGAGGTACTTCTCAAAAATTGATCTTCGCTCAGGGTACCACCAATTAAAGATCAAAGAGGAAGACATATCAAAGACGGCATTCCGAACTTGTTATGGCCATTACTAATTCTTAGTGATGTCTTTTGGATTGTCGAATGCACTAGCAGCTTTCATGGACTTGATGAATCGCGTTTTCAAACCATTCTTGGATAAGTTTATCATCGTTTTCATTGATGACATTCTTATCTATTCGAAGACGGCGAAAGAGCATGAGGAACACCAAAGGACAACGCTGGAAATTCTAAGAAGAGAGCAATTATTTGCCAAATTTTCTAAGTGTGAATTCTGGCTAAAGGAAGTGAAGTTTCTTGGTCATGTAATCAACGAAACTGGTGTCACAATGGACCCTAGTAAGATAGAAGCAATCACAAGCTGGCCTCGGCCAACAAACCCAACGAAAGTAAGGAGTTTCTTAGGATTGGCAGGCTACTACAGGAGGTTTGTTAAAGACTTCTCAAAATTACTCGTACCTTTGACGAACTTGACAAGGAAGACTGTGAAATGCGGTTAGACTTCTGACTGTGAAGAGAGTTTCCAAGAATTGAAGATGAGGTTAACTACAACCCTTACTCTGACGCTATCGGATGACAAGGGAGAATTTGTTATTTACAGTGATGCGTCAAAACAAGGACTTGGAGCAGTTTTGATGCAGCATGGAAAGATAATTGCTTATGCCTCAAGGCAGCTGAAGGATTGCAAAAAATGATACCCTACGCATGACATAGAATTGAAGATTTTGAGGCACTACCTTTATGATGAGAAGTGTGAAATATACACTGACCACAAAAGTTTGAAGTATATATTTACGCAAAAAGAACTCAACATGCGACAAAGGCGTTGGTTGAAGTTGATTCAGGACTATGACTGCTCCATCAACTACCACCCTGGGAAGGCAAATGTAGTTGGAGACGCGCTCAGCCGTCATGAAAGACTGAATGTGATGACCATCCAAGAAGATCTCATAAAAGAATTTGAACGCCTACAGCTACATACATTTACCACTGCACAGAGGATGGAAATAGAAGAAGAGATTCAAGATCGACCTCATTAAAGTCGAATGTGGATTCCTGCAAAAACTGAATTGAAACAAGAGCTTCTCCATGACGCCCACAACTCAAAATTCTCCATTCATCCAGGAGGCACGAAGATGTACCAGGATTTGAAACAAAACTTTTGGTGGCCCAACATGAAGAGGGAGATAGCTGAGTGGGTAAGCAGATGCTTAACGTGCCAAAGGGTTAAAGCAGAACATCAAAAACCAAGAGGACTGCTACAACCATTGGAAATCCCTAAGTGGAAGTGGGAATTTATCACGATGGACTTCGTAGTTGGTTTACCAACCACGCTTGGAGGGATGAATGCCATTTGGGTCATAGTCGATGGATTGACCAAATCAGCACACTTTTTGGCTATTAAGTACACATACAAGATGGATCAGATGGTGAGGTTATATGTTAAGGAAATTGTGAGTCGGCATGGAGTGCCAGTTTCAATCGTCTCTGATCGAGATCCAAGGTTTACCTCAAGGTTTTGGAAGAGCTTCCAAGAATATCTGAGAATAAGGCTAGACATGAGTACAGCCTATCACCCCTAGACAGATGGTCAATCTGAACGCACGATTCAGACACTAGAAGATATGTTACGAGCTTGCGTTCTCGATTTCAAGGGGCATTGGGACAACCATCTACCACTGATTGAATTCTCATACAATAATAGCTATCATGTCAGCATCGGCATGGCACCATTCGAAGCATTGTATGGTCGGAAGTGCAGAACTCCACTTTATTGGAATGAAGTGGGAGAACGAAGGCTAATCGGACCAGAGATAGTCCAACAGACTAAGGAAGCGATCAAGGTGATCAGAACAATAATGAAGGCGGCTCAAGACCGACAGAAACAATATGCTGATCAACATAGGAAAGACAAAACCCTAGAAATTGGAAGTTATGCATTATTGAAAGTATCACCCTGGAAAGGCGTAATGCATTATGGCAAGAAAGGAAAGTTAAGTCCTTGCTATATGGGACCATTTGAGGTATTGAGGAAGATTGGTGAAGTGGCCTATCAATTGGCACTGCCACCGGCTTTGGGCCACATACATGATGTATTTCATATATCAGTGTTGCGTCCTTATAAAGACGACCACAAAGGAATAATAGACTATCAACCGATAGATCTGCAACTGGATTTAAGGTATGAAGAGGTCCCTGTCCAGATATTAGATCGACAGGTTAAAATTCTTAGGAATAAAGAAATTCCTTCCGTAAAAGTGTTATGGAGGAATCATAGCGTAGAGAAAGCTACTTGGGAGCTTGAAAGCGCTATGGTTGACAAGTACCCCCATTTGTTTGTTAGCTAAGTTTCGAGGATGAAATTTCTTTAAGGGGAGGAGGATGTGAGAACCCAAAAATGTCAATGAATTTTGTTATGAGATTTATTTATTTTATTTTCTGCATGAAGGTTTAATTTCTTATTGGGTATAAATGATGAAATTATATTTTCTTATAAAAATTTAATGGCATTGTGATGTCCAAAAGACTTTAAATGTATTTTGAAGCTCAAATATTTAAAAGATTATTATATTCAAGCTTGTCTTGTGTGAGTATGTGTTCACGCGGGAAAGGCTCACCGAGTGTGAACAGGTTTAGCTACAGTACCTGCTTTTTAAAACCTAATTGTTGGGAGACAGTAGCATTTAATGTACATCACCTCCATCAGTACCCTAGAGTGGGCTATGATAAGCGACGATGGACACTAGCAGCCGTTGCAACCACCCTTTTCTCACCAGTCACTTCTTTTCCTTTCACAGCCAACGACTTATATCAAATAAATCTGACGACCCTTGTTGCTCAACAGGTGATAT